>JAVIAB010000088.1:36357266-36926916 GCA_032433765.1 Megaustenia siamemsis | reverse complement strand
CTCTGTCAATTCTTTATGTGTCAATTTGGTTCCTGTTTGTTTACAAACTTGTTGTAGCTTTTCTAAGGAAAGTCTTCCGGTGCCATCTGAAAAAAATACAAATTAATTCATTAACAAAATGTTACAGATAAAAAAATGTAACATGTTATATATAAGAAAAGTCATATGTTACTCGCTTATAAGAAATACTATAAGTATTATATCTATCTATTATATCTAAACCTTTCGAGCTATAACCGGCCCATAGGGCCACGGACACTCTTTCTCTGTTTCAAAAAATTATTCTTTCTAGCAATTTCAATCCTTGCAAAGATCTTTTATCAAATCTCCATTTGTCTCTGTTCTGTGCAAGCAACTCTGTCATTGAGGGAGCCGATTCCTGCTGCTCTTGCTCTCTCATCAATGTTCTAGTCAGTGTCTCTCTGGGTCGGCCTCTTTTCCTCTTACTGTTGTTTCCCACATGAGGGCTTGCTTTGTTATTCGGTTACTATCTCTCCTCATCACATGTCCAACATATGTACAAAATATTATATACCAATAATTGAAAAAGTAGCATTTGTGTAGAGTAGTGCATTGTTTATATAAGGTTAACATTTATTCAACCAACTGGTTACAAAAAAAAAAGCATGAGTAACTAGTTCACAGAGCAAAGTAATCATACAAATTCAGGCAACCGATAGGTACATAGTTATTTTCAAAGGTAACAAAGTGTAAACTTTGATGGATTACTGGCTGTGAACATATGTAGACGGAAAGGCTTGTAATGTAGAAAGTTATTTAAATTAATTTTTTCTGCTTAATCTCTTATTCTTCTTTTTCCTTTCAGTATTGACAGTATATGGTTAGATGCCACAGAGATGGGATTTCTCAGGAGAATGTTGAAAGTTCCTGGACAGCTAAAAAGACCAATGAGGAAATTCTCAAAGAGGCCAGCACAAAAAGGGAGCTCCTAAAATATATCAGAAAGAAACAATCAACATTTTTCAGGCACATCATGAGAAGAGGAAAGCTGGAATACTTGGTTACAACTGGCAAAATAAAAGGAAAGACATCGCGGACGACAAAGAGAGAAAATACTGGATAGCTTGGTGTCATGGTAAATAAAACAGTCAACAACAGAATGATGCGATGCACTGTAGATAGAAGATTGTGGAAGGACATGATCACCTATGCCAACTGATATGGTACATGATGATATTAACAGTATAGATGAACTGCATTGTTTTTTTCTTTGAATGGTTACTCCTGTGTTGTCATATTTCCCAGTGTTTCTTCTATTCTATTAGTCTATCGTTTTTCAATGACACCATCTTCCTTTGTTGTTTTTGTTGTAATGTTTGTCCAAATCTGTGAGAATCAGGCCAGCTGACTCTGTTACATGGTAAAACCATTTAATTTATTGTTTCTTTTTTATCCCTAACACTCTCTTAGTTTAAAACTCTATTTTAGTCTTTCAAGTTGACTTCCACCAGCTGACACATTTCAATTTGTTGAATTTCATCTTATCTAGATAATTTCTATGGAATCTAATGTTACCACGCCTGAAACTGATAGCACGATGTTGGAAGGCCAGCTGTGTTGGAAAGTATTATTTTGTTGAATAGCTTCATAATCACAGCCATTTGTTTTCATTTGGAAGTGGTATTTTAGTTACAACCTTGGAGATCTTCCTGCATACTGGATGAAAATGTCCTGAATCTAAACCATTCCGTTTGTTCTTAAAATTGATATTTTGTAGGGGTGGTTTCAATTGTGACACCACACACAAAAATGTAAAATCTTTAGCTGAAGTCAACATTTATATACAAAGGATATTTTGGAAATTAATGCTTGTAACAAAAATATCAAAGATTGACAATTTAGAGAGTTTTAGGTGTGTGCAATATTCAATTTTTAATCAAAAAAGATTTTTAAATCTGTAACATACAACCTCTTCTAATAACTGTGAATGTTTTATAGAAGAAGCATGTGAGTTTTATCTTCCTGGAAAGAGACAAATGTCTAAGGAAAATACTTGGTATAGCGTGGAACGAATTCAAAACAAATGAGGAAATTAAAGAAATCAACCACTAATATTTTCAGTAATAAAGAAAAGACGATGGTCATATGTTGGACATGTGATGCGAAGAGATAATAACCGAATAGCATAGCAAGCCCTCATGTGGGAAACAACAGGTAAGAGGAAAAGAGGAAGACCAGAGAGACACTGAGAAGAACATTGATGAGATAGGCAAGAGCAGCAGAAGTCGGATCCCTCAATGAGATAGAGCTGCTTGCACAGAACAGAGACAAATGGCAAGATTTGATAAAATATCTTTAAAAGAATTGAAGATAGCTAGAACAAAAATTCAGATAAGAAAGGGAGTATCTTGGTCTACGCCCTATGGGCCGGCTACGGCTCGAAAGGTCAATAGATAGATAGATAGAAGGATAAAAAATGACACCAGTGACTAATAATGAAATCTAAATAATGAAATTTACCACATGAAAATTACCTTGGTTTTTCCAGCCAAATTTTCCTTTGTCTACCATGTGGCCACAGTTAGTGATATTAATAATTAACATGAACTGTAGGTTTTGACAAAAAAACTTACCCAAATCTAACATTTCAAATCCTTTCCTTATTTCCTCATAAGTGTCTCTTGCATCTCCTTGTCTGTCTATGATGACTTCCAGGAACTCACAAAAATTAATTTTTCTGATAATATTGACAAGACAGATTCAGAGGGAAAATCTTATAAGATTTCTAGAACACAAAGATGATTAATGTTCATAATTCTCTTACAGTCAAAAACAAAAGCTTATGGCAATGATTTTATTTCATTCCAGCTTTTCCTAATCAAATTTATGAAAACCACATTTATAATTTTTGGTTATATCTCTTTTTTGTAGTGGTAAAGTTAGTCCTAAAGATCTGCAACAATTCTATCTATTGTCCTTTCGAGCCGAAGACAGCACATAGGGCAGAACCACAATCTCAAAAACAGAAACCTTGCATGCCAAAATGGCACATATTGCAGAGATCACTGCTTACTAAAATCTATGGTTTTGTTTCCATAACAATGTTTTTTACAACGACAGCTTGTCAAGCTATCGATCAACCTCCCTCCTTAGTCGCCTCTTACGACATGCCTGGAAGGTCACAGTGTCACTATTCTTTACTTCCTACATAATAAGGCCCCGGTAACACCGGGAGCTGCAACAATTACTTAATGTAATAAACATGACATGCAAAAAGTATGGACTAGAAATGAATATAAAAAAGACTAAAACTATGATCATAAACAAAGACAATTTTCAAGACCTACAAATAAATATCAAAGTTGAAGAAATACATCTGGAGACAGTTCAGAGCTACAACTACCTGGGACATCCTATAACTAATGATGGAAATGTATAACTGAAATAAATAAAAGAATAGGTATGGCAAAAAGTAATTTTAATGCCATGAAAAATATATTAAGATAAAAACGAAATAACACCAGGACTAAAACTAAGGAAAGCAAAATGTTATATCTTCTCAATATTCCTGTATGGTGCAGAAACATGGACATTAGACAAGAAAACAGAACAGAAAATTGAAGCCTTTGAATGTGAATTTATAGAAAAAAAAAAAAAAAGTAAAGTCACACCTAGTGTATATATAAGTGGCGTATAGGAAATATGGTGTTAGTGACCATAAATTTTACAGACCTTCAGCACATGATTTTTTGGGTAATAGGGTCGGTGTAACGCACGTGCAGCTTTACTTTCCCATAAAAAAATCGGTACCCATTAAAGGCTGGGTGAACTGGAAGCAGTCAGTTGGGATCGAACCCTACCTCCTGTCCTTTGTAGTTCAGTTTACTAACCAATGAGCTATCATGGCTCCCGAGAGTAAAGAGCCCCTGTCGCGCTAAGTGACGTATAAGGAATATGGTGTTAGTGACCATAAATTTTATAGACCTTCAGCACATGATTTTTGGGTAATGTGATCGGCATCCAGAAAAAATCCGGTACCCATTTAAGCTGGGTGAACCCAGAAGCCGTCAGTTGGGATCGAACCCTACCTCTTGTCCTTTGTAGTCCAGTTCACTAACCACTGAGCTATCACGGCTTGATATGGTTATGTGTTGGTTTATATTCTTTTAATGTTTGCTCTTTCTCTGTTGATTTCTCTTGAATCAACTCAGCTACTGCAGAAACAGGCATAAGGCTTGCAAAATTATCTTCTTTATCTGCATTCACAATATTACTCCTCTTTATTAACCACACTAAAAGAATCTAAAAGACCAAAAATGTGTTGTGCCACTACTTCACAGTAAGGCATGACATCTGTACCTTTCAACTTCAGCACATCCTTTTTAATTATAGGATTATGACAGGCAATAACAGCAAAGGTGAGCTATGTCAACAATATGCTGTTACTGTCTTTACCATTAACACTTTCTGTACATTTCGATACAGACGGCATCATACCCATTTCAGGCATATACATTTAGCCATAGTCTACATCACCAGGTCTTCTTCTTCTTCTACCTTTCAGCTTACTGTGGAGCATAGGTCTTCAACAAACCTTTTCCAAGTCGTTCTGTTTTTTGCCATTCTTTTAAGATCATTCCATGTCTTCCCCATCATCTTCATCTCTGCTTCTGTCTGTCTTCTCCAAGAATTTCTTGGTCTTCCTCTTTATCTTTTACCCTGGGGATTCCAAAAAGGGCCTCTTGTGTAATACTCTCAGTTGGCTTCCGCAGTGTGTCCTATCCAGCGCCATTGTCTTCGCTGTATTTCTTTATCCACTGGTATTTGATTGGATAAAATTTGGGAGAGGGAAGAAATACCTAAAGACTGGAGAGAAGGTTATATGATCAACTACCAAAGAAAGGAAGTTTACAGGAGTGCACAAATTATAGGGGAATTATGCTACTATCAGTGCCAGGAAAAATATTAGGCAGAATCATTCTGGAGAGACTAAAAGAGGCTATAGATAGAAAACTTGAGAGATGAACAAGCAGGTTTTAGGAAGAACAGATCATGTGCTGATCAAATAACTACTCTACGTATAATAGTTGAACAAAGTTTAGAACTAAAATCCCCACTTTATATTGGATTCATAGATTACGAAAAGGCATTTGATAGTTTAGACAGAAGAATGCTTTGGAAGTTGCTGAGTCATTATGGAATCCCCATAAAGTTTATTAACCTGATAAAAACAATGTATGAAGGAACAAAATGTAGTGTGGTGCATGAAGGACAGCTTACAGAAGCATTGAAATAAGAACAGGAGTAAGGCAAGGATGCCTTCTGTCTCCATTTCTCTTTCTACTGGCCATAGATTGGATTATGAAAATAACTCAAAACAACAGAAATGGGATCCAGTGGTCACTGACCAAACAACTTGATGATTTAGACTTTGCTGATGACATAGCTCTCCTATCACACAGCCACCAACAGATGCAAGATAAAATGAGTATATTAGATGAGAGATCACAACAGCTAGGACTAAAGATTAATAGAGATAAGACCAACATTATGAGAATTAATGCAGTTGGCAATAACCAAATAAAAACTAGGAGAAATACCTCTACTAGACGTACAATCTTATATATATCTGGGCAGTAATATAGATAAAGAGGGAGGAACAGAAAACGATACCAAAATAAGGATATCAAAAGCAAGAGGAGCTTTCATTGCACTGGGAAACATATGGAAATCCAAAGAAATTAGGCTAAATACAAAAATACAAATTTTCAACTCCAATGTTAAGTCGGTTCTATTATATGGCTGTGAAACATGGAGAATAACAAAATTGACAATCACGAAGGTACAGACTTTCATTAATGGATGCTTGCGCAGAATAAAGGGATGGAAATGGCAGGACAAAGTCACTAACGTGGAATTATGGAAATGTACGGTCAAATACCAGTGATAAAGAAATACAGCGAAGACGATGGCGATGGATAGGACACACACTACGGAAACCAACTGAGAGTATTACACAACAGGCCCTTTTTTGGAATCCCCAGGGAAAAGACAAAGAGGAAGACCAAGGAATTCTTGGAGAAGACAGATTGAAGCAGAGATGAAGATGATGGGGAAGACATGGAATGATCTTAAAAGAATTGCAAAAAACAGAACGACTTGGAAAGTGTTTGTTGAAGACCTATGCTCCACTGGGAGCTAAAAAAGGTAGAAGAGATTTGATTGGTACATTTCCATAATTCTATGTTAGTGATTTTGTCCTGCCATTTCCATCCTTTTATTCTGCATAAGCATCATTAATGGAAGTCTGTATCTTCAAGATTGTCAATTTTGTTGTTCTCCATGTTTCCAGCCGTATAATACATCACCAGGTAACCTATCTCAATTTATTCAGTTTAATCCATTTTCTATTGACCTTCGAGCCGTTAGCGGCCCATAGGGCATAGACCAAGATACTCCTTCTCTTATCTGAATTTTGTTCTAGCAGTTTTCAATTCTTTTAAAGAATTTGATCAATCTCGCCATTTGTCTCTGTTCTGTGCAAGCAGCTCTATCTCATTGAGGGAGCCAATTCCTGCTGCTCTTGCTCTCTCATCAATGTTCTTCTTAGTGTCTCTCTGGGTTTTTCCTCTTTTCCTCTTACCTGTTGTTTCCCATACGAGGGCTTGCTTTGCTATTCGGTTATTATCTCTTCACATCACATGTCCAACATATGACCATCGTCTTTTTTTATTACTGAAGATATTGTGGTTGATTGGCGATTTCTCTAATTTCCTCGTTTGTTTTTAATTCGTTCCACGCTATACCAAGTATTTTCCTTAGACATTTATTTTCGAATGCGTTCAACTTTGTTTCTATATCTCTTGTTGTTTTCCAGCTTTCACATAAGGGTTGATAGTACATTGATTTGAATAGTCTAAGTTAAGTATTTGTGCTGATGAGTTTTGATTTCCACAACTTTCAAGGCTTCTGAAAGACATTGCTGCTTTAGCTATTCTGATTCTAATTTCTTTGCTTGTATCCCCTCTCGATCAATGTGACTTCCAAGATAGGTAAAGTAATAGATCTCTTCTACTGGTTTGTTTTCCATGTATATTTTTTGTCTGTTGGGATTAAACTTTTCATGACTTTAGTCTTTTCATGATTGATCTCAAGCCCAATTTTGCTGGCTATTGATGATAGTTTATTTGTGTTTTCCTGCATCATACTAATCCATTTTAGAAGTTTTTAATTAACTATTATATAGCTCCTATAAACGTTCTTCACAGGAGAGTTCTTTTCTCCTTCTACATGTGGTGTTTACAAAGAAATCATGTGGTTTTTCCATTTGGATTAGCAGCATTATAGCAGACCAAAAAAAGTCAGCTGACAAAATGACACAGATTAGTACTGAGTTTAATGTTAGAACTCAAATGATCCAGCAAACTATCTTTTTTGTTGAATGTTTCAAATAATGATAATATATAAGCATCTACACCAACAACTGAAGCAGTAGATTGATTTAGAAAAAAAATAAAGTCTCTCATGTTTTGATACTTGCAATCAATAAATCAATAAGATTATAGTGACGAGGAAATCAGCCGCATCTAAATTTTTGACGACATAAGTTGTTTTATGTTACATCAACCAAGTCTGCTTGACGACATATTGTTACTTTGGTGTACACAGAGGAAGAAGTATTGCTAATTGTTTTGTTTTCCATAAAATAATTCATATTGGATTATAATGACACAACATTTATGATTGTAGCTTAGCATTTATGGTCTTAATTTGACATTTTCATTTTTTGGGGGTTTGGTAATTATTACTATTTTTCCTTTCTAGCATTGTCTTCTAGCATCTTTTTATTGGTGAAATCTAATTACTTGCTCAATTACCTAAAAATTTATATACAGTCTGCTATTTGTTCGTAAAGATAAAAAATGTAGACTGATGTTTAAAACCAGAAGTTAAAGTCCATGAAAAATTGTGTACCTGAAAACTCTTCCATTGCATTGATAAAACCTCATGTACTGAAAGAATCATCATACTTTTAATGAAAATATACTCATATTTAAAATATACAATATACCTACATGTGTGAAAAAAAGTATATAAATATATTAAATGCATACTGTCAGTCATTTTCGCTTGCATCAATTGCGTTACAGTATGTTAATTTTAATAGTAAATAGAAAACTGCGCAACTTAGAAGAATATTCACAACAATTATTATTTAAAAGGAAAATTAAATTATTACTTTTTACCTTTTTCCTTTCAATTTGATGCCATGGATAATCTTTGCAGTTCATTTCTGGAAACCTGAAATCCCAGAGATCTTAGAACTCGCCACAGATCAACTAAGCTTAAGAAGCTAAAGACAAGATTAGGGTAGAATTGACATTAAGGAATTTTTTCTATTTAGAATTAAAAACAAAGATGCTCATTATAAAAATGTAGTAAATTGTGGAATAAAAAAAAAAAAAATGGATAAATATTTAACTTTTCCTTACATTTCGCTGCACTGCACTGTGCACCATGCCGATTTCGGCATGTATGTTTTGCCGCATTGTGCATCGCTCTCAATTTGATTAGTGTGAATCGTCATCAAACCATATTCTTTTTAACATATTTTCTATCATCTTAGTATTGATAAAATCTAATACTTTATTCAATTATCTAAACATCATATATAATATGTTATGTTGGATAAATATAAATATGTAGATTAACTCTTAAAAACATGAAAAATTTATCTGAAATCTCTTCCACTGCATTGATAAAAAGCTTCGGTACAGAAAGAGTTAATTGACTAATGAAAAGTTATAATTTATTACAATTTCAAAATAGTAATTACTTTTTTTCTAATAATATTAACAAAAAAATGCAGATAAAAAATCATCATCATTACATACTGTACTGCTGTGGTAGGTGATCATGTCTCTCCACAACTTTCCATCTATACAGTTTTTGTATCAATTTAGTTCTGATTTCCTGCCTTGTGATCTCATAAACCAGATATATTTTCTCTCTCTCTTTCTTATATTTCTATAGATGTCATAGTATGTTGTTGCTTTTTCCCTTTCATTAATGTCCAAAAAAGAAATTATTAATGTTCTTCATGTTCATAGTATGCTTATTTCAATTTTGGCCTCTTAGAACATCCTTGTTACTCTTCTTGATCACCCATGACATTCTCAAAGTTCTTCATGAACATATAGAAACAAACACTTAACAATAATATCTTCTAAATTCATGAATATATAGAAACCAAACACTTAATAATATCTTCCAAATTCTTCATGAACATATAGAAACCAAACACTTAACAATAATATCTTCCAAATTCTTCATGAACATATAGAAACACAAACATTATCAATAATATCTTCCAAATTTTTCATGAACATAAAGAAACCAAACACTTAAACAATAATATCTTCGAAATTCTTCATGAACATATAGAAACCAAACACTTAACAATAATATCTTCCAAATTCTTCATGAACATATAGAAACCAAACACTTAACAATAATATCTTCCAAATTCTTCATGAACATATAGAAACCAAACACTTAACAATAATATCTTCCAAATTCTTCATAACATATAGAAACCAAACACTTAACAATAATATCTTCCAAATTCTTCATGAACATATAGAAACCAAACACTTATCAATAATATCTTCCAAATTCTTCATGAACATATTGAAACCAAACACTTAACAATAATATCTTCCAAATTCTTCATGAACATATAGAAACCAAAAACTTATCAACATTATCTTCCAAATTCTTCATGAACATATAGAAACCAAACACTTATCAATAATATCTTCCAAATTCTTCATGAACATATAGAAACCAAATACTTAACAATAATATCTTCCAAATTCTTCATGAACATACAGAAACCAAACACTTAACAATAATATTTTCCAAATTCTTCATGAAACATATAGAAACCAAACACTTATCAATAATATCTTCCAAATTCTTCATGAACATACAGAAAACTAAAAATAATCAATCATATCTTCCATACTTTTTAAAGACTAACCTGTTACATTAGACCAAAAAAGTCTTACAAATGGGGAAAAAATGATACAGATTCATTTAACTTCCATAAAATCCATTGGCCCATAAATACAAACACTCGAGGCAAAACTATATGGGCCACTGCAAGAATTACAAAAGACAGTACAATTTATACAGGAGTGACATTGCATATATAGACAATATTTCAGGTGAATGAAAAGTAGATAGATAGATTTAACTTCCATTACTTTCGTAGTGTAAGACTGTTCCGTAAAGTGTACGGGATTTTCTGGCTTTTTATTTTAAAAACATGCTGTTCTAGTAAGTTATATGGGAAAAAGAACATTTTTGTGAATTTCTACATTTTTTCTTCGTTTATCTACACACAGAATTTTTTAAAATAAAATGTATGCAGAATTGCAAAAGATGGCTCTGCTTATATATGAGTTGACCAATGAAATCATGCCAAGGTACATTTCAGCCCTACAACCTGTCATCCATGCAGCAGACATTTTTTTGCCACTGCATGGTGACCTTTGGCAACGCCGACTATAAAGACACCTACCTGCTCAGAGGGTTTTCTGTAAACACCCAAAACATTTGACGTCTTCAGCTATGAGAGTATAGAATGCCTGATGTCATTTACCACACCCACACCTGCAGGGAATGCTGAAAACGTCACAAGCTGTGGATGATCCCTTTCAGCAGGTAGGCATTTGATATAGTGGGCCTTGCTTTTGATATAGTGGGCCTTACTTTTGATATAGTGGGCTTTGCTTTTGATCACTTGCGCATGGGCACCAACCCAAAGAGTAGTTTGAGCTTTCATTTTTGGATGATAATTGTGGTCTAATATAACTGAGAAGACATAGTCTGAGGTTGAACAGGTCATACCTGACCAAGAAGTAGTCAAAATCCCACCCCTTCAAGACAAGAAAAGACAAGGGACCAGTCAATCAGTCCAACTGTTCAACCATACCAACATTATGTAACATGCATCACAGCTGGCAACAATAGTGAAACTCAATGGTCAATGCTATATCAAACATGCTACATTTCATTATTAAATGTAAGAAATCTCAATTTAGAATAGGAATAATTTTTTGTTGGTAAGTATTCTGTTAATGAAACATAGACCTGATAATATCTTCAGTAATAAAGAAAAGATGATGGTCATATGTTGGACATGTGATGAGAAAGAGATAATAACTGAATAGCAAAGCAAGCCCTCATGTGGGAAACAACAGGTAAGAGGAAAAGAGGAAGACCCAGAGAGACACTGAGAGGAACATTGATGAGAGAGGCAAGAGCAGCAGGGAATTGGCTCCCTCAATGAGATAGAGCTACTTGCACAGAACAGAGACAAATGGCGAGATTTGATAAAATATCTTTAAAAGAATTAAAACTGCTAGAACAAAAATTTAGATAAGAGAAGGAGTATCTTGGTCTACGCCATATGGGCCAGCTACGGCTCGGAAGGTCAATAGATAGATAGATAGAAGTATTCTAATAACTCATTAATCTGCTGTTTCTATTTTTTTTTAATGCTACAACAATTTATTTTGTTCAAATAGTTGTTAAAATTAATTAATTCATTAAGTGAGAATTAAATTTGGGACACCCTTGGGCAAGGTGGAGCTCCTGTTTAGCCCCCCTATCAGGGTTATGTGAAGCCACTGGAGCAGGTGGTGGATGGTGTTGGGGGAGCAGCTGACAAGTAGTGCATGTTATGGTCCCCACTCCATGATGGCAGGCGACGGATCTCAGCTTTAGAGTCTAGTACAGTCACTGCCAAGAAGGAAAGGAATTGCAAACTACCTTCTTATAATGCCAAGTAAAATTATGTCAAAATACAATTTAATGTCTACAGCTAATGATGATAATGGGGACTCCACAGCCACCTCGTTCGGTACGGTGTCTACCTCGTGTGGTACAGGTGACACCCGATCGTCATCAAGTTACTGTATGCAAGATCAAAATAAAGAGACACTATCAATTGGAACTTGGAACATTAGATAAGCATTCTAGGATGGCAAGCTAGAAAATATCAGCCAAGAAATGGAGAGATTGGTTTGGTAGGAAGTCAACAACAGATATGATAAAAAGTTGTGAAGATTGAAAGTTGTGGAAATAGAAAGTTGTGGAGATAGAAAGTTGTGGAAATAGAAAGTTGTGGAGATAGAAAGTTGTGGGGATAGAAAATTGTGAAGATAGAAAGTTGTGAAAAGATCACCTAAACCAGCAGACACTGTACTTGATGATGATGATGATGATGATGATGATGATGATGATGGATAATTTTTTTCTACTGCATGCATCCTATAATTAAACTTCTCATCGTCAAACATTAAAAAGGCATGCAGTTGTGTATTTGCATGCTTCTTAGTTACAGCAAGCTGCACACTTCACTCAATACATTGACTTTAGCAAAGTTTATTTCATAAAAATAAGTAAGTGAAAGAACTAAATACTACCATAATTAATTCTGAAAGGACATGGTGTTAGACAAAAAGGATTTAACGTGTCCTTATCAAGAACCTGGCAGGAAAAGTGAATAATTTGGCAAACATGCTGGTCTCAAAAACACCTTACCCATCTGAATCACAATCAAAAATCTCAAAGACATCTTTCAGATCATGTATTTCCTGAGCAGTCAAATTCTCCAAGATATGAGAGGTCACTTTTGCTCCATATATTTCTTTTTTTATCCACTGGATTATATTTCAGAAGATTAATTAGCTGTGGAAATTATACATAAAAAGCTAAGAATCTCTCAAAGAAAATTACACATTTTTGCTTCATTTTAAAAACTCTAATTTTTATAAATGTTAAAGAAATTATTCTTATAGTTTGCTTGCTTGCTTAGATTCGCCGATGACTAAAATATTCTAGAGTATTCGTAGACTGTAGAATTTCTCTTCATCAACCGCCTTTAAAAGGACGTTAAGTGGATGTGTCTGCGTTGTGTTGTGGTTTGCAGTATAACTGTTATATTTGCGCCTTTCGGCCCAACACATCCGACTTCAGCACGGCATTTTTGAGTACTGGGTTGTCTTCCCTCTTCGATCCCTGCTCGCTTGGCCAGACTAGACAGGTTAGTCTGTTACTAGAGGCACCGCGGAGAGGTGGAGCAGGGTCTGGATGGTTTTGGTTCACCGATCCTGGCGCAAGCCATCAGCTGTGGGTCGCTGACAACTTCCAACTCTGGTGCTGGGAGACGCGTCTTCACCTACATCCTTATAGTTTAAACACATGTAATAGAACATACACAAATTAAATATTATATGCAGTTGAAATGGAAACCAATAATAATCTTGACCTGCTCTCTCAGCGCCGCTAGACGCTGAATATGACTCTTAGTGTTTTTGCCATCCACCTGTATTCTTGGCAAGATGTTTGATCTTATTTAATGAGTGTATACCTGCTACCTTTTCTTCACATATAAGTGTTCATTCAGTGTCTCTATAGGTGTCCTCTTTTTCTATATCCTGATTCCTATAGAACAGCCTGTTTATAAATTCCTTTGCTGTTTTTTCTAAATACATGTCCAACATATGTCCACCTTCTCTATCTAATTGTAGATGAGATCATTGGTTTCATGACCATTTCTCTTATCTCTATATTATTCTTGAATTAATTCCATTGTATACAGAATATTCTTTTTAGACATTTGTCTTCAAAAGCAGTTTTCCAGTTTACACATGTGAAGGTAAGGCTTGATAATACATTTGAGATGTATATTCTAAGTTCATTCATCATCATCATATGCCATGCCTGTTGCGTAGGCGATCATGTCCTTCCATAATCTTCTATCTACAGTGCATTGTATCAGTTCTGTTGTTGACTGTCTTCTATGCCATGACACTAGGCAATCTAGTATTTTCTCTCTTTGTCATTCACGATCTCTCTTTCCTTTTATTTTGCCAGTTGTAACCAAGTATTCCAACTTCCTCTTCTCATGATGTGCCTGAAAGATGTGATTGTTTCTTTATTATTTTTTTTTAAGAGCTCCCTTCTTGTGTTGGCCTCTTTGAGAATTTCCACATTGGTCTTTTTAGCTGTCCATGGAACTTTCATCATTCTTCTGAGAAATCCCGTCTCTGTGGCCTCTAATCATCTTTTCATTTGTTTGTCTAGTTCTATATAGCACCGATGAAACTTTCTTTCTCACTTCTATTGACACAGATTTGTTGAATAAGATATTTTTTCATTTTCTGGAATGCTTTTTTGACCTGAGCTATTCTGCATTATTTTCCTCCAGATATACTACCAGCAGAAGAAGAGTTATACGTTAACTGTGGAAAACCAAACAAGATAGCAATAATGAAAGCCATCAAGTTTTTAAAAAATGGTAAAGCCACAGGGCCAGATGAAATTCCTTCAGAAGCCATCAAAGCAGATAATAACACCTCTACCAAGATGTTACATAATCTATTAGATAAAATTTGGGAGGGAAGAAATACCTAAAGATGGAGAGAAGGTTATATGATCAAACTACCAAAGAAAGGAAGTTTACAGGAGTGCACAAATTATTGGGAAATTATGCTACTATCAGTGCCAGGAAAAATATTAAGCAGAATCATTCTGGAGAGACTAAAGAGGCCATAGAGAAAACATTTGAGAGATGAACAAGCAGGTTTAGGAGAAGAACAGATCATGGCTGATCAAATCACTACTCTGCGTATAATAGTTGAACAAAGTTTAGAACTAAAATCCCCACTTTATATTGTGATTCATAGATTACGAAAAGGCATTTGATAGTTTAGACAGAGGAATGCTTTGGAAATTGTTGAGTCATTACGGAATCACCACAAAGTTTATTAACCTGATAAGAACAATGTATGAAGGAACAAAATGTAGAGTGGTGCATGAAGGACAGCTTACAGAAGCATTTGAAATAAGAACAGGAGTAAGGCAGGGATGCCTTTTATCTCCATTTCTCTTTTCTACTGGCCATAGATTGGATTATGAAAATAATTAAAAACAACAGAAATGGAATCCAATAGTCTCGACCAAGCAACTTAATAACTTAGACTTTGCTGATGATTAGCTCTCCTAACACATAACCATCAACAGGTGCAAGATGAAATGAGCATACATGATGAGTGATCACAACAGATGGGACTGAAAATAAATAGAGATTAGACCAAAATTATGAGAATTAATGCAGTTGGCAATAACCAAATAAAAATATGAGAAATACCTCTACTCCTCTACTAGACATACAATCTTACATATATTTGGGTAGTAATATAGACAAAGAGGCATAAACAGAAAATGATACCAAAATAAGGATATCAAAAGCAAGAAGGCATTTTTTGCACTAGAAAACATAGAAGACCAAAGAAATTAGGTAAAATAATAAAAAAAAATTGTCAACTCTAATGTTAAGTCAGTCTTATTATATGGTTGTGAAACTTGGAGAACAACTAAAATGACAATCATGAGATACAGACATTCATTAATGGATGCTTACGCAGAATAAAAGGACGGAAATGGCAGGACAAAATTACTAACATAGAATTATGGAAATGTACCAGTCAAACACCAGTGGATAAAGAGATACAGTGAAGATGGGCACAGTATAGGACACACACTGTGAAAGCCAACTAAGAGTATTACACAACAGGCCCTTTTTGGAATCCCCAGGGAAAAAGACAAAGAGGAAGACCTAGGAATTCTTGGAGAAGACAGATAGAAGCAGAGATGAAGATGATGGGGAAGACATGGAACGATCTTAAAAGAATGGCATGAAACAGAACGGCTTGGAAAGTGTTTGTTGAAGACCTATGCTCCACAGGGAGCTGAAAGGTAGAAGAAGAAGAAGAATTCGCTTTTTATTTGTAGTGCATCTTCCATCTGATGTTATTATTGTGCCCAAGTATTTGAAACGTTGCACTTGTTTCAGATTTGTCTTGTTTATTGTTATGCTGCATGATGGTGATGATTGTTTCTTCAAATAACATTACTTCTGTTTTCTTGCTATTCACACCTTTCTTGCTGCTTTCTTTACTGTTATGTCTATCATTTCTTGTAGTTCATTCTCTGTCTCTGCTATTAAGGCTGTGACATCCGCATATTGCAAATTATTTATGTTGTGACTGTTGACTTCAATTCCTTTTTTGTCTACTATTGATTCATAATCATCATCATCAAGTACCGTTCTGTAGTAAAGTGTTGTTGAATTTCCACACTGGGTGTGGTGACTTTCTGGACTGAGTATTTGGGTGTATACTGTTAATGGTTGCAATGATTGCTTTGTGGTCTGTAAACTGGAGCGTGTCTGCAATGTGTCTAGTGTGTGTGATGTGGTGGTTTGCTGGTGCGTATATCCTGTCTAGTCGTGCTGCCCTGTTGTGACCAATATTCCTGTGTGTGAAATCTCTAATCTGTGGATGTGTGTGTATATGCATCTGTCAGGCTGTGGGTGTCAGTTATCGTCCGTAAGAGGTTCAGTTGATTATTGTCGTTTTTATTGATGTACCTAATCTGAGCCTTAACTCTCCTCCAGCCACATCCATGTCTGTGAGGACGCAGTTAAAATCTCCACCTAATATTATGTTTGTCCCCATATATAAGGTCGTTAGAGTGGTATCCAGTCTTTCGTAGAACATGGGTTGATGTGTGTAGTTTGCTGGTGCATGTATGCAGACAATAGTATGTGTGTGTTTGTCGTCATTTCTCACTTGCACTATAGCCATCTTGCCGTTGCTGTCTCTGTCTTTTTTCACAATGGTCCATCTGTCTGATGTTTGTAGTATTGCTACTCCTGATCCTACGTTGTGTATGGCTTAGACTAAAACAGGAGTGTTGTATGCCTATATTTGTTGTGATTTGTTGCGCATGAAAGTCTGTGTTTATGTTGGTTTCTTGTATTAATATAAAGTCTGGTTTGTACTTTCGTGTCAGTTGGATGATATGTTGTGTTTTGGACCTGAGGCCACTAATGTTTAACGATAAAATGTTAATGTCCGCCATGGTACCAATATAATTAAAATGAGCTGAAATTTATAATTAAACAAACAATTGAGAAATTGTTCTTTATCAGTGATTATTGAGCTCTGATGTTTGATCTTTTACTTTTCTTTGGTGTTGTTTTTACGCTCCAAACAGAGTTCTCCTCGTCGTCCGTGTCAATGATTAATTGACTCGGTGTTGCTGGGGACTTTGACATATCGTCGCTGTCATCTTCCGAGTCTCTGTGTTCTTGATGTTCTGGCGACTCTGTTGCTCTGCGTTTCTTCCTGCTAGGACTTCTGCAAATGACGCCTCTGTAGTGTTTTCTGTCTGTTCTTGTGTCTACTGTAGCTGTTGTCTGCGCGGGTTCCTCGGGGGTCTCCACGTGTGCTGTTTCTGGTGTAGTTCCACAGGGAGGTGTAGGTTCTACCTGCGTTGTTTCTGTAGCAGCATGCTGTTCTGTAACTGTTTGTGTTCGGATTGTTGCTTCCGCGTTGGGCACTGCCTTTCCCAGTGTGTGTCTAGGCCACAATACGAGCACTGTGTCCGCCCTTCTGGGGGCGTAATCCAGACCTTATGGGATCTGGGAAAATATTAAGCAGAATCATTCTGGAGAGACTAAAAGAGGCCATAGAGAAAATTTGAGAGATGAACAAGCAGGTTTTAGGAAGAACAGATCATGTGCTGATCAAATCACTACTCTGCGTATAATAGTTGAACAAAGTTTAGAACTAAAATCCCCACTTTATATTGGATTCATAGATTACGAAAAGGCATTTGATAGTTTAGACAGAGGAATGCTTTGGAAATTGTTGAGTCATTACGGAATCACCACATAGTTTATTAACCTGATAAGAACAATGTATGAAGGAACAAAATGTAGAGTGGTGCATGAAGGACAGCTTACAGAAGCATTTGAAATAAGAACAGGAGTAAGGCAGGGATGCCTTTTATCTCCATTTCTCTTTCTACTGGCCATAGATTGGATTATGAAAATAATTAAAACAATATAAATGGAATCCAATAGTCTCTGACCAAGCAACTTAATAACTTAGACTTTGCTGATGATATAGCTCTCCTAACACATAACCATCAACAGGTGCAAGATGAAATGAGCATACATGATGAGTGATCACAACAGATGGGACTGAAAATAAATAGAGATTAGACCAAAATTATGAGAATTAATGCAGTTGGCAATAACCAAATAAAAATATGAGAAATACCTCTACTCCTCTACTAGACATACAGTCTTACATATATTTGGGTAGTAATATAGACAAAGAGGCATAAACAGAAAATGGTACCAAAATAAGGATATCAAAAGCAAGAAGAGCATTTTTGCACTAGAAAACATAGAAGACCAAAGAAATTAGGTAAAATAATAAATAAAATTGTCAACTCTAATGTTAAGTCAGTCTTATTATATGGTTGTGAAACTTGGAGAACAACTAAAATGACAATCATGAAGATACAGACATTCATTAATGGATGCTTACGCAGAATAAAAGGACGGAAATGGCAGGACAAAATTACTAACATAGAATTATGGAAATGTACCAGTCAAACACCAGTGGATAAAGAGATACAGTGAAGATGGGCACAGTATAGGACACACACTGTGAAAGCCAACTAAGAGTATTACACAACAGGCCCTTTTTGGAATCCCCAGGGAAAAAGACAAAGAGGAAGACCTAGGAATTCTTGGAGAAGACAGATAGAAGCAGAGATGAAGATGATGGGGAAGACATGGAACGATCTTAAAAGAATGGCATGAAACAGAACGGCTTGGAAAGTGTTTGTTGAAGACCTATGCTCCACAGGGAGCTGAAAGGTAGAAGAAGAAGAAGAATTCTGCTTTTTATTTGTAGTGCATCTTCCATCTGATGTTATTATTGTGCCCAAGTATTTGAAACGTTGCACTTGTTTCAGATTTGTCTTGTTTATTGTTATGCTGCATGATGGTGATGATTGTTTCTTCAATATAACCATTACTTCTGTTTTCTTGCTATTCACACCTTTCTTGCTGCTTTCTTTTACTGTTATGTCTATCATTTCTTGTAGTTCATTCTCTGTCTCTGCTATTAAGGCTGTGACATCCGCATATTGCAAATTATTTATGTTGTGACTGTGACTTCAATTCCTTTTTTGTCTACTATTGATCTCATAATCATCATCATCAAGTACCAGGCCTAGTGGCGTAGGTGATCATGTCTCTCCACAACATTCAATCTCGGCAGCTATTATCATTTCTGTTGTTGACCTTCTGCCAAGCCATTCTCTTAAGCTGTCCGTTATTTTTTCTCTTTGCTTCCTTCTATCTCTTCGTCCCTCAATTTTTCCAGTTGTTAAAATATATTCAAGTTGTTCTCTTCTCATTACATGGAAAAAAAATGATGATTGTCTCTTCCTAACATTGGAAATTAGCTCTCTTTTTGCTTTGACCTCTCTCAGAACCTCTTCATTACTCTTCTTAGCTGTCCATGGTATTCTCAACATTCTTCTGTAAAACCACATTTCTACAGACTCCAGTGATTTTCTTGTCTGTTGTCCTATTGTCCATGATTCCCAGTATAGATTACATATTAGTCGTATGTCCATGTCATCTAGATGTATCTCTTTTAGGAGGCATTCTATAAGTTGCTTTTGGTGTACTCTATCAAAAGCTTTGGTGTAGTCTATGAAGCAGGCATATATTGGTTTGTTTACTTCTGTGTACTTTTCGATTAATGCTCTCATGCAGAATATTTCTTCTGTCACCCATTTCTTTTGTTGATTCTTTTAGTCACTGGTATTACTTCTTTTGATGTTTGTTGAATCAATTGTTTAAGCATTTCCCTTTGAAAAAAAAAAAAAAAACTAGAAAAAGTTGGTAATTAAAGTATGCCCGGTCAGGCAAGGGAGATCACTCGTTTAGCACAAATAATTTGGGTCGCTAAACTCGTAAATTACCTATTTAAGTTAATTGTTTACATGTGATTACTTCCAAATAAAGTATAAAGATTGTCAGATTGGACGTTGGTCAACTTCTTCTCCTGACATTCTGACTGTTAGCATTCTATGCAGTAATTTAAAATGTTGATGATAATGCAACATGAACATAGCAAGAAAGAAATAGATTCTGGAAAACCAAAATCTGATAAAAAGCCTCATAGTGAACAATTAATTACATACCCTTTCTCCCACTGCCACTGGTCTCAACTGTAACAACGGTCTGGCATGATTAACATTAACACTTTGCACCTCTGTTTCGGCAGGCTTTGGAGAATTATTTTTCTTTGTTTGTTTATTTCCTTTCTTTTTACCAGCATTTCCTTTCTTTTTCTTTTTTGTAATTGGCATTTCAAGCTTTAAAACTGAATCCAGTCAAACGTAAGAACACTTGTCTTGTCTCTAACTTACTGTAGCTGTTACTGTTTACAAATGTAATATTCCAGGAAGTTCGGCCATTTTCAATATTGTCATGGTTACGTGACGCTTCGTGAGACGTAAAAGTTAAATGTCAAACCAGACTGTGCATGTGTTCGATTACTGTTCAATCATCATCAAGTACCAGGCCTGCTGGCGTAGGTGAGCATGTCTCTCCCAACTTCGATCTCGACAGGTATTTATCATTTCTGTTGTTGACCTTCTGCCAAGCCATTCTCTTAAGCTGTCTGGTATTTTTTTCTCTTTGCTTCCCTCTATCTCTTCGTCCCTCAATTTGTCCAGTTGTTACAATATAATTCAGCTGTTCTCTTCTCATTACATGGCCAAAAAATGATGATTGTTTCTTCCTAATATTGGAAATTAGCTGTCTCTTTGATTTGGCCTCTTAAGAAAGTTTTTTTCTTAGCTGTCCAAGATATTCTCAACATTCTTCTGTTAAATCACATTTCTACAGACTCCTGTGATTTTATTGTCTGTTGTCATTCTGCCCATGATTAACATCCATATGTTAAGACTGGCTCTACATAACATTTAAGAACTCTTTTTCTTGTTTCTATTGTCAAAATTGGATTGCATAGTATCTCTCTCATTTTTTAAAGCTGCCTTTGGTTGAGCCATTACTATTCAATAGTCGTGCATATCAAGTTAGAAATGTTATTTGATACAACAGATGAAAGCAAAATCTGTGGCGTTTAAAAAATATATTAAAAACAGAGATATTTGAGGGATAATATTCAAACACTGCATGTCAAATTAAAAACAAGCTATGCATTTTCTTTTATTAACTAACATTAGTTATGGTTATCACTTCAAAGGTTACTATGGGGATGGGGGAAGTTTGATTTAGTTGACAGGTCATCCTCATTGAAAGTTGAACAAGTTCATGTGTACTCAGATCTCTAAAGTGTATCCCTCAACGTGTAACGACTGACGACATCGCTGATGTGCTGGTTGACAAGTCTTCTTTGCAGTCCTGCATAGCACTTCCGTCTGGCATCTCCACTCACGGTATTTGTGCTGTTTGTTCATGGTTACGGATTTATGGGCATTTTTTAGTCGTTTTTTTTTTCGTCAAGCCTCCATGAGGCATTCAAAATGTCAACACGGTTCATTGCCCTAACGTACTCAACATCAACCAAACTCAACAAACAAGAGCGGCAGTGTTCCCTTGCTTTTAGCTTTTCGTGGCAAGGCGCTGTGCCACTGAGTACAGGTTCGATCCTGCTTCGGTCCGTATGTTGTTCTTTCTTTTATTTTTTTTCTGTTGTTGATATTGTGCTGTAAACATACATCTTCCTCTGAATTGATTCGCTGATTATCGCCTCAGAAGTTTCCCTCTATAATAATATTAGTTTATTATTATTTGTCTCCAGTCATTACTTCTTACACCAGAGTGCCAAGAAAAAAAAAACTGAAGCAGACTTTTGGTAGATTTGACATTCTCAGATACGCAACCAGATCCATGGAACCCTGCTTCCTGCGATCTTTCTGAACATTCTCACTGAGTTACTGAGGAAACATACAAGTGTATAAGTCTAAATCTCAAGCTATGTTACTGCTTTTGCAACAGTCAACATTTTCCATGGTCAAACTACTTGCAGCCAATGCGAAAGTACCAGTCTTGCTTCTCAATTCTAACTCAGACATGAGCCGTAAAAGCCCACGAACTATGTAAGTGGCGAATAACAGAACCATCTGTGTAAATGACTGCGTCAGTATCAGATGAATTCTCTAGCCTCTAGGCCTAGGACAGCACTATGATGTTTGGAGACTGCTTCACGGTGAGAGGAAGAGGTATGTTTACAGCACTCAGAAAAATTACAAATAATCAACAACGGAAAAAAAAAACTAAAGGTCAATACAATATGGTCCGAAGCAGGGTCGAACCTGTGCTCCTTGGCAGAGCGCCTAGGGCAGAAAACCACCATCATTCTACTTACTTATAGGCTATCTATACCGACTCAAAGTTTCCCACACAAAGGAATGTCCAGGAGGAACTATAGTCCGTTCAGAAATTCATAATCACACCTGAATTAGTTTTGCGTGATAACTGCTTGTTATTTTGGTTTCAAAAGTTGCATGCAATCTTAGAATATTGATGACGCAAAGATTTTGGTATTTTTATTCCACAAACACAACAAATTTTGCACATCAGTGAATTCCTTTGATCTTTTATGACGATATCACACAAGTTGATTTAAATTTTAGAGTTTACAGTAATCATGTTAAATGTTCCAGTTTACTGCAATTCTTGTCAGAGGCGTATCTACATAGTGCTTAATTGTGGGTGTTGTTCGTTATGTGTATTGCAAACATGAATTCAATTGGTTACAATTGCTGATATAGTAAAAAAGTAACCTTTTGCATAGTTATAAATTTGCATTTCAAGCTCATTGTAATTTAGATATAAATGTTGGTATTTAAAGTCAACAAATTGTCTACTGAGTCTTCACAAAATTAATAAAGATACGCCTTCCCTTCGGTAATTAACGCCCAGGCCGTGGTGCGTCATGTCGTTCAATAACGATTCAGTTTTGTGCACGGGATTTTGCTGAAGTTAGTGTTTCTGCAATATTGCATGCAAATTTTGAAACCAAAATAACAAGCGGTTATCACGCAAAACTAATTCAGGTGTGATCATGAATTTCTGAACGGACTATAGTATCCAGTAATATGTATATTGAAAACATTGTTTGCACTTTTTGTTGTATGCAGCAAAGTACGTGATTTATTTATGTGAATGTCAAAACAAGTTAGTTTGCAGACACGATACTAGACATGGTTATTTAATCAGGGGATAGCGCGAACGCAGTCCCCCTTACGAAAAAATTACGCACTCGAGTCACCCACATTTGGGGTGATCGCAGGGGTCAACCCAACCGAAGTGCAATGGAAGGGCCTCACCCTGAGAGTACCCCCTTCATGATCAGGGTTTCTCCCGTGCCAGGTAAGTATGTTTTTTAATACTCCACGATCTCTGCCCATTTACCAGCAACAGCAAGAAAGATATTGTATTATAATTTAATTAAAGCTAAATAGTAAATATACAGAATAAATTATTTAGATTCTTTGATCATAATTTTCAGTTATTTTCAATCGTAAAATGGTAAATTACATTTGGTAACCTTTCTCTTAATCATTATTGAAAATAATAGTGGTTTATAATTTTAATAAATTAACCTTTCAGTTATCTCCCTTTGTTAGTTTTTTTTAAGAATAAAACAAAATACTAAGTTATCTCCCATTCTATTTTATCCAAGAAATAACATGATTATTTCCCCTCGACTAGTTTCTTTCACTGCCTAGAAGTAAATAAACCATTAAATGTATAGTAGAGGAATATTAAATTGTAAACTTCACAGCGTTAGGTCACAAAAATTGGAGGTGCCGGACCATAATGTTACCTCGTAGATAATACATTCTCAACACATTGTGTCAAGTCTTAATTAACCCTATTTCATATTTGAGATATAAGAGTGTTTACATGGCTTTCTTGAATGAATTCTCTATCTGTGAAACAATTGTGATAATCTAGTTGCAGATCGTAGCACATAGAAAAAGCAGGTACGAAAACAGCAAAACGTTCGTGGAAGCTTTGATGTCAAAGTCAATAGACAACAGGCGCAGAAGAAAGGAGATGATGACAGCCATTACAAATATATCTTGTTCATTATGCCGTCGGCTCTGTCTTTCTAATATAGGCAGAAACAGTCGCGAGAGAAACAGCTCAGAAAAACATCTAGTAAAAGACATGAATATATTACCAAACTACTGTGAAATCATTATAGTTTCTATCATCAGTCTGTTGAGGCAAGTAAGGCCGTATTCAATTCATACATGGGCAGGCAAAAACAGTAAATTTAAAAAAAGCAGTTTACAAATAGACACGTAATTGTTTGCTTGCTTTCGTCCGATGACTAAAGGAGAACACCTCTTCGTCATCCATTCTCTAAAGGACATTAAGTGGGCGTGTCTGCGTTGTTTTGTGGTTTTGCCTTAAAAGTAAAAAAAAGAAGTAAAGAGCCCCCGTTACGCCAAGTGACGTATAGGGAATATGGTGTTAGTGATCATAAATTTTACAGACCTTCAGCACATGATTTTTGAGGTAATGTGGTCGGTATTACGCCCGTGTCGCTTTACCTTTCCCGGAAAAAAAATCCAGTACCTATTTAAGGCTGGGCGAAACCGGAGGCCGTCGGTTGGGATCGAAACCTACCTCTTGTCCTTTGTAGTCCAGTTGACTAATCACTGAGTTATCGCGGCTCCTCGTGGTTTGCAGTATAACTGTGATATTTGCGCCTTTCGGCCCAACACATCCGACCAGCACGAGACAAGTAATTAATTAGTAGAGTATAAAAACGTCACAGATTTTACTCAGTTTGCACGTAAACGCCTGCACCTCTGAATTTATAATGATGGGTCATTACTTCTTACACCAGAGTGCCATGAAACGAAACTGAAGCAGACTTTTGTTAGATTTGACATTCTCAGATACCGTAACCAGATCCATGGAACCCAGCTTCCTGCGATTTTTCTGAACATTCTCACTGAGTTACTGAGGAAACGTACAAGTGTATAAGTCTATATCTAAAGCTATGTTATTGCTTTTGCAACAGTCAACATTTTCCATGGTAAAACTACTTGCAGCCAATGCGAAAGTACCAGTCTTGCTTCTCAATTCTAACTCAGACATGAGCCGTAAAAGCCCACGAACTATGTAAGTGGCGAATAACAGAACCATCTGTGCAAATGACTGCGTCACTATCAAGTGAATTCTCTAGCCTGTAGGCCTAGGACATCACTATGTTTGGAGACTGCTTCACGATAAGAGGAAGAGGTATGTTTACAGCACTCGGGAAAATGACAAATAATCAACAACAGAAAAAAAAAAAAACTAAAGAACAATATATGGTCCGAAGCAGGATCGAACCTGTACTCCTTGGCACAGCGCCTAGGGCAGAAAACCACCATCATCCTACTTACTTATAGGCTATCATTACCGTCTCAAAGTTTCCCAGACAAAGGAATCCAGGAGGAACTAGTATCCAGTAATATGTATATTGAAAACATATTTATTTTTCCCACTCATTGATTTATATTCCTCCTGCACTCCTATGAAGAAGAGGCAGGAGATTTGTTTTTTTAAAAAATCGTTTCATCATCGTGGATGCCCTATGCTTTACCTTTATTTTAGCTTGGCTGGGGGAGGGCCTTCATTCGCTCTCTCACTCTATGATGGACATATGTTTTTTCAAGTATATGCTTAATACAATTTCTGGTTCATACGTTCGTCCTCTGAATTTCGTTTCATTGCGACAGACCCATACTAGGTATCAAAAATAAAAAATTAGAGAAACTAAAATGTTGTGGTGTTCTGGTGTCGTGTTTGGTATCGTGTTTAGCATTATCGCTTTGTGTACGTCTACTTTGTGTTTGGTATATGTTTGCAGCGTGTCGTGTAGTGCTTGGATTGTTGGTGTGATGATTGGACATCTATAGTATATGGGTTCTTCGTTTGATTGTGTGTTTGTGTTGCATATTTGGCATTTGTCTCCTTGTTCCAGTGGCGTCGCATTAAACAGAAGTCTATATGCGACTTCTCTCTCCTTTGGAGTGACTACTGGGTTGTGCAGGTTCTGGAACGTGCCGCTGTAGTTTTGAATGTTGCGTGTGTAACCCCATTTGATCCTTCGTTGTAGTGGTGGGGCTTCTTGTATTAATTGTTGGTATATGTATTTTGTTGTCTGGTGCATGAGGTGTTCGTTTCCTTGTACGCACGACTTGTACAAAGCAGGCATGGTCCGTAATGGTGTGGGCTTGCGTTGTTGATTTTTGTGTGCCTGATGAGCCTGAGACCCATGTAGTAATGGGCGAAAGGGTAGCAGTGTGGCCGTTGAACGATGCGTCCCACATGGCCGATTCTGAAGTATTTTGTTTTGGAGTTGATGTCTTGGAGAGCGATTCCCCCGTCGTATTTGCTTTGGATCAGTGTTACGTGTTTTATATTGTGTTTGACGTTTCGAAAGATGAACCTGTTGATGCACTTTTTGTTGTATGCAGCAAAGTACGTGATTTATTTATGTGAATGTCAAAACAAGTTAGTTTGCAGACACGATACTACAAAATGTTATTTAATCAGGGGATAGCGCGAACGCAGTCCCCCTTACGAAAAAAATTACGCACTCGAGTCACCCACATTTGGGGTGATCGCAGGGGTCAACCCAACCGAAGTGCAATGGAAGGGCCTCACCCTGGAGTACCTTTAGTAACTCTTTATTTCGTTCTTAAAATCGATACATTTCATTTTACAAAAACAAATTCATTTATGTGATTTGATCATGATGAATGGGGATACATGTTGTGATTAAAAATTAAGTAATGCATTCACACCACACGACAAAGGTTTAAAACCAGGAGCGCCAGTTTATCCCCTGACGTCTGTGTCGGCGTCTTCAAAGATAAATTTCTTTATGCCTGGAGTTTATTGTCTGCCGCCACTGATATGTTGCACAACGAGGCGACAATAGCCTCGAGCGCCCGACGTCTGTGTTCTGGGATCTCGTCGCTGTATAGATATTTGGCTTTGGTGTCCTTTCCACCTTTTTTCCCAGTCAGGCTGAGTCAGCTTGTTATTATTTATCTCTTTCGTTCGCATACGTTCATTCACAACAGTAAACTTTTGCAATTTAAGATATACATTGTTCTTTGGTTAAAAATGTGTAGAAAAAGATGGGAATTAAAATTCTTACATTCGTACATAGCCTCATTCCTGCAAGTCCATATTATATGTCTGTATTCTGATAGTAGTATAAGTAATTTTGAATAGTGAAGTTTATATACAGTGAAGTGATGAGACGGCATCAGCTAATTTTGTAAATTAACTGCTTTGGACCTGTGATCTTTAAAAATGTTTAGGAACTTTAAACAGTTGTTTATCAGCTAAGAAATATAACAATTCTTTGAAGAATATATATTTAAATGTTACATAATATATACAGGTGTGATTCGTTCTAACATATCAAACTTAAATGCAAAAAAGTGTTCTACCGTTGAATTGTTGATGAAAATGTTAAAATAAACTTATATGCTTTAAAAATTAAAAGTTATCTTGCTTTATTTAAAGGGAAGCAACTCCTGTTAGATTAATAGTTAAGAAATCTTTAAACGTCGATATATTGTAATTGTAAATTGTCAAAAGTTTTATTCATATGCATATTGTTTTCCAGTAAATAATTTCTCATATAATGTGCAAGGTCTTTGAAAAGTTCTATAAGAAATTGCAAATACTCAAGTATCAAATTAAAATAAATGTATTGTTTCTTAATTTGTAGTGCAAATATCAATTATTTATAATTTATTTTAAATCAAAGTTATCTTCCTTAAGTAACAGAAATTTGTGTTATTAATATACATGCTACTGCTCTTGGCTGGTTTGTATTGGGTAAAGAAGTTGTTCACGTGATGGAGTTGGGGTTTACAGCATGTGTTCAAAATATCCACTGCAGGCCTCAAGACATTCTGAGACTTGTCTCTTACTATTTTTGAAAATCTTCTGGATCTATATACCTATCTTTCGTTCGCCTGAAGTATTGTCTATAACTGCAATGTCGTTTCCTGTATAAATGTTACCGTCTTTTGTAATTCTTGCAGTGGTGCATATTGTCTGTAGTATTGTATTAATGGTATCAGTGGACTTTCCTCAGTCTACTATATTCAGTGCATTCTTGAAATATGCGTCCCGCTGTCTGGGGCGTCTGTCCACATGTGCATGTAGTTGAGGTAACGATCTTGAATTTTGTAGACACGTGAATGTGGAGTCAATTGTGTCCTGTTCTAATGCGTATAATGATAACTTGTTCTCATCTATTCATATAATGAAATGCATCCTGATTTGGATCATATGACCTTCTGATTGATTTGATTATCTGTATCTTATCATGGTATGTGACCGGCGCATCTGTTATGTGCCTGTTGCATCTTCTTTGAAAGCTGATCTGCTCTGTGGTTTCCTGGTATTCCATAGTGAGATGGGATCCACTACAGGGCAATACTGTGGTGTTTGTAGAGTTCAGTGAATAAAATTTGAAGATGTAGCAACTTTCTGGATTGCAGTGCCTGGAGCACTGATCTTGCATCTGTCAAAAACTCTACAGGCTGTGGGCTAAGATTACTGTTCAGCAGTTTTTCTATTGCCAACTTTATTGCTTGCATTTCTGCATCATAATTGTGACAATATTTCCCTGTTGCTTTTGTATTTATATCACTAATGTTATTTGTGTACTTTATGTAGGCAACTGCTCCCCCATTCCTTACTGCATTCTGTGCTGCAGAAGCACATCGGTGTACACACGAATCCATATGTCGTGTTTGTATTCATCATCCAAAAAACTGAAAGTGGTTGTTTACGCTGTTGACTATTCTATTCCTGCTTGTCGATTATTCTTTTCACTTCTGTACGTATTTGTTTTGACAATCCTCGTTTGCCTGAAATATTATATATATCTGCAATGTTATTTCCTGTATAAATGTTACTGTCTTTCGTAATTCTTGCAGTGGCCCATATAGTTTTGACCGTGGTATTGTTTATTGGCCAATGGATTTCCTCAGTCTACTATATTCAGTGCATTCTTGAAATATACGTTCCGCAGTCTGGGGCGCCTGTCCACATGTACATGTAGTTGAGGTGCCGATCATGAATTTTGACACGTGACTGTGGAGTCGATTGTGTCCTGTTCTAATGTGTATAATGATTACATGTCCCATCTATTCATAAAATGAAAAGTATCCTAATTTGGGACATGTTGTCTCCTGATTAAATTGATTATCTGTTTCGTATGTTGGTATGTAACGGTGCATCTGGTTGTGTGCCTATTACACCTTCATTTGCCAGCTGATCTGCTTTCTAGTTTCCTGGTATTCTACAGTGAGGTGGGATCCACTACCGGGCAATCCTGTGATGCTTGCAGAGTTTAGTCAAAAAGGTCTGCATATGTGGTAATTTTCTGGATTGAAGTGCTTGGAGTACTGATCTTGCATCTGTCAAAAACACTACAGGCTGTGAGCTAAGATTACTGTTCAGCATTTTTTCTATTGCCAACTTTACTGCTTGAATTTCTGCATCGTAATCGTGACAATATTTCCCTGTTGCTTTTGTATTTATATCACTAATGTTTTTGTGTACTTTATGTAGGCAACTGCTCCCCCATTCCTTACTGCATTCTGTGCTGCAGAAGCACATCGGTGTACACACGAATCCATATGTCGTGTTTGTATTCATCATCCAAAAAACTGAAAGTGGTTGTTTTACGCTGTTGACTATTCTATTCCTGCTTGTCGATTATTCTTTTCACTTCTGTACGTATTTGTTTTGACAATCCTCGTTTGCCTGAAATATTATAATATCTGCAATGTTATTTCCTGTATAAATGTTACTGTCTTTCGTAATTCTTGCAGTGGCCCATATAGTTTTGACCGTGGTATTGTTTTTATTGGCCAATGGATTTTCCTCAGTCTACTATATTCAGTGCATTCTTGAAATATACGTTCCGCAGTCTGGGGCGCCTGTCCACATGTACATGTAGTTGAGGTGCCGATCATGAATTTTGACACGTGACTGTGGAGTCGATTGTGTCCTGTTCTAATGTGTATAATGATTACATGTTCCCATCTATTCATAAATGAAAAGTATCCTAATTTGGGACATGTTGTCTCCTGATTAAATTGATTATCTGTTTCGTATGTTGGTATGTAACCGGTGCATCTGGTTGTGTGCCTATTACACCTTCATTTGCCAGCTGATCTGCTTTCTAGTTTCCTGGTATTCTACAGTGAGGTGGGATCCACTACCGGGCAATCCTGTGATGCTTGCAGAGTTTAGTCAAAAAGGTCTGCATATGTGGTAATTTTCTGGATTGAAGTGCTTGGAGTACTGATCTTGCATCTGTCAAAAACACTACAGGCTGTGAGCTAAGATTACTGTTCAGCATTTTTCTATTGCCAACTTTACTGCTTGAATTTCTGCATCGTAATCGTGACGATATTTCCCTGTTGCTATTTTATCCACATCACTAGTGTTATTTGAGTATTCTATGTATGCACCTGCTCACCCATTCTTTACTGCATTCTGTACTGACCCATCCTTGTCATGTATTCCTTTCACTTCTGTACGTGTTTTTTGACAATACTGATTCCCCCGTTAAGGGAGTCTGTTCTGGTATGGGCAGTAGGTGGTTAACAACTCTTGGTATGCCTGGTGTTTGTCTACTGAAACCTTCTGGATAATGACCGGTGATATTTGTTGTCTCTGGGTGACGATTTCTGCCTTCAGGTCATTATCTGTCTTCAGAATATTCGATAAACATTTCTTTTCAGCTCACCCCAACATATAATAATTAGGCGGGGTTAGGTCTGGTGATCGAGCAGGCCAGATTACAAGTGAAATAATGCGATTTGCAAATACGCTTTCCTAATAAGTAAGTGATGTTGTTGCGGCTGTGTGTTCTGTTGCCCATCCTGCCGAAACCGAGCTTCTTTAATTTCCCGCTCTGTAAGGTGGGCTATGAATGATTCCAGCATTAAAGTACGGGAATGTTCTGCGTTGATTTTTGCATTGAAAAAAATGTTTCCCAATTATCCGCATACGACTTTCTGAACGTAAAGCGGTACTTGATGTAATTCATGCGGGTTTATTTTACTACTCTACAAACGGTTGTTCTTGCTTGTTGACGCAACCGGAGAGATGAAACCGTGCCTCATCAGTGAAGAATGCCACGTCAAGGACTTCATCACCTTGTTCAGAGATAAGGTTCTGAAACCAACTGAAGTAGTTCAATCTGGATTCACAATCACTTGAATGTAATTAAGACAATTCAATTAATCTGTAAGGACGATAGTGCTGCTAACACTTCAGAACCTTGTGGGCGGTATTCATTTGAAAAATTTGCATGTTGAGGCAACCACCTTAAAGATTTATTAGGGCTCATTGTAATTCTGGTTTGCATGTCAAGTTCTATGTCTTCTGAAGTTGAAGGCCCTCTCGATCCGTATGCATCTAAAACACTATCCGTAACACGAAACTTGTCAATTAAAGTCATAGCCTCATTGCGGTGGGAGACTTGTGAGTCTGGACATTTCAACACAAATTGTTGAGTAACTTCTTCTGTATATTTGCTATCATTACCGAAGACGTATTTTAAAAAAAATATCATGTTTCCATTGTATAATAGCATTTCCCTTCAGCAATGAAACCGTGAATATAATAGCGGCTTACTGTTTTATGTTTGTGACGGGATTGTGGACACAGAATGTGATGTAAATTTCATCAATCGGTGATTTCATTTCAAGAATATTGATCAAGTCACTCCATAGCGACATTATAAACACCCCATATTACACTTATTATTATTACACTATTATTTTCCGTTTCCGGTTGTTTCCAAAATGGAGGAATTATTTTTCTCCGGCTTGGTATAGAACCGTTGATCAGAGGTTTAACAAGCCGCTATCGTAAAAACGATGTTGTTAATGAAACGTAGACCTGATACAGAATGTGTAAATTAGCAGTAGATAGTAGTGATAGTTTTTTCGGCCCTAAAACAACAACAAAAATAGGATTCTGGAATGTGCGAACAATGGCCGCTCCGACGAAACATGCACAGGTCGCGAGCGAGATGGACAGATACGATCTAGATATTTAGGATTAAGCGAAATGCGCTGGCCTGGAACAGGTAGGAGATCTATTGATAATAAAATAGTAGTTTTTTCTGGAAGGGAAGATGGAAAACACCGTGAAGGAGTAGGCATAATGATGACAGACAAAGCTGCAAGAAGTTTATTAGAATGGGAACCGGTAAATAGCCGTCTGATACGAACACGATACAAAACAAAACATGGAAGACTTTCAATTATTCAATGTTATGCGCCTACTAACGAAGCTGATGATGAAGTTAAGGATGATTTTTATAACCAACTGCAACAACTTATAAACAAAATACCAAAACACGATCTTTTAATTGTAATGGGAGACTTCAACGCCAAAGTAGGACAAGATAACGCAGGAGTGGAACATGTGATGGGGAGAGAAGGCTGTAATACAACAAGTCAGAATGGAGAAAGATTAATAGAATTATGTTTAATAGAAAATTTAGTTATAGGTGGGACATTATTTCCACATAAAAATATCCACAAAACAACATGGATATCTCCTGATGATAGAACATCAAATCAAATTGACCACCTATGTATTAAACAACAATTCAGATCATCATTAATAGATGTAAGAGCATACAGAGGTGCTGATGTTAATAGTGACCACAACCTGTGCATTGGGAAAATAAGATTAAAATTTAGAAACCAACAGAAGAGGTCAATTACACATAAAATTGATAGTCATAAACTGAAAGATGAAGCAATAAAGGAAAAGTTTAACATAGAGCTAAGTAATTGTTATTCAGCACTTGGTGAAATAGACTTAGATATCAATGAAATGTGGGACTCACAGAGCAAAATACTAATGACAGCAGCAGAAGCAAGTGCTGGACTGAAGAAAATGGAAAAACGAGCTTGGATCTCAGACACCACATGGAAATACATCAAAGAAAGAAGAGAAGCGAAGAGAGCCATGACTAATGTAAAGACAGATCTTGGAAAGGTTCTGGCAAAAGCAACATACAAAGAATTAGACAACAAAGTGAAAAGTTCGGCAAGAAGAGATACAAGAGCTTATATAGACAACTTGGCAGAGAAAGCAGAGACAGCTGCAATTACAGGAGACAGCAGAACTCTTTATACTGTACAAAAGATGCTGACAAACACCTATACATCCAGTGGAACACCAATTCTAGACAAATCTGGATTAATGCTAACAACAAGCGCAGACATAAAAGCCCGTTGGGCGGAACACTTCAAAGAAATTCTTAACCGTCCACTACCTCACAGTTTAATAGATTTTGAAGCTGAAACACCAGCAGCAGAATTAGATGTAAATTTAGATGACTTCACCTTGAGTGAAATAGAAACCACCTTAAAGCTAATGACCAATAACAAGGCTGCTGGAGAGGATAAGTTAACAGCTGAGATCCTCAAGGCAATTGATAGCCATAATTTAATACATCTCCAAAAAATGTTCAACATCATTTGGAAAACAGAGAAGACGCCTCATAAATGGAAAAAAGGAATCATTGTTAAGATCCCAAAAAAGGGCAATCTTAGAGATTGTAACAATTGGAGAGGCGTGACACTTTTGTCAGTTGCCTCAAAATTATTCTGTAAAATCATCCTAAATAGAATAAAGGATTCAATAGATACAGTAATGCGTGAAGAACAGGCTGGGTTTAGAAAAGGGAGAAGCTGTCTTGACCACATTTTCACTCTACGACTTATATTGGAGGAACACATTGAAAAGCAAAAACCTTTTGTACTTAACTTCATCGACTTCAAAAAAGCATTTGATAGTATTCATAGAGATTCTTTGTGGAAAATTCTGAAGCAATATGGCTTACCATCAAAAATCATAAATATTATCAAAGACATGTATGATGGTTACACATGTGCAGTTCGAACAGAGGAAGGACTGAGCGAATGTTTCCCAATAGAAACTGGGGTTAAACAAGGATGTATTTTATCGCCCTTGTTATTTGGAATTGTTATGGACTTCATAATGAAGAAATGCTGCACTGGTAATAAAGGCATCGAATGGATACAAGGAGACCATTTGGAGGACCTGGACTTTGCTGATGACATAGTTCTCATCAGCAATCAGATAAAAACGATGCAGGAAAACACAAATGAACTATCATCAATAGCCAGCAAAATTGGGCTTGAGGTCAATCATGAAAAGACTAAAGTCATGAAAAGTTTAATTCCAACAAGTGACAAAATATACATGGAAAACAAACCAGTAGAAGAGATCGATCACTTCATCTATCTTGGAAGTCACATTGATCGAGAAGGGGATACGAGCAAAGAAATTAGAATCAGACTGGCTAAAGCAGCAATGTCTTTCAGAAGCCTTGAAAAGTTGTGGAAATCAAAACTCATTAGCACAAACACAAAACTTAGGCTATTCAAATCAAATGTACTATCAACCCTTACGTATGCGTGTGAAAGCTGGAAAACAACAAGAGATATAGAAACAAAGTTGAACGCATTCGAAAATAAATGTCTAAGGAAAATACTTGGTATAGAATGGAACGAATTCAAAACAAACGAGGAAATTAGAGAAATCGCCAATCAACCACTAATATCTTCAGTAATAAAGAAAAGACGATGGTCATACGTTGGACATGTGATGAGAAGAGATAATAATCGAATAGCAAAGCAAGCCCTCATATGGGAAACAACAGGTAAAAGAAAAAGAGGAAGACCCAGGGAGACACTGAGAAGAACATTGATGAGAGAGGCAAGAGCAGCAGGAATCGGCTCCCTCAATGAGATAGAACTGCTTGCACAGAACAGAGACAGATGGCGAGATTTGATAAAATATCTTTAAAAGAAAACTGCTAGAACAAAAATTCATATAGGAGAAGGTGTATCTTGGTCTACGCCCTATGGGCCGGTTACGGCTCGAAAGGTCAATAGATAGATAGATAGATAGATATTACACTTTATTCTACAAGTTTGATCAATTATTCTGAACTTGATTCTTAATTTAAAAATAAAATAAAAAAGAATTACTGTCTCTCACTACTTGAATGCTTGAGATGTAATTGTCTATCTCTCTTTTCATAACATTAGTTTAAGCTTCTTTTATTTTTATTTTTATTTTTATTATTTCTAACTGCTTTTTTTTTATTAATAGTATGATTTTTAACTGTATCTCTTTTCATACCAATATTATAATCTGCTTTTCACATCGTGCTTGTATTTTAAATTGTCTCTCTGGTCATTCTAGGATTTTTAAATGGTTAACTTTGATGCTAGAAGTATAAACTTTCTCAACTCTCTTAACTCCGTCATTTAATCTCGATCTCTATATATTACTGCTAGAAATTTAAACTGTCTCTCTCTCACACATTGTCTCTCTCTTTCTCTCTCTCTTCTCTATATCTTAATGTTTAATATGTTAAACTGCATCTCTTTTTTTCGATCTCTCACTCTCTTAATGTTAGGATTTTAAACTGCCTCTTTCTATCTCGCTTAATGTTACGATTTTAAACTGCTTCTCTCCTTCTCCCGTGACATGAATTTCGCGTGCCCACGCGATGAGATAGTGCTGCAGTGCCACTATAGTCCGTTCAGAAATTCATAATCACACCTGAATTAGTTTTGCGTGATAACCGCTTGTTATTTTGGTTTCAAAATTTCCATGCAATCTTAGAATATTGATGACGCAAAGATTTTTGTATTTTTTATTCCACAAACACAACAGATTTTGTACATCAGCGAATTCCTTTGATCTTTTATGACGATATCACACAAGTTGATTCAAATTTTAGAGTTTACAGCAATCGTGTTAAATTGTCCAGTTTAGTGCAATTCTTGTCAGAGGCGTATCTACATAGTGCTTAATTGTGGGTGTTGCTCGTTATGTGTATTTGCAAACATGAATTCAATTGGTTACAATTAGTCTTGTCCTTCGGTGACCATTAGACTCCAGGACGTCCTAACTGCAGCTGTAATTGAATTCATCTTAATTTTAATCATTCCTAATCTGACGATTCCAAGAGGTTGATAATCATTACTGGCTGGACAAATAGTAATCCATCTCGTTTCCAGTACTCATCTTCCACCCGCAGCACATGTTCAACACACTTCTTCCAGAACGGAATGTCTATTTTTGAGAGAGAATCGCGTGTCAGAACTTCAACATCACACATTTTAAACGTCCTGTTCTGTTCTGCAACTCGTCCTTTGACGTGAGCCGAGACATGTTCGATTGGATTAAGGTGCGCATGATATGCAAGGAGTCGAAGAGAGGTGTGGCCGTATTTCTCAATGATTTTGTCAACATGGTACACCTTTTTCTTATTCGTATTTTTCACAAGTTCTAACAATTCGGGTTTTAAATATGTGTCGTCAAATTTGACATTTTCATTCGCAAGCCATGTCCTAATTTGCTCTTTTGTATTTGATGCAGTAGGCACTTTGTCTTCCTCTGATACGACATTGTGGTATGATGCATTATCCATGACTATGCATGAAGGTCTCTCCAGGATTGGTAAAAGATCGTTCTCCAACCAGTGCCTGAAAATGTTTCCATTCATTTCAGTATGGTAGTCCCTACCGTCGGTACTTTTTGATTGAAAAATAAGTCCCGCATCAAGGACAAGGCCGTTTTCAGTGCTTCCAGCATGCGTTAATATAATGCGCTGGCCTTTGCTGCTCGGAATTGTTCTTTTGAGTTTGTCACATCTCATATCCTTGTGTGTGCATGGCTATGTTAGTCCCATCTCATATCTTTGTGTGTGCATATCTATGTTAGTCATATCTCTTATCTTTGTGTGCATGTCTATGTTAGGTATGTGTCATATCTTTGTGTGTGCATGTCAATGTCAGTTATATCTCATATCTTTATGTGCATGTTTATGTTAGTCATGTGTCATATATCTTGATGTGTGTCAGTGTTAGTCATGCCTCGTATCGCTGTGTGCATGTCTGCATTAGTCACATCTCATATCTTTGTGTGTGCATGTCTGTGTTAGTCACATCTCACATCTTTGTGTGTGTATGTCTGTGTTAGTCACATCTCACATCTTTGTGTGTCCGTGTCTGTGTTAGTCACCTCTAGTGACTCGGGCAGATGGTGCTCGTAAACCTGGGAGGGCCTACCATCTAAGGGCAGAATCCCACTACAGAAAAGATCATCTGCTGCCTTGCAGGAAGATTGGGGACAATCAAAGGCTAGGGAAAGCAAACCCGAATAAAATGCTGGCTGAAATCGGATGCACTGGGCCACTGGCGCAGAACACAGTGCAATGTATTAACGGGTGTTCAGTCAGAGTGGATCTGACAGACTCTAATTGTGATGTTCTGTCTGTGGGGGCGATCAACACACTTAGCCTGACAGCTGACTTCATAGGAGAGTCTGGAATCCTTACTCTGATTGAGTCCTGAATGCAGAGAGAGAGAGAGAGAGAGAGTTTGCCATTTACTGACTGCCATTGTTTAGCATAGGTGTGGTGTCCGTTGACCCATGATTCGTCCAAATATACAATATCAAACCGTTCACTCCGCCGCTCACGGATCTCACAATATAAATGCCCCATCTTGGATTGCCTAAGGAAGTGCTGATATAGTAAAAAAGTAACCTTTTGCACAGTTATAAATTTGCATTCAAACTCATTGTAATTTAGATATAAATATTGGTATTTAAAATCAACAAATTGTCTACTGAGTCTTCACAAAATTAGAAAAGATACGCCTTCCCTTCGGTAATTAATGCCCAGGCCGTGGTGCGTCATGTCGTTCAATAACAATTCAGTTTTGTGCACGGGATTTCCTGAAGTTAGTGTTTCTGCAATAGCCAAACTATTTTACGTCAACGACCGCACCAAATTAATGTATATATCCTAAAATGGTGTCAAATTCGAACAGGGTGAATTTAATATAGCCTAAAGAAGAACACTTATAAACTATAGCTTGTTTCATAACTCGTGTCCAAATTTTAAAATCGATAGCTTTTTAACCGCTTGTTGTAAGTTATTCAAAATTTGCATGTAAAGTTATAATGATTAGAACCCAACAGGGAATTAATTTCATTAAAAAAAATGTGGTTATTATTGTTGCTTATTTGATTTATATACATTTATAACGACCCATTGATGTAGTCAAAACTTAGTGTTTACAGTATTTTAAGTTAAAAATAGCGATTAAAAATCCATACACGGTAAAATTGACATGTTTGCACGCTTTCGCCGTGGTTTTGTGACACAATTAGACACTTGTAAAAAACACGAGAAATTGTGTGTTCCATTTCCGTTCATTCATAGGTGAAGACGTGGAACGATAAAATTTATCATGAGTCTTAAAATGAAATTCTGCAGTTTACAAAACATCGCAATAAAAATGTATGACTATTTTTGCAAAGAGGCTAAACGAGGAAGATTATTTCATTCTTTAGAAAACCCTGAGAATAGGACAAGACACATTTTGGATTTATCTAAACGGTCATTTAATCGCTGGATTCAAGCACGTGACCGTCAATGTTCCAAATATACAAAATCACAAGAAGAGCAAAAATGTTGGATAATTTCGACAGTGAACTTATTAGAAGTGAAATTCGCAAAATGTTGGGTATGAATGAAACTGTTACAATAAGAAAATTAAAAGTATCGCTGAAAAAGAACAACAGTATTGAAATATCAAAGTCTACATTATGGAGGAATGTGAGAGCTGCAGGCTTTGCATTCAGAAAGTATTCCAATGGACGAAACATCATCTGTGAGAAGCCGCATATAGTAGTCATGAGAAGCAAGTACTTACGTGAAGTAAAAGAGGTGCGCAAGCAAGGTTATGATATTGTGTACTTGGATGAAACATGGATCAATGCTCACCACACTAACCAAAGGGAATGGCAGTCATCAGATGGAAAGATTAAGAGATTAATACCTAGCAGCAAAGGACAGCGCTTGATAATTGCTCATGCAGGTAGTCGACAACATGGACTAATACAGAATGCAGAGCTCATTTTTCTTTCAAAATCCATAGACAATCGGCATTATCACTCTGGATGAATGGTCACATATTTAGACATTGGATTGAAAATTCTGTTCTCCCATCACTAGATCGACCATCTTGCCTAATAATGGACAATGCAGCGTGCCACAACATTGTTGCACTTGAAGATAAAGTCCTGACGTCATCCAGTACAAAAGATGATATTAAGATATGGCTCACAAAGGAGTACATACAATTTAATAACATGTACTTAAAACCTGAATTACTATCTCTAGTAAAGCAAAAACAAAGGACAAAGATTTTTCAAATAGATAAGATTATCCAAGAGCACGGTCATATAAGTTTGAGGCTGCCACCTTACCATGCTCATTTAAATCCAATAGAACTAATCTGGGCAAAATTAAAAGGACAAGTGGCAGATGAAAATACAACATTCAAAATATGCGATGTAAAGACTCTTGCTAATCTCGCTTTAGTAAATATAGACAAAGATTATTGGGCTAAATGTGAAGACCACATCTTAAAACAGGAAGAGGAATATTGGAAAAATGATGGTTTGTGGAATGTTCAACCCCAAACAGTTATTAATCTTTTAGACTCGTCTGATTCAGAATGAAAGTATATAGTCCCCACAATGTTGGCCCCTATATTACCTTAAATTAGTTCAACAAACGGTCCTTATCAGGACCACACAACTATGAAAATTGGACATACAGGTATACCTTGATATTATCGTCCGTCCTCGAACTGAGAAGACAGTAATTCTCCTGGTGTTTTTCCTTATTCAGTTATTTCCCCATTACGGCCACGCCTTTACCTAGTGAAAATTAATCATAGACCAGCAACTACGGTAATTTCTATTATTTATGGGTTCACAATTTACAATTTTGACAAACATCAAAGAAATTCGCCGCTTTAAGAAAACTGCAGCTGCAAGATATTTGTTAAATATACATTTAAAGGGTCTTTTGCATTCTAATAACATTTGGAAAATTTCAACAGTTTTAAAAAACGGTTAGTTAGTAATAGCGTTTTGAAGTTGGGCACATGATTTGAAACGAGCTATAGATCAAATTTCTCAGAGCAAAAAATATTTCTATAACGTCATCAATATTCTAAGATTACATGCAAATTTTGGAAGCAAAATAACAAACCGTTATCACGCAAAACTAATTCAAGTGTGATTATGAATTTCTGAACGGACTATAGCTCTTGAGTTTAGTAGAACGGTAACAGCCTTGCCTTGGTACGGGTGTATGATTTGTCTGTTTTCAAGTAAAAATTTGCCACAAGCTGTACCGCGGTCGGATCGAGTGTCCCACGGAAGTGGTGGCCTGACTTCATTTGTTGGAACAGCGACTATTGTTGTGGCGTGCTCACTAATCTTAAGTCCACGGTTTTGTCACTGACACATAGAGTTTTGCTGCTTGTGACGGACGTTACAGTGACTCGGGTGTGTCCATTATGAGCTGCACGCTTTTTGTGCAGAGTTCAGCGCGTTCAATATTACACAGTTTTCTATGCATCAAATAGCACACCATTTTGAGAGAAGAACTCTGCGTGTTCTATGGAAAAGTATGAACGATCGAGATGGACATTTTGTTGGTTGCTGGCTGAGCAGATATGGAGGTGCATAGACTCTAGTGAAGCCATTCCGTTCTAAAGTCAAAGCTACGGCACAGCTGCTTGCTTCAATCTTAAAGTGCATTTTAATTCCAACATTGAAACGTTGCAGCTTTAATATGTGAAGATGACCTGAGTCTACAACAATTTGCCCTTTCAAAAATGTATATTTTATGGGAGTGGTTTCAAATTGTGACACGAGACACACACACACACACACACACACAAGTGAAGCTTCTCGTCTATACTTCCCTGTCTTGCTAGGCATGTGTGGAATATGGTGTTAGTGACTATATGTCTCCATGACAAGGCAAATTGTTTAGTGAGGTGGTCGGTATCAATCCAGGCCGTCTATACTTCCCTGCCTTGCTAGGCATGTGTGGAATATGGTGTTAGTGACCATATGTTTCCATGACAAGGCAAGTTGTTTAGTGAGGTGGTCGGTATCACTCCAGGCCGTCTATACTTCCCTGCCTTGCTAAGCATGTGTGGAATATGATGTTAGTGACCATATGTTTCCATGACAAGGCAAGTTGTTTAGTCAGGTGGTCGGTATCACTCCAGGCCGTCTATACTTCCCTGCCTTGCTAAGCATGTGTGGAATATGATGTTAGTGACCATATGTTTCCGTGACAACGCAAATTGTTTAGTGAGGTGGTCGGTATCACTCTAGGCCGTCTATACTTCCCGGGGAAAAAAAACATCCGATACCCATTTACAGAGACCGAGTGAAGATTGAAGCCTTGTCGGTCCGAAAATATACACTTCTGGAAATCGAACTTAGATCCTTCTAATCAAGCAATGTTCACACTAACCACTCAGCCATCGAGGCTTCAAACGTGTGGCTTAATTAATCTGTGCATGAATGATGTTTTAATAGAATAAAACTAGTAATTATCATTGTTTTTTCTTCCAAAATTGTCAAATTTGACACGTTCTGTTTTGGAATAATTAATTTTTCAACGCCAAATTTTCTCATTATTTAAGATATATAAATTCGTGCAATCAACTTGAATGTACAAAAGACAAAAGATGTGCATTTCTCAAAAGAGACAAATAGCAAATCAACGAAAATATCAGTGACAAGGAGTTGTGACGGATCTGTCTGAAAACTATCTTTATGGTACATGTATTTTCCCATTATTGGAGTCTGCCGGGAGCTTCATCCACTCCTGCTGCAGACATTCTCTATCAATCTTCTGTTGTATACTTTGAGAGTCGGTCACCAAGACTGCGTGATCCACGTTCTGTGTAACCAACCCTGTTATCTCCGCCGTTGCTGCTTCTAACTCCATTCTCATGCTGGACACCGTAATGCTACACTTGCCAGATTTCCTGGCCACTTTCTCACAGACTACACCAGCAACTTCTCAAAACTTCACAATCCACACATCACTCCCAAAGGTAAGTCACATACAGACTCAGCATGACACCCACAACAGAAAGAGAAGCTCACATATCAGGACAGACAGCGAAGTGCCAACTTTGCAGACGAAACATACAAGAAACGGAAGAACACATATTGTACGAATGCAACACAATCATACCAGTAAGAATGGCGTTACAAGATACACTAGAAACACACAGAAGGTAGACATATACAGATCTATCATGCTCAACACACTGTCAAAAACAACACAAGAATCCTACACTAAAGCGCTAATTCTAATATCCGAATATAGAAATTTATTGTGGACCTGTAGAAATGCTGACGTTTTCCAATTCAAAACTTTTAATGCCAACCTGTTTGTACAGTTTTATAATCAAAATCAATGTCCATCTTTAAAACAACATAATTTAATTTGTGAGAATGAATGAATGAATGGATTTCCAATATTCATTTAGAAAGACAAATCTTTCAAGTCTTCCCTTTCCCTTGTTTGCTACATTTGTTGGTGACAGGCGGAAGACGCCAGGCATCAAGCAATTTTGCTTTAAACACGCCGATGAGACGTCACACCTCCCAAAATAAACTGTGACTTCACACCCCCCTTAAATAAACTGAGATGTCGGGGTGCTTTTGTCTTCATTGTCGCCTCTAGTGCTCCAGGAAGTCCTTCGTCGTGTGATGTCATATCTTACTGACCTCATTACATCTAAAATATATGTAACATCTTTCATTCCCATTATTGAATCATATAAATTAAACTATTTTTATGTACTGTGATGAATTAAATGTGAAAATTAAATACAGATTATTATTTTAAAAAAAACATAATGTGCTACATAAATCTAAAAATCACATACGTTTACACACACAAAAGTGAAGCCGTACAGGCATGATAATTGTGTTGACAGCTTTACACATTTAAGTCAATTAAAATCACCGATGTTTACACAAACACGAGAATCTATAAGTATCGCTTTTTGTTGTAAACTAGTGGGACAATTTATCCACTCCCAGATAAAAGTTGAAAGCAGGAGATCTAGATTTGCGGTTTTCTCACTTTCATACCACACATACACATAGACGGACACATATATGAAAGAAACCTGACATATGCTATGTGTGTGGTATAAGGTTTACAGCAAGTTTTAGCTTTCAAAAGCATGTGCGAATATATAGTATGTCGTACAGTGCGTTGGGGCGGTTAGTATGTGTGCTGTATGCGTCTCCTTCGACATCGTTCCCTGACAGGAAGCAGTTGAAATCACCCACTAAGGATGGTCTTCTGTCCCGTGTATTTCCTTGTTAGTAGGAGGAGAGGTCCTCGTAGAATTGTTGTTGTTGTGCCGGTACTGGTGGTGAGTGGATATTGACCATGGTGTATCGCTGTCCGACGTCTTTTATTTGAATGATGGTCGTTCTTTAACAGCATAGTGACATCAAGTAATGGTATAACAGTAACGGAGTCAGTTGAGAATGGAATTTTCCTAAAGCATGGGAAAGCTGTTAATAGAACAGCACGTGACTGGTGACACGTAGAGAATAGGTCGACAACAGGCAGACTAAATCCGTGAGATTATCGAGGCCAAAAGTTCAAGGTAGAGTTGTCTGGAGACTTCGAAGGTTGGGCAAAGTTGAGTAGTGACGTATTGTTTTTATAAATTAGAGACAGATCACTCAACGTGTCGTATTTTGATTGGTTGAGCGGGGCAGCTTGTGAGAATGAAACTGGAGTATTTAAACTTAAGCACAGAAGGATTTACAGGATTTAAACCAAATCTAGAAAGAGCTTAGAGGTCTACGATACAATATAGATATTTACCTACAACTTTGTTTTCTCAAAACTGTTGTTGTTTTTCTTGGGAATACACACCACGCCTCCCAAGGTCTCGAGTAAAGGAACCAAGTAAGTGTTTTCAATACTATCACGATTTAGTTAATTTTGGTGCCAGAAATCGACTAGACGACTATTTTACAGAAACCCACAAGTGACAGGATTTGTCCATGTCGACTTCGAAAGTGGAAAGAATCACAGAAAAGGGACCGCAGTAGCAGGTATCAGCGGGCCAGAAGCCCATAAAATGATCCACTCAACCTTGATGTGTATATTGATGAGTCCAGTCGGCCTCGGAAGCAGCGGCGAGGCCGCGCTATACCACTTTGCAAACCCCCGTAAGTAGTTTTTTTTTTTTACATTATCGGCAGCAGCCCACTTTAACCCACTATAAAAAAAATATATGACAAAGAACTCCACCTGAAATCTCCACAAATCTCCATAAAATTGTAACATATAGAGAAAGAGCTTATCACTGGAAACACAAATTGGCTGCCGCCATCATTGCCACATAAATAGTGGAAACCCCAGGGACTCCACAGAGGCGTTGACCGGCAGAAAACACCGTCAGCTCAGATAGGTAAAGGAGTCGCCTGAGCATAAGATTCAGGCACGTGGAGCACCAGACACAGACAGTAAAGACGATACACTGAAGGCTCCCGCTACTCATTGCCTGTTGTTGATTGACACAGATTACTTCCATCTTCAGCATGGATAAAAGTAACATCGCCACAGAAAAAGAGCTGGGCGCAAAAGAACAGAACACATTAATTAAATTTTAGGTTATTCAATAGACTATACTAACATAAATAAACCATATACAATTCAGAATGTTTAATTTTAGTAAATTTGTTTACCATGGCTGCGATAGACAATGGCTGCGATCTCCGACTAGTACAGTCACTGCCAAGAAGGAAAGGAATGGCAAACTACCTTCTTAAATTGCCTGGAATAATCATGACAAGTCACAAACTTCTATTTACAGCTAACGACGTTAATGGGGGCTGCACAGCCACCTCGTCCGGTAGGGAGCGTCATGTGCTACAGGTGACACCCGATCGTCATCAAGCAACTGTATGCAAGATCAAAAATAAAGAGACACTAGCAATAGGAACCTGGAACATTAGATCAGCATTCCAGGTTGGAAAACTAGATAACATCAGTCAATAATTGAAGAGAATGAAATTGAACATCTTGGGACTATGTGAAATGAGATGGACAGGAGCAGGATTATTACAACGCGACAGTGGAAGTGTAATTTACTCTGGGGGAACCACACACGAAAGAGGAGTAGGCATCATGTTAGATAGAGAAAGAAGCAAAACAGTGAAAGGATTTTGGCCAGTATCAGACAGAATTCTGCTAGTAAAATTGAGTGGCAGACCAATGGATATCAACATAATTCAAGTTTATGCACCAACAAGTAATAGCGAAGAAGAAGACATTGACACTTTTTACGAGGAGCTAGAGGCAGCCATGGAACAGTGTAAATCCCAAGAAATAACTATTATATTAGGGGATTTCAATGCAAAGGTAGGAACAGCTAAAGTGCAAAATGTGACTGGGGGGCATGGCCTTGGCGAGACGAATGACAGAGGGGATAGATTGATAGATTGGGCAAAGACACATGAAATGATTATAGGTAACACCTGGTTCAAACAACACCCTAGGCGACTATGGACATGACAAAGCCCAGACAAAAAAGTACACAATCAAATTGATTTTATACTGGTACAGAGAAGATTTAGGAATGGGCTAACATCTGTTAAAACAAGGCCAGGAGCAGATTGTAATAATGACCATGTACCAGTAGTTGGAAAGATAAGAATAAAACTGTGGAAGGCACAGAAATCACCAAGAAATATAAAATTAGAACTAGATATGCTAAGAGTAGATAAACAGATGAGTGATAAGTACAGCATGATAGTACAAAATAGATATAATGCTATTGAGAAAATATAGGACATCCAGGAGCAGTGGGAAATGCTCAAACAATCGATTCAGCAAACATCAAAAGAAGTAATACCGGTGAATAAAAGAATCAACAAAAAGAAATGGATGACAGAAGAAATATTACAACTAATGGACGAAAGAAGAAAACATAAGAAAGAAGAACGGACATACAAAATATTGCACAAAGAGATCCAGAACAAGTGCAGAGAAGCAAAGGAAGGATGGTTAAAACAGAAATGTGAAGAAATGGGAAAACAACACATGAAAGACCCAAAATGTATGCACAATCAGTTAAATGAATTAACAGGAAGAAAAGAAGTCAAAGTTTCAGGATGTGTGAAATCAAAGGAAGGAAATATAATAATGGGACAGGAGAAGACAATGGAAAGATAGACAGAATATATCAGTCAATTCTATGATGATGAAAGACCAGAATTAAACAATTCAAATGAAGACACAGGACCACCAATAATGCAGAGTGAAGTGGAGGACGCAATTCAACACATGAAAAGAAGCAAAGCTCCAGGTCCTGACAATATAACAATCGAAGAGATAAATGCATTAGGAGAGTTGGGAGTACAAGTCATAACAAAATTACTCAATGACATATATAACACTGGACACATACCAGAGGATCTACTAAAATCTATCTTTGTAGCCATACCGAAGAAGTCAGGCGCCACTGATTGTGAAGACCATCGCACTATTAGTCTCATGAGCCATATGACTAAAATATTACTAAGAATAATCATGAGACGTGTAAGGAACAAAATAAAACCAGAAATAAGTGAGGAACAATGTGGATTTGTGTAAGGAAAGGGCACCAATAACGCAATATACATCTTAAGGACATTGATAGAAAGATCTATAGAGGTAAAGAAAGATCTATATATGTGCTTTATAGACTACACGAAGCATTTGACAAAGTAAAGCATGTGGAAATAATCAATATGCTGGAGATAAATTAAACATTGATGGCAAGGATCTGCGAATCAAAAACATATGTACTGGCAACCAACAGCAGCTATACGAATTAACAACCAAACAGGACAATTCCAATATATAAAACGAGTCAGACAAGGCTGTGTTATGTCACCGGACTTGTTTTCACTTTACAGCGAATATATTATGAGATCAATAGTAGACAAAAAAGGAATTGAAGTCAACGGTCACAACATAAATAATTTGCGATATGCGGATGACACAGTCTTAATAGCAGAGACAGAGAACGAACTACAAGAAATGATAGACATAATAGTAGAAGAAAGCAACAAAAAAGGTCTCAGTCTGAATAGTAAGAAAACAGAAGTAATGGTTATATCGAAGAAACAATCATCACCACCATGCAGCATAAAAATAAACGAGACAAATCTAAAACAAGTGCAACGTTTCAAATACTTGGGTACAATAATTACATCAGATGGGAGATGCACCACAGAAATAAAAAGCAGAATAGCTCAGGCCAAAATAGCATTTCAGAAAATGAAAATATCTTATGCAACAAATCTATGTCAATAAAAATTAAAAAGAGAGTTCACCGGTGCTATATAGAACCAATTCTGACCTATGGAAACGAATCATGGACAGTAGACAAACAAATGAAAAGACGATTAGAGCCACAGAGATGGGATTTCTCAGAAGAATGTTGAAAGTTCCCTGGACATAAAAAGACCAATGAGGAAGTTCTTAAAGAGGCCAACACAAAAAGGGAGCTCTTAAAAAACAGAAAGAAGCAATCAACATTTTTCGGGCACATCATGAGAAGAGGAAAGTTGGAATACTTGGTTACAACTGGCAAAATAAATGGAAAGAGAGATGCGGGCGACAAAGAGAGAAAATACTGGATAGCTTGGTGTCATGGCATGGAAAGCAGTCAACAACAGAACTGATAACATGCACTGTAGATAGAAGATTGTGGAGGGACATGATCGCCTACGCCAACCGGCAGGGTACATGATGATGATGATGGCTAACATTAAGATTGTATCCATCAACATTAGGGGTCTAAGGACCAAAACACAGCATATCATTTCACTAATACACCAGTACAAACCAGACTTCATTTTAGTGTAAGAAACGAACATACACACAGACTACCACGCACAACAAATAACAACACAGGCCTAAAACATTCCTGTTTCAGCTTGGCGGTTCAAACCTTGGGGTCCGGTGTCGCTATACTCCAGACCTCAGACAAGTGGATTCTTGGGAAGATGTGCAGGGACAGTGATGGCAGAACAGTCATAGTGCAAGCTAAAGACGACTGACACACATACACGACAGTTAACATTAATGTACCACCTCACCAACGAGATCAGCCCCATTTCTACGAACACCTAGTGAATCGACAGACAAATACGCAGGACAAGACATTATTCTCTATTAATGACATCCACATGTGTTTTGACAATAAGTCTCTGATACAATCAAGTTCTAAATTCTCTTATAAATCTGATATTACTATAGCGTTACGTGATGGAGTCTATCGGCGATGATTATCATAAGTAACTTCGTGATCGTATTAATGTTCTTCGTCAATATATGCATATAATACTAACTTGATAATACTATTACTTGATAATAACTAATAGCAACTTTCTAAATCCAAAATGTTTGTAACAAAATCTCTAGGCGACTGCTATAAACTGCCTGACTCTTAATTCTATCTTCTGCCTTGAGGCAGGTATCTAATCTCCTCTGCTCTCTTCTAACATTTGTCTTTTTCTTTTTTGTTTATTTATTTTTTTTTAAAATAAATCTTTATTGTAACTTTAAATTCCATATTACAGTGCATGACAACATTCATGAAAAACAAAATGGAATAGCATCTCTCACATTCCATCCATAACATTTCAAAGAAGAAAGAACATTTAGTATCTCTTTCGTTCACATACTTTCATGCTCAACAGTTAAACTTGTTTATTTTAGTTCCACCCGCAACGTTTACAAAAATAATGTACATTTTGTTATTGTTTATCTCTTTCGTTCACATACTTTCATGCTCAACAGTTAAACTTGTTTATTTTAGTTCCACCCGCAACGTTTACAAAAATAATGTACATTTTGTTATTGTTTATCTCTTTCGTTCACATACTTTCATGCTCAACAGTAAAACTTGTTTATTTTAGTTCCACCCGCAACGTTTACAAAAATAATGTACATTTTTTTCATTGTTTATCTCTTTCGTTCACATACGTTTATTCACAACAGTTAACTTGTTTATTTTAAGATGGACATTGTTCTTTGGTTAAAAATGTGTAGGAAAAGATAGGAATTAAAATTCTTACATTCATACATGGCCTCATTCCTGCAGTTCCATATTGTATGTCTGTATTCTGATAGTAGTATAAGTAATTTTGTAAATAGATCTTGTGTTGTTTTTGGCAGTGTGTTGAGCATAATAGATCTGTATGTGTCGACTTTTTGTGTGGTATGTGATTTTAGTGTGTGTTGCAGTGCCCTTCTCGCCGGTATGATTGTACTGCACCTATAGAATAGGTGCTCTTCTGTTACTTGAGTGTTTTGTCTGCCGAGGGGTGTCCGTCTTAGTCTGTGGGTTGGTCTCGCTGTAATGGGTGTCGTGTTATATATGAGTCTGTATGTGACCTCCCTCGCTGTAATGGGTGTCGTGTTATATATGAGTCTGTATGTGACCTCCCTCGCTGTAATGGGTGTCGTGTTATATATGAGTCTGTATGTGACCTCCCTCGTTTTGAGGTCGATGTTTTGGATTGTGGAGGTTTGAGAAAGTGCTGGTGTAGTCTGTGAGAAAGTACGTTTGGCCTCTCTTGATTCTGTGATATAGTGGAGGTGTCTGTTGTTTAATTAGGTATTTGTAGATGTTGTTTGTCCCTTGGTGTAATAAACTGTCATGTCCTTGGATGGCCTGTAGACATGCTTGGTAATATGTGGGCGTGGTGCCGAAATGGTGAGGCAATGTATTAAGTTTTCTGAATCTGGTTAATCTCAGCCCCAAGTAGTAGTGAGCAAGGTGTGGTTGTCGGGTTGTTTGATGATGTGACTTATGTGATTTATTCTGAGAGCTTTTATTTGTTTGTGTATGTCCTGTAGTGCGATCCCTCCAGTCTTTTGTGCTGCATCAGTGATTTTTTGTTTTATGCTGTGTATTGTGTGGTCAAATACAAATGTTCTTATCAGTTTGTTTATCTCTTTGATTGTTGATTGTGGTGGGTCGAAAATTGTGGCTGTGTAAATCAATTTGGGGATGCTGTGTTTACTATGATGCTCCGGTCAATAATTGTTGATGTTTTGTATTTGTATCTCTGTAGCATGTCTGTTGTCTTTGTGACTAGGTTCTGCCATGTTGGTTTGTGTGTTTTATTTGGGTTGCATGGATATGTTATCCCGTATAGTTTTAAGTTGGTGACCGGTGTTAATGCTGAGGGAAAGTTCTCTTTGTTCTTCCACCTGCCTATACCCATAACAAAAGATTTCTGTATGTTTATTTGTGCCCCGCTGCCGTGCCCAAACTCTGAATGTGCTGAGGATGTTGTTTATTGATCTAGTGGTTGATGGAAATAAACAGTGTCATCAGCGTAGGCTAACAGCTTCTGTTCTCCTTTCCCTGGTATGAGTGTGCCTGCTATGGAGTTGTCTTGTCTAATGCTTTCTGAGAGTTACTCTGTAGTCAGTACGTCTTCACATTGACCCGATCAGTGAGACAAGGATGCTCCCTGTCACCACTACTCAACGTCTTAGCCATTGAGCCTCTGCTGGAGAAAATCCGAAAAGACGACGCCATCAGAGGCACCTTTACACCAGGTGATGGCGACAAGAAATTGATAGTGTACGCTGATGACGCAATTTTCTTCCCAAGTAACACCGAATAAATATGCCATATCATCAAAACGTTCATGGATTTCGGAAGCAGACGCGGAGCCAACACCAACGTACAAAATCATCCATCATGGGAATTGGCAGGTGGAAGAACAAAGTGGATTTCCACCGAGAAATGACCCCGGTCAACGTCATGAAAGTGTACTGCATCATCTTCCATCAGCACCCTGGAATACGCAAACCCATATGGCGGATGTAATCGCACAGGTCACCATTACACTCCAACGATACAAACACAAAACGGCGACCATCTTCGGAAGAAGTGTTATAGTAAACACGTACATCATTCCTAAACTAATCTACACGGCCATAGTTTTTGATCCACCCCTTGACGTCATTAAGGAAATCAACAAACAAATTCGAAAATTCGACTTCCGTAACAAAATTCACAAGGTACAACACAAAACGCTCATCCAAGACAAACAGGGAGGTACTGCACTTCAGGACATCGCTACAAAAGTCAAAGCCCTCAGGATCAGCCATGTGGGTCGCATCATCCACCGTCCCGAACGCTTTACTTTCGCCCATTATACATGGACCTAAGATTATTAAAATACAAAAAACTATGCGACGACAAACCGCATCACTTCGAGACAATGCTGTCCTCCTACAAGATCTGCGTCCAACCCTTGTAGAAAACGATCGCCTGATGCATCACCAAAAACGAGACATCTAAAAGCAGCTCGTCAAGCAGCAGGAACCTTCACTCCAAAGTAAAATCAAATGGAATTACACCTACTTAACATTACAAAACTTAGAACTTCTCTCTCTCTCTGCGATCAAGACTCAGAGTAGGATTCCAGACCGTCATGTTGTCAGCTGTCTAAGTGAATAGATTGCCCCGTATAGTTTTTCTTCCAGGGAGGTGGGCGTGGACCACATTGCTCTTCTCAGGTCTGTGTGCTGGGGTAAGTAATCCCGTAGAACATGTTTTGTAGTCATATTGTCCAGTGTACAGTGGCATAGGCTGGTTGTACCTATTTTGAATTTGGTGAACATGAGATTTCTCATTCTAATGTGGCTAGTGCGTAGGCGAAGTATCATGACTTGATCCCTCCTTGATAGTTGGTGGTATCCGTCACTCTCGTTATGCTTTGCGTGTTCTCGTTTCCAATTTTCATGGAACTGACCCTTGAGGATGGATTTGGCTTCATCATAACTGAGCGGATGGCTCTCTTGTGGTAATCTCCCTCCCTCTTTAGCTAATTTGTCTGCGTGTTCGTTCCCGTGTATATTAGTGTGATGGTATTCACTGAATGACTACTCTCTGGAAGTTATTGCATAGTTGGTCCAGGGTTGTTCTTAAGTCATCTAGTTCATTGTTCTTGGGGCTTTTCAGAGCTGATAATACTGACAATGCATCAGTCAGAATCACCAATTTATTGTGCATGTTATTTTTGTGTTGAGTAGCCAGTGTTGCAGCATCTCTGATGGCCTCAGTTTCTGCTTTAAAGTTGTTTGAGAATTTTCCAGTAACTATTGACTTGGTGATCTCGTCCTGATTATTCAGCGTCAAGATCACACCTCCCCTCCATTACTGGTTACATTTGTAGCAGAGCCATCTGTATATATGTGGGACCAAGAGTCCTGTGGGTAGGTATCGTGTATGTGTTTTTCTGCTACGTGTTTTCTTTCTGTGTCTGATTTGGTGCCTTTTTTAATTATTGCTGTTATATTTTCCTTAAGTTCTTGTATTTTATGCTTTCCATTAGGAGACATATAAGATGGGCCCAAGTGTTTCGATATGTTTGGGAAAGTACTCAGTCTCCAGTAGTTAGTTCATTGGCAACTGCAGTGAAGTTGCTCCTCTTTATTCGTACAATTTTTTTTTCGTTGATTGGTAAGAACCAGGTGTTCGTCCATTTTTCAAGTTCACCTAGGGCATCTTGCATCCTGGGTCCAGCCACCGACATACTTTCCTCGCGAGCCCATAACGCCAGATCATCTGCGTATATTGCTGAGTGTATTCTGGGTGGATTATCCTTTACAATGACATTTATGAAAATTAAAAAGTGTTGAACTTCAAAACCACTTTTAAAAAACCTGCATCAAGCGGACATTAACCCAAGAGCCAAAGAGGTCACCTACAGGCTGATTTATAACATGACACCAGTACAACCACACGTAGACCACTGCCAGCTGTGCACCGGAAACCCACGAGAAAACCGAAGAACACATCTTCTACAGATGCCCGACAGTAGGACCAATAATAACAGCATTACAACACATAATAGAAGCTCAAACAAATCAGACAACAGACATATCAAAACATTCATGATCAACACCATACCTACAACAACAACAAAAAAGATTCACATAAATTAATTCTACTGTTAGCCTGCTATAGATACTTGAGTGTACTTGCCGTTTTGGGGAAAATATAAGAATAGGCGTTTTAATTCTCGAACTTTCTTGTACATTTACAAAAATAGGAAATGTTCATTATAAAGTTGTGTATTTTATAAGTAGTAATTTGTGTCCCATTTTTAGATTATTTTACATTGTAATTTTAAGCAATGCATGCAATTTAACCTTATGTATGTATTCTATCAGTATTTAATTTACTCCTTAAGTATTGGATACATTGTGCTTTAGTATTATATTTTAACGGAATGAAAATCAATGTCCATTGTAGCTTATAAGTAATTTAATTAATATTACTAACAATAGATAACACTAGATTAGAAAATGTTAGGGGACTAACATTAGAGAAAATAAAGGCAGTGCCCCGGGAATCCACGATGATGCAAGAGTTTAACGAAAATCACACTAGGGATCATACACGGCTCTAGCGCAGATCACGGGCATGTTTTTCAAGGTCTCCTGTCGCTGATTCCTTGTAGTGCAGGAGGAAAGAACAAATCACTGAGTGGGGAAAAAATATAGATATTTACCTAGTTGCAGATAAGAAAGCAGAGAATGTGCCTTATGAGTAGAAAAAAGAATCATTGTTAAGATTCCAAAAAAGGGCAATCTAAGATTGTAACAACTGGAGAGGCGTGACACTTTTGTCAGTTGCCTCAAAGTTATTCTGCAAAATCATCCTGAGTAGAATAAAGCATTCAATAGATACAGTAATGCGTGAAGAACAGACTGGGTTTAGGAAAGGGAGAAGCTGCCTTGACCACATTTTTACTCTACCACATATATTGGAGGAACACATTGACAAGCAAAAACCTTTTGTACTTAACTTCATCGACTTAAAAAAAAAAAACATCCGACAGTATTCATAGAGATTTTTTGTAGAAAATTCTGAAGCAATATGGCTTACCATAAAAAATCATAAATATTATTAAAGACATTTATGATGGCTACACATGTGCAGCTCGAACAGAGGAAGGACTGAGCGAATGTTTCCCAATAGAAACGGGTAACAAAGGATGTATTTTATCGCCCATGTTATTTGGAATTGTTATGGACTTCATAATGAAGAAATGCCGCACTGGTAATAAAGCATCGAATGGATACAAGACCATTCGGAGGACCTCGACCTTGCTGATGACATAGTCCTTATCAGCAGTCAGATAAAAACGATGCAGGAAAACACAAATGATTTGGTTATTTGGTTTTGGAAGGCCCCGGTATCACTGCAAACGAATCAAAATCCATAATTGCCCAACCTCCCGTGCCAGCGTAATCATCCTAATTAATATCTCTTCTCTCAAACAAAGAAAGGCAACTGTAGTCCTCACCGTAGCAGTCTTAGCACACGCCAAAATACATAAGGCGAAACCGCGCAGAAAGTGAACACAACCAACTGTTCCCTGTCATACGATATCAACATTCATCGCAAACAAATAGAATATCGAAACATGATCAAAACGGATGAAACCACGCAGCTTACGGTATGCACAGAGCACCTAACTCAGTAAGCTCCTGCAACAAGCCGGACTTGGAATATGAGGAAACTGCAACAAGGAACACTTTTCATGCATAGCCTTCAATTGTTCCCACCGCCTATCCACCACATACACAAATGAACTATCGTCAATAGCCAGCAAAATTTGGCTTGAGATCAATCATGAAAAGACTAAGGTCACGAAAATCTTAATTCCAACGGATGACATAATATTTCTAAGATTATTATTATACCGGGTTTCCGGTGTCATGGCGGCTGCGTGTAGTCGTTTTTTTTATAATTCGGCACATGCTGATATATTTAAATGATTTACGCGACAGTCTAGTTGTGAAATTATGTGTTGCTATTCCCCGTTTGGTGTATGTTTTACTTCAGACATGTAGGTGAACTGTGATTACCGATATTTAAGTGAAATATGATTTATTCTTCATTGTGTCGTGTGTTCGCGGTTCGATAGGCAAGCACATGGTTCGACAAAAGTGTTACCGGCAAACCGGGTATGTTCAATCCATATGTGAAAAGTCTGAGACTGTGGACGGGGCAGAAGAATCAGAAATGATCAACAGCAAAGTGTGTGGTACACATGAGGCATTTTCATAACACGAAAGGCGAATATGGCAGACCACCGTGAAAGAGAATGGAGCCTCATCACGTACTAGTCCAGAGGAAGCCATGGAGAGGAATTCAAACTTATGTCGGAGGAAAGATCTTAAAATAAGTACTTGGAATGTTAGGACTCTATATCAAGAAGGGAAATTGGAAAATCTGATTCAAGAAGCAGAACGAATAAATAAAGATATTTTAGGCATATCAGAGAGAAGATTGAAAGAATGTGGGTACATAGAAGACGAAAAATATACATTTATATACTCAGGAAAAACAACAGAACATCAAAAGGGGGTAGGAATACTGATAAAAAGAGAGCTACAAAAATATATAAGTAACCACTGCACATACAGTGATAGGATTATACTACTCAAGTTGAAAGCAAAACCATTCGACATAGCAGCAATACAGACATATGCACCTACTCAAGACTACACAGATGAATAAATATAGGCATACTATGAAGACCTAAATAAAGTTATGAAGCAAGTGAAATCTTCAGACATCTTGATTGTAATGGGTGACATGAACTCTAGAGCAGGAAAAGGTAGATATAAGACCATTATAGGAAATCATGGTTCAGGAAAAATAAATGAAAGAGGAGAAAGATTAATACAGTTCTGTGAAGAAAACAGGCTGATAATATGTAACACCTACTTTGAGCAAGAGAAAAGGTAACTATACACATGCAAAAGCCCTGGAGATAAGAAGAGGAATCAAATATATTACATAATGATAAAAGTAAGTTTCCGTAACAGCGTAAAGAAAGCCAAAACCTACCCAGGAGCAGATATTAATTCAGATCACAATTCTGTAATGATTAAAATGAAAATCAAACTAAAGAGAAACAAGCAAAAGTCTAATTCATCAACAAATTCACTAGATATAACAGCTTTAAATCAAAAAGATATTAAAGATACCTATACAATACAAGTAAAGAACACATACCAGAAGCTGCTAGAGGAAGGAATTGAACAATACAGAAGACAAAATCCTGTGAAAAAGTAACAACCAAATGGCAATGTATAAAGAAAAGCATACAAGAAACCTGCGACACCTTACCCAAAAGAGAAAAGAACATAAAACAAAAATGGATAACTAACACCATCTTAGAAAAAAAATGGAAGAAAGGAGACAAGCGAAGAACACTGCCCAATACAATAAAATAGATAATGAGATAAGCAAAATGTGCAAAAAGGCAAAAGAAGACTGGCTGAGCCAAAAATGTATAGAAATAGAAACTATGGAAAGCAAACAAGACTTAAGAGGAATGCACACAGAAATAAAGAGAATGACTAATAAAATTTAAAAAAGCCACAGACGATGGATGCATTGCAGACAAAAAAGAAAAATGCTAACAGACAATAAGGATATTATAGATAGATGGCAGGAATATATAATATAAATATTTCAGGATCAAAGGGACAAGAAACCAGTTATAAAATATACATCAGGCTATACAATCTTAAAATCTGAGGTGGAAAAAACTATAAAAACAATGAAAAAGGGAACAACAGCAGGACCTGACAGCGTACAGGTACAGAGGTGATACAGGCACTAGAAGATTTTGGCATTGAAGTGATTAGAGACATATGTAACGACATATACCACACAGGATACATACCAAATGAACTAAAAACATTAACTTTCATTGCATTGCCTAAAAAGAATGGTGCAGTTGAATGCAGTGACTTTAGAACAATAAGCCTAATGAGCCATTTACAAAAATCTTGCTAAAAGTTATACAAGGAAGGATTCAGAATAAAATCAATGCTGAATTAGATGAGCAGCAATTTGGATTTAGGAAAAATAGCGGGACAAAAGAGGCACATTCTGCATGAGAACATTAATCGAAAAATACACAGAAGTAAACAAACCAATATATGCCTGCTTCATAGACTACACCAAAGCTTTTGATAGAGTACACCACAAACAACTTATAGAATGCCTAAAAGAGATACATCTAGATGACATGAACATACGACTAACATGTAATGTATACATGGAGCAAACAGCAATAATAAAATATAAGAAAAAAGAACTCTACACCCATTGATATAAAAAGAGGATTAAGACAGAGATGCATCCTATCACCAAGCTTGTTCAAACTATACACTGAGCAAATTTTTTAAAAACATCATAGAGATGCCAGGCCTACAAATTAATGGAAAGATAATCAATAACCAAAGATATGCTGACGATGACGAGCAGAAGATGTCATCAAACAGGTCTGTGGGCTTACCAATATCAGCGTTGGTGAGGAGTGGATGCCGGTGCCTCCGTCATTCAAGGGGACTTTCTCATGTATTGTCACACTCGACAGGAAAAGTAGGGAACAGAACCCGGTCGTGGTTAATGCTGAGGTCAACGATCTCATCTGCGATAACACCGATGAGAAAGATGCAGTCATCTATACAGATGGATCTGTAAGACGACACGAAAGAAGTGCATGGGCATTTACAGCACGCTCGGCAGGCAGAATAGCCAAGGAAGACAGTGGTGCATACGCCATGACCACGAGTAGCATGACAATGGAGGTGATGGCAGTGACCAGGGCATTCAAATGGTTGGAGTCACAAGACTACATCCACGCATGTATACTGAGTGATTCGATGAGCATGATAAAAAAAGTGGAGGCGGGCTCTGTACGCATGCAATGGGTAGAGTCGTTGCAGAAATCCAAAATACGTAAGGTCACCTTTGTCTATGTCCCTGGACATGCGGGAGTACGGGGAAATGAGAGAGCGGACAGGTTGGCTAGCTGCGCTGTCGTTGAGGACGGGCAACGATGGATCGGGCGGACATCATCAATGCCCTTCGAGATGTGGGAAGAGCACAGGACTTCGACAAACACAGATCAACGTCACTTCTTCGGATGATGGAAATGGGAGTTAAGATGGGCACGGCCAGAAATGAGAAACTTGGTGGCCGTGTAAGAAGACTTATCAACCAACATAGAACTGGAGTCGTCAGTCGCTGGACACTGAGGGAATTGCTGAGGAGGGGATCTGAGCACCTATGGACATGTTCGGAGTGCAATGATGATGACCCGCAAATAACTCAATAATGCTGACGATACTGTACTACTAGCAGAAAATCCTACAGATCTACAACAATTACTTAATGAAATAAACATGACAAGAAAAAAATATGGACTAGATCATCATCATCATCATCATCAAGTACTGGGCCTACTGGCGTAGGTGATCATGTCTCTCCACAACTTTCGATCTGGCCAGTTCTTTATAATTTCTGTTGTTGACCTTCTGCCAAGCCATTCTCTTAAAAACTGTCTGGTATCTTTTCTCTTTGTTTCCCTCTTATTTCTTCGTCCCTCAATTTTTCCAGTTGTTACAATATATTCCAGTTGTTCTCTTCTCATTACATGGCCAAAAAATGATGATTGTTTCTTCCTAATATTGGAAATTACCTCTCTTTTTGCTTTGACCTCTTTCAGAACATTTTCATTACTCTTCTTAGCTGTCCATGGTATTCTGAACATTCTTCTGTAAAACCATATTTCTACAGACTCCAGTGATTTTCTTGTTTATTGTCCTATTGTCCATGATTCACATCCGTATGTTAAGACTGGCTCAACATAACATTTGAGAATTCTTTTTTTCTTGTTTCTGTTGTCAAAAATGGATTGCATAGTATCTTCCTCATTTTTTGGAAAGCTGCTTTTGCCTGAGCCATTCTGCATCTCACCTCTTTTGTACATCTTCCGTCTGAGTTTAACAAAGTTCCCAAATATTTAAATTCATTTACCTGTTTTAATATTGTTCCACTTGTCTTTATTTCGCACTGAGGTGATGTCTTTTTCTTTGTTGTTACCATTACTTCTGTCTTTTTGCTATTAAGGCCGAGTCCTTTATCTTTGCTTTCTTTCACTATAATGTCCAACATTTCTTGTAACTCATTTTCAAGTGGACTAGATTTGAATATCAAAAGACTAAAACCGTGATCATAAACAAAGAAGATACTCAAAACCCACAAGTGGATATCAAAATAGAAGGAATAGACCTGGAGACAGTTCAGAACTACAACTACCTTGGACATACTATAACCAGTGATGGAAAATGTACAACTGAAATAAACAAAAGAATAGGAATGGCAAAAAGTCATTTTAATGCCATGAAGAACATACTAACATCAAAACAAATAACACCATGGCTAAAACTAAGAATAGCAAAATGTTACATCTTCTCAATATCCTATATGGTGCAGAAACATGGACATTAGACAAGAAAACAGAACAGAGAATTGAAGCCTTTGAAATGTGGATATATAGAAGAATAAGTAGAATTGGATGGAAGGAAAAGAAAACAAATGAAGTCTTAAAACAACTAAAAATGACAAGAGAACTACTAAGCACAATTCAAACAAGACATGCGATTTTTGGGGCATATTAAAAGACACAACAGCCTACTAAAAATAATCCTGGAGGGGAAAATACAAGGTAAAAGAGGCAGAGGCAGACCAAGACTAACATGGACAAGTAACATCAAAAGATGGACAAATCAGCCTATGACAACCTGCACCATCAAAGCAAGAGACAGAGCAGAATGGCGCTCCATGGTAGCCAACCTTCGTTGCGGAGAAAGCACTCGATGGTGATGACATAATATACATGTTAAACAACCCAGTGGAAGAGATCAATCACTTTCTCTATCTTGAAAGTCCATTGATCGAAAAGGGGATACAAGCAAAGAAATTTGAATAAGAAAACCTAAAGCAGCAATGTCTTTCAGAAGCCTTGAAAAGTTGTGGAAATCGAAACTCATCAGCACCAACACAAAACAGACTATTCAAATCAAAGTACTATCTACCCTTACGTATGCGTGTGAAAGCTGGAAAACAACAAGAGATATAGAAACAAAGTTGAACGCATTCGAAAATAAATGTCTAAGGAAAATACTTGGTATAGCGTGGAACGAGTTCAAAACAAAAGAGAAAATTAGAGAAATCGCCAATCAACCACTAATATCTTCAGTAATAAAGAAAAGACGATGGTCATATGTTGGACTTTTGATGAGAAGTGATAACAGAATAGCAAAGGAAGCCCTCATGTGGAAAACAACAGGTAAGAAGAAAAGAGGAAGACCCAGAAGACACTAAGAACATTGAGAGAGGCAAGAGCAGCAGGAATCGGCTCCTTCAATGAGATAGAGCTGCTTGCACAGAACAGAGACAAATGGCGAGATTTGATAAAATATCTTTAGAAGAATTTAAAACTGTTAAATAAAAAATTTAGATAAGAGGAGTATCTCGGTCTACGCGCTATGAACCGGCTACGGCTCGAAAGGTCGATGGATGGATGAATGGATGGATAAGAATACTTTAGATGAATTCATAACGACCAGCGATAGCCTAACAATTCATAACGACCTGCGATAGCCTAACAATTCATAACGACCCGCGATAGCCTAACAATTCATAACGACATGAGATAGCCTAACAATTCATAACGACCTGCGATAGCCTAACAATTCATAACGACCTGCGATAGCCTAACAATTCATAACGACCTGCGATAGCCTAACAATTCATAACGACCTGCGATAGCCTAACAATTCATAACGACCGCGATAGCCTAACAATTCATAGCGACATGAGATAGCCTAACAATTCATAACGACCTGCGATAGCCTAACAATTCATAACGACCTGAGATAGCCTAACAATTCATAACGACCTGCGATAGCCTAACAATTCATAACGACCTGCGATAGCTTAACAATTCATAACGACCTGCGATAGCCTAACAATTCATAACGACCTGCGATAGCCTAACAATCATAACGACCTGCGATAGCCTAACAATTCATAACGACCTGCGATAGCCTAACAATTCATAGCGACCTGCGATAGCCTAACAATTCATAACGACCTGCGATAGCCTAACAATTCATAACGACCTGCGATAGCCTAACAATTCATAACGACCTGCGATAGCCTAACAATTCATAACGACCTGCGATAGCCTAACAATTCATAACGACCCGCGATAGCCTAACAATTCATAACGACCTGAGATAGCCTAACAATTCATAACGACCCGCGATAGCCTAACAATTCATAACGACCTGCGATAGCCTAACAATTCATAACGACCTGCGATAGCCTAACAATTCATAACGACCTGCGATAGCCTAACAATTCATAACGACCTGCGATAGCCTAACAATTCATAACGACCTGCGATAGCCTAACAATTCATAACGACCTGCGATAGCCTAACAATTCATAACGACCCGAGATAGCCTAACAATTCATAACGACCCGAGATAGCCTAACAATTCATAACGACCTGAGATAGCCTAACAATTCATAACGACCTGAGATAGCCTAACAATTCATAACGACCTGATATAGCCTAACAATTCATAACGACCCGCGATAGCCTAACAATTCATAACGACCCGCGATAGCCTAACAATTCATAACGACCTGCGATAGCCTAACAATTCATCTATTTAAAGGCATGACGATAGTTTCAATAATGTCGCTAATGAATCACGTGCCAGAAGAAGAATCAGAGTTAGAACAGATGTGACTGTAATAGAGAAACCATTTAGCTGAGACATTCTGAGTTATAAGTACTGCACTGAGTTATCATGTGCTGAGAATTAAGATAAGCGCAGTTGTGAATGTGTGGGAGAATTCATTTACCTAAGACATTGATATGATTGTAGAAGATGGCGGTGTTTTTATATTCGGAGTGTAGATTGTGTGATAAATGTGATTAAATATAATGTTTCCAACGGGATACAAATTTCGAAAGTTGTGCAAAGTTTTCTACCAAGGAGGAGGATAAGAACTGATAAGTACTTTTTTTAATGTAACCAGCTAAAGTTGAATAGATCGTAAAAGATCGCATGTGAGACCTTAGCGATCAAACACGTGGGGGAAACATCAGCCGGGCTAAACCCCCATCGTGTTTTTTTCTTAAGTTAAGCCCTTAACTTACGACTGACTTAGCAGGTCGGTAAGGGATAAATGTACTATGCTCAGAGAAATACATAGAATATGGAGATTAAAGTAGCAACGATAAACATATGCAGGATAAAAAATAAAGAAATCGAACTTATAGAAGAAATGACAAAAAAGAAAATTAAAATACTAGGATTAGCGGACACCAGAGTAAAAGGACAACAGATAAAGAAAACACACATGAATACACGAAAATATTATCAGGAGTCGACAACACAGAAAGAGCAACACATGGAGTAGGTTTTATCATCGACCCAGAACACGCAAAGAACATTCTAGAAATAAAATACCATTCAGAAAGAATTATCACAATTAAACTACTAGAAGACGATCGAAAAACAAATTACATTCAAATCTATGCACCATGCAACAACAACGAAAAAGACAGCGAAGAATTCTACGACACACTGAGTGAAATCATTACAATATTGACGAAAGCGACGACATGTTAGTGATGGGAGATTTTAATGGAAGGCTTGGGAAACGCAACAGTGAGAACAGTGACATCTTAGGACCCTTTGGCGATAAAACAGCTGAAATAAACGAAAATGGAGCAGACTGCTGGATCTATGCAATCAAAATGATTTATTTATCACCAACACATCTTCAAACACAGAGAGTCGCAAGTATACACCTGGTACAAATGGAATGACACAACATGCAGGAGCCAGATAGATTTTATACTAACAAGAAAACAGAACAAGAGAAGAGTAACCGACAGTAGAGCAATCCCAAATATTACAGACGACACGGATCACAAGATGGTTATGATCACACTAAGACAGCCAAAAATAAAGAAAATATACGAAAACAAACAAAAGAAGCGAAAGGAACAGACAATAAAAATAAAACAATTAAAAGATCAAGAAACAAGGAAAACCCTAGAAGAAAAACTAACAGAGGAATTCAAAAACTCCCTAACGAAGTATGCACAGTAGAAGAAGAGTGGAAACAATTTAAGGAAACAGTAACCAACATCTCTAAAACAGTTTGTGGAACGAAGCTAAGAAAAAGGAAGGGAAAAAGAGCACCCCGTGGTGGAACGAAACAATCAGAGAAGCAATTAAAGAAAAGAAGAAACTGTTTAAAAATTGGAGGGAGAACAAGAACCAAGAAAAATATGAAAAATATGCCTTAGTTCGAAAAAGAGTTAAAATGTTGATCAAAGAAGCTAAGCAAAAGAATTGGACAGAATTCGGACAAAACATGAGCAGGGACTTCAAGACAGCCACAAGAGATTTCTACAAAGCAGTAAAAGCCACAAGAGCGAGAAAAGAAAACCATGATCCTACTGAGCTGATAAATGACAAAGACGGACAGCCAATATCAAATAACCAATGTATGCAACAGAGATGGAAAGAATATTTTGAAGACCTGTTAAACATACCAACTACCAATAAGACAATAAAAACCACGCTAGAACTCACAAATACTGAACCCAACATCATGAAAGAGGAAATCGAAGAAATAATCAAATATGCACCAAGAAACAAAGCACCGGGGATAGATAACATAGCAATAGAAATAATAGCAGCAGCGGGAGAAACAGGAATGCAGTGGCTGCACAGAATATTTAATGCAGCATGGCACCAACAACAAGCCCCAGAAGACTGGCAACAGGCAATCATCATACCAATATGGAAAAAGAAAGGTAGCAAAAGAGACTGCAGTCAATATAGAGGTATATCTCTTCTCAGCCATGTAGGAAAGCTATACGCCAAAATCTTGGAAAAAAGGCTGAGACCAATAATAGAACTACAGTTAAGCGATTCTCAAATGGGGTTCCGAAAAAAACAGGATGTACCGACGCACTATTCACACTAAAACAGCTTGCAGAAAAAACGACAGAACACAATCAAAACTATACATAGCCTTCATTGACCAGGAAAAAGCATTCGACAGAGTAAACAGAGAACAACTGTGGGAGATACTAACAACATACGGAGTAAGCCAACATCTAATCAACCTTATTAAAAGTCTCTACGTCAACAGCAGCTGCAGGGTCAGAACAGCAGCAGGCTACACAGACCACTTCGAAGTTAGATCAGGTGTAAGACAGGGGTGCGTACTATCCCCCCTACTGTTTATTACATACATGGACCATATATGCAAGCTAGCCAACCCATCAGAGACAGAGGAGATCAACGAGCTTCTATTTGCAGACGATCAGGCACTAATACATGAAACAATAGAAGACCTACAAGAACACTTAAACAAACTCAACATCTCAGGCACAAATACAACATGAAAATCAACATCAACAAAACAGAAGTCATGAATGTCGCCAAAAATAAACAGAACATCAACATAACTATAGAAGGCAGACAACTAAAACAAGTAGAGGAATTCAAATACCTAGGAAGTTAATGACAAACGATAATTCCCAAACAGCAGAGATAGAATCAAGATGCAACAAAGCTTGTCAAATCATCGGACAGTTATCACCACTATTGTCCAACAAGGAAATAACTCTGGAGGCAAAACGAGCACTATACAATACAATCTTCATCCCAACGTTGTGCTACCAATGCCAGACCTGGACCCTAGATGCAAGAACAATAAGAAAAATAACCTCTACAGAGATGAAATGTGTTAGACGAATGACAGGAAACAGTCTGAGAGATAAGATCAGAAATGAAGAACTGAGAAAAAAACTAGGAATAGCCCCCGCCATAGAATATAAAAGAAACAACAGATAAAATGGTTTGGCCACGTGACAAGGCAGAAAGAACAAAACACAACACAACGAGCCTTCAACAAACGTTGTGAGAACACCAGACCCAAGGGTCGACCACGAAAAAGATGGGCGATGGAATATTAGCACTAGGACAACATAACAGCAGCAGAGGCGAACAGAAGAGCAAAAGACCGCAAATTATATCTCCCCTCGACGCTGAAAGGCAGATGAGGAAGGAAAGAAGAGGCAGAAGATTGATATGATATTGAAGAATTAAGATAAGCGCAGTTGTGAATGTGTGGGAGAATTCATTTACCTAAGACATTAGAGTGATGTTGAATATGACCACTATGTCAAAATTGAGAGACTAATGTATCATATGAGTCTTATGAGTCATATGACTAAGATATTACTAAGAATCATCATGCGAAGAGTGCGAAACAAAATCAGTCCAGAAATTAGCGATGAACAGTGTCGTTTTGTTAGAGATAAAGGAACAAGCAATGCCATTTATATCATAAGATCTTTAGTAGAAAGAGCCATAGAGGTGAAAACAGATCTATACCTAGTTTCATAGATTATACCAAGGCATTTGACAAAGTAAAGCACAAGAAATAATCAACATTTTAGAAAGCATAAACGTAGACAGCAACGATCTAAGAATAATAAAGAACATGTACTGGCAACAAACAGCGGCCATAAGAACTGGAAACCAATTGGGAATGTTTCAACAAATAAAACAGGGTGTTAGACAAGGTTGTGTGCTTTCACCAGATTTGTTTAATATTTATAGTGAGAATATTTTAAGATCCATAAGGGGCATGCTGGAATAACAATTGGAGGTCATAATATAAATAATCTAAGGTATGCTGATGATATATGAGTTACAAGAAATGATGGACATTATAGTGAAAGAAAGCAAAAATAAAGGACTCAGCCTTAATAGCAAAAAGACAGAGGTAATGGTAACAACAAAGAAAAAGACATCACCTCAGTGCGAAATAAAGACAAGTGGAACATTATTAAAACAGGTAAATGAATTTAAATATTTGGGAACTTTAACCTCAGACGGAAGATGTACAAAGAGGTGAGATGCAGAATGGCTCAGGCAAAAGCAGCTTTCCAAAAAATGAAGATACTATGCAATCCATTTTTGACAATAGAAACAAAAAAAGAGTTCTTAAATGTTACGTAGAGCCAGTCTTAACATATGGATGCGAAGCATGGACAAAAGGATAACAGACAAGAAAATCACTGGAGTCTGTAGAAATGTGGTTTTACAGAAAAATGTTGAGAACACCATGGACAGCTAAGAAGTGTAATGAAATGTTTTGAAAGAGGTCAAAGCAAAAAGAGGTAATTTCCAATATTAGGAAGAAACAATCATCATTTTTTGGCCATGTAATGAGAAGAGAACAACTGGAATATATTTTTGTAACAACTGGAAAAATTGAGGAACGAAGAGATAGAGGGAAGCAAAGAAAAAAATAACAGACAGCTTAAGAGAATGGCTTGGCGGAAGGTCAACAACAGAAATGATAAAAACTGTCGAGATCGAAAGTTGTGGAGAGACATGATCACCTACGCCAGTAGGCCCGGTACTTGATGATGATAAATGTTGATATTAGATCTAACTTACGAAGTAAATCAAGTAGCAAGAAAAGTCAGGTTCGGTGCAAGGTATTAGCAAATATATATATATATATATATATATATATATATATATATATATATATATATTCATTTAGTATATAATATGCAAGTGGACAAATGATCAAGAACTGGAAATAGCAAAGTTATCATAGTAGCTCAAGACAAGACATGCTCAATTTATCGAGACAAGTCAAATTTATGCAAACAAGTTCACAACTAAAGAATTCAAGTAACTTCAGCCCGTCATGTCTCGAGACTCTCAATATTGCAAGACAACAGAGCACGTTTAAGACTGATTAAGAAATCGTCAAGTAGCGTACGACAAATCTATGTCAACTAGGGAACATTGTGACATTGTGAGATCGCCGAACTTAAAACGTGTCTGAGAGAGAGAGAGAGAGAGAGAAGAGAGCCGTGTAATCACGTGACCGCGTGAGTGTAACCTGCTTCCTGCTCAAGAAATATAAACATTGCGTGTGTACTTTAACTTTAATTTTCCAAGGATCAGGTGTGAATTACTTATTTAATTATATTTAGGAATTGATTGATTGCCATTTTGAATTGATTGTTGAAATGAAAACTACTGACTTGTTATTATTTAGTTGAATACAAGCGTTATAAAATAGTATTTAATTGAAATATAGTTTTAATTAAGTTAATAAATTTAATTGAAATTTGTCCACAGCAGTTAAATATAAACTGTGTTTTCCTTCCAGAGAGACGAATCATTGTATTATGAGTTAAAATATGTTGTTAAATTATATTAAATTATAAATCGTTTCATGCAAATGATGACAGTGTACAAAAGGCAAATGTTAATTGCCTAATTATATAAATATGGAACAAATTCTTGCACATGTAGAATCAACAGTTAGATATAAGCAGACGATAGAAAACTTGTTTACAGCCGAGTTAATCGAAGTGAGAAATTATATTAGTGCTAAAGATAACATAGTAAAACATGGCAAAAACCTTAGATGATGGCAATGAAGCGATGAGACTAGCAACTGAAACGGTAGGTGAGTTGAGTGTAGCAATCATCATCATCGAGTGCCGTCTCCGCAACGAAGGTTGGCTACCATTGAGCGCTATTCTGCTCTGTCTCTTGCTTTGATGGTGCAGGTTGTCATAGGCTGATTTGTCCATCTTTTGATGTTACTGTCCTTATTAGTCTCGGTCTGCCTCTGTCTATTTTACCTTGTATTTTCCCTCCAGGATTACTTTTAGTAGGCTGTTGTGTCTTTTAACATGGCCCAAAAATCGCATTTGTCTTGTTTGAATTGTGCTTAGTAGTTCTCTTTTCATTTTTAGTTGTTTTAAGACTTCATTTGTTTTCTTTTCCTTCCATCCAATTCTACCTATTCTTCTATATATCCACATTTCAAAGGCTTCAATTCTCTATATTGTTTTCTTGTCTAATGTCCATGTTTCTGCACCATATAGGAATATTGAGAAGATGTAACATTTTGTTATTCTTAGTTTTAGCCCTGGTGTTATTTGTTTTGATGTTAGTATGTTCTTCATGACATTAAATGACTTTTTGCCAGTCCTATTCTTTTGTTTATTTCAGTTGTATATTTTCCATCACTGGTTATAGTATGTCCAAGGTAGTTGTAGTTCTGAACTGTCTCCAGGTCTATTCCTTCAATTTTGATATCCACTTGTGGGTTTTGAGTATTTTCTTTGTTTATGATCATAGTTTTAGTCTTTTTGATATTCATATCTAGTCCGTATTTTTTGCTTGTCATGTTTATTTCATTAAGTAATTGTTGCAGATCTTTCGGATTTTCTGCTAGTAGTGTAGCAAATAGCCACATCGTCCGGTAGGGAGCGTCATGTGCTACAGGTGACACCCGATCGTCATCAAGCAACTGTATGCAAAATCAAAAATAAAGAGACACTAGCAATAGGAACTTGGAACATTAGATCAGCATTCCAGGTTGGAAAACTAGATAACATCAGTCAATAATGAAGAGAATGAAATTGAACATCTTGGGACTATGTGAAATGAGATGGACAGGAGCAGGATTATTATAACGCGACAGTGGAAATGTAATTTACTCTGGGGAACCACACACGAAAGAGGAGTAGGCATCATGTTAGATAGAGAAAGAAGCAAAACAGTGAAAGGATTTTGGCCAGTATCAGACAGAATTCTGCTAGTAAAATTGAGAGGAAGACCAATGGATATCAACATAATTCAAGTTTATGCACCAACAAGTAATAGCGAAGAAGAAGACATTGACACTTTTTACGAGGAGCTAGAGGCGACCATGGAACAGTGTAAATCCCAAGAAATAACTATTATATTAGGGGATTTCAATGCAAAGGTAGGAACAGCTAAAGTGCAAAATGTGACTGGGGGCATGGCCTTGGAGAGCGAATGACAGAGGGGATAGATTGATAGATTGGGCAAAGACACATGAAATGATTATAGGTAACACCTGGTTCAAACAACACCCTAGGCGACTATGGACATGGCAAAGCCCAGACAAAAAAGTACACAATCAAATTGATTATACTGGTACAGAGAAGATTCAGGAATGGGCTAACATCGGTTAAAACAAGGCCAGGAGCAGATTGCAATAGTGACCATGTAACAGTAGTTGGAAAGATAAGAATAAAACTGCTGAAGGCACAGAAATCTCCAAGAAATATAAAATTAGAACTAGATATGCTAAGAGTAGATAAACAGATGAGTGATAAGTACAGCACGATAGTACAAAATAGATATTGAGAAAATACAGGACATCCAGGAGCAGTGGGAAATGCTCAAACAATCGATTCAACAAAAATCAAAAGAAGTAATACCAGTGACTAAAAGAATCAACAAAAAGAAATGGATGACAGAAGAAATATTACAACTAATGGACGAAAGAAGAAAACATAAGAAGAAGAACGGACATACAAAATATTGCACAAAGAGATCCAAAACAAGTGCAGTGAAGCAAAGGAAGGATGGTTAAAACAGAAATGTGAAGAAATGGTAAAACAACAGAAAGACTCAATTTATGCACAATCAGTTAAATGAATTAACAGGAAGAAAAGAAGTCAAAGTTTCAGGATGTGTGAAATCAAAGGAAGGAAATATAATAATGGGACAGGAGAAGACAATGGAAAGATGGACAGAATATATCAGTCAACTCTATGATGATGAAAGACCAGAATTAAACAATTCAAATGAAGACACAGGACCACCAATAATGCAGAGTGAAGTGGAGGACGCAATTCAACACATGAAAAGAGGCAAAGCTCCAGGTCCTGACAATATAACAATCGAAGAGATAAATGCATTAGGAGAGCTGGGAGTACAAGTCATAACAAAATTACTCAATGACATATATAACACAGGACTCATACCCGAAGAGCTACTAAAATCTATCTTTGTAGCCATACGAAGAAGTCATGCGCCACTGATTGTGAAGACCATCGCACTATTAGTCTCATGAGCCATATGACTAAAATATTACTAAGAATAATCATGAGACGTGTAAGGAACAAAATAAAACCAGAAATAAGTGAGGAACAATGTGGATTTGTGGAAGGAAAGGGCACCAATAATGCAATATACATCTTAAGAACATTGATAGAAAGATCTATATATGTGCTTTATAGACTACACGAAAGCATTTGACAAGGTAAAGCATGTGGAAATAATCAATATGCTGGAGAAATTAAACATTGATGGCAAGGATCTGCGAATCATAAAAAACATGTACTGGCAACAAACAGCAGCTATACGAATTAACAACCAAACAGGACAATTCCAATATATAAAACGAGTCAGACAAGGCTGTGTTTTGTCACCGGATTTGTTTTCACTTTACAGCGAATATATTATGAGATCAATAGTAGACAGAAAAGGAATTGAAGTCAACGGTCACAACATAAATAATTTGCGATATGCGGATGACACAGTCTTAATAGCAGAGACAGAGAACGAACTACAAGAAATGATAGACATAATAGTAAAAGAAAGCAACAAGAAAGGTCTCAGTCTGAATAGTAAGAAAACAGAAGTAATGGTTATATCGAAGAAACAACCATCACCATCATAAAAATAAGCGAGACAAATCTGAAACAAGTGCAACGTGTCAAATACTTGGGTACAATAATAACATCAGATGGGAAATGCACCACAGAAATATAAAGCAGAATAGCTCAGGCCAAAATAGCATTTCAGAAAATGAAAAATATCTTATGCAACAAATCTATGTCAATAAAAATGAGAAGAGTTAATCGGTACTATATAGAACAAATTCCGACCTATGGAAGCGAATCATGGACAGTAGACAAACAAATGAAAAGACGATTAGAGGCCACAGAGATGGGATTTCTCAGAAGAATGTTGAAAGTTGAAAACACAAAAAGGGAGCTCTTAAAAAACATCAGAAAGAAGCAATCAACATTTTTCGGGCACATCATGAGAAGAGGAAAGTTGGAATACTTGGTTACAACTGGCAAAATAAAAGGAAAGAGAGATCGCGGACGACAAAGAGAGAAAATACTGGATAGCTTGGTGTCATGGCATGGAAAACAGTCAACAACAGAACTGATACGATGCACTGTAGATAGAAGATTGTGGAGGGACATGTTCAACTACGCCAACCGGTAGGGCACATGATGATGAGTGTAGCAATAAGCCATCAAAAATAAACAATAGCATTGCCACTTTCAAAGGAGAACCATCGAAATTTGAAAGTGGATAGAAGGTATAGAAAATTTAGCCCACTTAACTACAAATAAAGAACTAAGGGATATAAATTTAAGATCAGATGAAGTGTTTACGTTCTTAAGAAGATTAGAATCATTACCCGAGGAAACGTGGGAGAATACGAACAAATATTAACCTGTTTGTTGTGTATGCTACGTCATCATGTTGATGGCTGATCGTATATCCCTAGACCGGCCTAGCGCTAATGGTAAAAGGCGACATGACGGAGCTTTGTTCATAACTTTGCAGCAGCCGGGGTGACTCCCGGAGTTTCCTGTTAGTCAGGAGAGATGTTGTCTAGTTTCAAGAGGGCTACTGTGAGATAGAGGCTAGACTTTGAAATGTGGATATATAGAAGAATAGGTAGAATTGGATGGAAGGAAAAGAAAAATGATGAAGTCTTAAAACAACTAAAAATGAAGAGAAAACTACTAAACACAATTCAAACAATACAAATGCGATTTTTGGAGCATGTTAAAAGACACAACAGCCTACTAAAAGTAATCCTGGAGGAGAAAATAATACAAGGTAAAAGAGGCAGAGGCAGACCAAGACTAACATGGACGAGTATCATCAAAAGATGGACAAACCAGCCTATGACAACCTGCACCATCAAAGCAAGAGACAGAGCAGAATGGCGCTCTATGGTAGCCAACCTTCGATGCGGAGATGGCACTCGATGATGATGATGATGATGAACAGATCACGAACTCAAAATAGCAAGTTATCGTGAAAGCTCAAGCAAAGCATTCTCAAGTTGTCGAGACAAGTCAAATTGATGTCAACAATAAGTTCACAACGAAAGAATTCAAGTTACTTCAGCGCGTAGTGTCACAAGAAACTCACGAATATTGCAAAACAGAGCACGTTTAAGACTGAAATCAACTGTCAATTAGCGTAAGACAAATTCAGGTTAACTAGGGTACAGTGTGACATTGTGAGATCGTCGAAATTAAAAACGTAGTGTCTGGAGAGACAGTGTGCAATCACGTGACCGTGTGAGTGTAACCTACTTCTGCCTTAAGAAACATAAACATCGCGTGTGTTCTTTCATTTTTCAAGGATTATTAAGTATGAATTACCTACTTAGTTAATTATATTTATGAATTGATTGATTGTCCTTTTGAATTGATTGTTGAAATAGAACTTAATGACTTGTTATTGTCTTGTAGAATACAAGCGTTATAAAATAGTATTTAATTGAAATACATTTTCAAGTTACAAAAATGAATTTAAATTTGTCCAGAGCAAGTAATAAAAACTTTGTTGTCCTTCCAGAGAGACGAATCAAGACCTTTGTATTATGAATTGAATATATGTTGTTCAATTATATTAACTTATCAATCGCTTCATGCACATTATGACATAACACAAAATGAAAATCTTAATTGCATAATTAAATAAAAATTAAATGGAACAAATTCTTGCACATATAGAATCAGGAGTTAGATATTAGCAGATGATAGAAAACTTTCTTACAGCCGTGTCAATGGATCGAAGTGAGAAATTGTATTCGTGCTAAAAATAACATGGTCTTCTTCTTCTAAAGTAAAAATAGAAAAAAAAAAATAAAAAATAGGTATGTAAGAAACTTTACGTGACAAGTGGACGACACAGACTAAACAACGTTTCGGCTCAATAGGCCTTCATCAGGAACAATAAAAAAAAACACACACACAAAACTGATAACGAAACAACCAAAACAAAAACAATCGAAATGTGTTAAAGAAAACAACAAAAATAAATAAAACTATCCTGTAAAATCCAAAATAAAATCGTAACCAAGTGCGGCTGTCCTGAACGTCGAAAATCGTGCAAAAAAGTGCGTTAATGTAAACAGAACCAGATGAGTTAACACAGGGGTCAGTGTGCAAACACAAAGGAGAAAGAATCGAATAGTAGTCTGACAGGTTTAAAAAGACGCTAAGAGTGAGATGTTTGAGAGTGGGGTACAATAAAAATAAATGAGGGGTTAGGAGCACAGAAAAAAAATTATAGAGTAGAAGACAAAAGTGTCTCATAAGGGACTAGAGGAGAAGAACTATATAAAGCATGGCATAGTAAGTAGACCAAAGAACCCAAATATGTGTAGTAGAGAAGGCTATGCAAAATGGAAGGAGCAACCAAAAGGAAACTATGCGTATGAGTGTGATACATTCATACCTCTCGGGGTCAGCGAACCATACTGGACTATAAGGCGATTTTCCAAAGTATAGCGTCTGCGGTTCGCTGTATGGTTCGCTGACCCCGAGAGGTATGAATGTATCACACTCATACGCATAGTTTCTTTTTGCTTGCTCCTTCCCTTTTGCATAGCCTTCTCTACTACACATATTTGGGTTCTTTGGTCTACTTACTATGCCATGCTTTTTATAGTTCTTCTCCTCTAGTCCCTTATGAGACACTTCGGTGTTTTCCTCTATAATTTTTTTTCTGTGCTCCTTACCCCTCATTTATTTTTATTGTACCCCACTCTGACATCTCACTCTTAGCGTCTTTTTAAACCTGTCAGACTACTATTCGATTCTTTCTCCTTTGTGTTTGCACACTGACCCCTGTGTTAACTCATCTGGTTCTGTGTACATTAACGCACTTTTTGGCACGATTTTCGACGTTCAGGACAGCCGCACTTGGCTGCGATTTCATTTTGGATATGATAGGATAGTTTTATTTATTTTGTCGTTTTCTTTAACACATTTCGATTGTTTTTGTTGTTTCGTTATCAGTTTTGTGTGTGTGTGTTTTTTATTGTTCCTGATGAAGGCCTATTGAGCCGAAACGTTGTTTAGTCTGTGTCGTCCACTTGTCACGTAAAGCTTCTTACATACCATTTTTTATTTTTTATTTTTCTTTATATCCAGCTTTACTGCAGCTTCGCATTTTTATGCCTTAACCCTCTTCTTCTTCTACCTTTTAGCTCCCAGTGGAGCATAGGTCTTCAACAAACACTTTCCAAGTCGTTCTGTTTTTTGCAATTTTTTAAAGATCATTCCATGTCTTCCCCATCATCTTCATCTCTGCTTCGATCTGTCTTCTCCAAGAATTCCTTGGTCTTCCTCTTTTGTCTTTTCCCCTGGGGATTCAAAAAGGGCCTGTTGTGTAATACTCTCAGTTCGCTTCCGTAGTGTGTGTCCTATCCATCGCCATCGTCTACGCTGTATCTCTTTATCCACTGGTATTTGACCGGTACATTTCCATAATTCCACGTTAGTGACTTTGTCCTGCCATTTCCATCCCTTTATTCTGCGTAAGCATTCATTAATGAAAGTCTGTACCTTCGTGATTGTCAATTTTGTTATTCTCCATGTTTCACAGCCATATAATAGGACCGACTTAATTTGAGTTGACAATTTTTATTTTTGTATTTAACCTAATTTCTTTGGATTTCCATATGTTTCCCAGTGCAATGAAAGCTCCTCTTGCTTTTGATATCCTTATTTTGGTATTATTTTCTGTTCCTCCCTCTTTATCTATATTACTGCCCAGTGCCATGGCAGAAGAAAATAGGGTGACTTTGTTCACTTCGGACCCGAGTCCCCTAACATTAATAGATAGACATATAAGATAAGCCGTTTTTATAGTATGTAGATTATATAGATAAAAACTTACTATTAATATGCACGTTAATTTAAAACAATAAATTATTTAAACACTTCTTGGTTCTGAAACGTGCTTGGTTCTCAGATTGTGTTATTGTGTTCTCTCTGCCCAGGATGGTGAAGGTATTTCTTCTTCGGACTCGCTGGTGTCTATGACGAACTGGCCAGGTGTGGGCGGTGGGCAGCTCCTCTTCAGTGTCAGTTGCTTTCTGTGTCTCGTGGAGCTCCATTGCGAGCTGCTTCGACTTTGGTAAACTTACGCTTTGGTTTCTTGTCAAACGGGGCCACTTTTTTTTCCTATGACCACCATGAAATTTTCATTGTCGCTGGTGTCTACTTCCTGGTGTCAAGTATCCAGGCACGAAGATGAAACATACACTTGTCAGTCTTGAAATCTGTATGGCACCAACCACTGTCTTTGAACCCCTTTGATGTACCTGATCAAATCACTCAGAAAACACACGTGAGTAAAAGGCTGTATTTCGAGCCATGGATTCGCTTTAGTAACTGCCATGATCTTTATGGTCATACGACTTTTAGTTACCCGAAAGCAGTTCTCCTTCGCCAGTTTAATGCTACCAATGCCAATCATGGCCATATAGTGGACACAGAAGACAGACCTGTGATAAAAGATGTTTTGAAAAAAGATAATAAAAAACACAAAGATCATTCAAAGATTCAATGTGAAAATCTGAGAAGGAATCGAAATTCACCCACGTCTGAAAAACAAACAAACACACAAACACACACCCACACCCACACCACACCATTCAAAAAAATAAACAAATGAAATGGTTGATACACTTAATAAAATGGAACCAGATAAAACAACATGCAAGGTAAGAGACAGTCAGAATAAAGACATGTGGAACAACCAACATTTTTCTATCTGTTCCCTTCTCATTATATGACATTAAAATGATAATTGTTTCTTCCTAATATTGGATATTAGCTCTATTTCTGCTTTAGTCTCTTTCAGAACGTTTTCATTACTATTCTTAACTGTCCATGTTATTCTCAACATTCTTTGTAAAACTATATTTCTACAGCCTCCAGTCCTCCTGCAGCCTTATTTTTTGTCTGTTGTCCTATGATTCACATGTTACAGGTTTGAAACGATGTTAGGCAATGACAATGGTATGAATATTGGTAATGGTATGATAGGGCAATGAAAATGACCTGTCAGCACCATTTGAACAGCCTTTAATAACAGTCCACTGTAGTACACCGTTTATGACAACAGCGTTCTTTCTTTGCTTGTGTCGATAGTATGTACACACGCCCCGTGAGGGCTACTGTTACTGCTCAGTCGATGAAGAAGTTAAGGTACAAAAACGTACAGTGGTCAACGTGCGCTCACCTCTACGCCTCAGCTGTCAGGTTCTCACTTCCTCAACTAGTACTTCGGCTGTAATCTGACTGAACTGACTTGTTTAACCTTCGTCTTCTATGCGCCGCGACAACTCTCAGTTCGATTCAACGCCCTGGCATAGGTAGCGACTGTTATCACTAAATCAATGTTATCAATAAATGTCTGCACACTGCTGAATGTGAAAGACCATGTATTTTTATTCCGACAGCCCTAACAATGGCAACTACGTACAATTATATTCACAACGGCCAGCGATCACACATCTCGTTCGGCCAGTCACACACCATATCACAGATTTCACATCTCTACTGGATACTCTCGCTTCTGTGTGTCTGCCTACTCAGGCTTACTTTACTTAATGCTTCAGAAATAGATTATAAACAACAAGACACCAATAATTCTAATAAGAGCATATGTCATCAAACATCTGAGGATTTACCAACGCTGGCGAGGAGTTGTTTACCGGTGCCTACGTCATACAGGGGCACATTATTGTGTATTTTCACACTCCACATGAAATGTAGGGAACAGAAGTTAAGGGGATAACCATTCATGTCATTTGTGTAAATGGAAGGGCTGCTGTCCCCAGGATCCCCACCTCACTAAGACTGATGCCCTAGGCTAGGGCTGCCTAGCTAGTGGAAACTAGCCCAGATTCAACAGCACACAGACGTGCCGATTGCAATCTCGGCACTAAGAACATCGGGTGTTACCCTAGTCCGACCACGCATCTTCCACCCCCCCAATTTTTCTGTTCAAACTTTGACATAATGGGAGGTAGCAAAGCAGTACCCAAAGACTACTGTGTCACGTAGCCGACGTGACACAGTCTGTGTTGCTAGAGCAGGCAACACAGGTTTTGCACCTAGGACAAGGTTTATAAGCCTTGCGTCTTAGCCAAAGAGAAAAATTGGGCAGTTGGTTTATAAATATTCACTAGAATTTCATAAACCCGGCCACTGAAACTACATACAAAATAGTTAATTACATAAATCTCTTGCTGTTGTAGTTTTTTAAGAGTACCACAATTTTTGCATATCATTTGAAAAAAAAAATATTTCTTAAAGATGTTTATGTTTAAATATACAAAAACATATTTGGCAATGTGTCTTACAATGCACTAAAAATAAATCTTATCAATCAAAGTGTATGTGCTTTTAATTTATGATGCAACTAAAAATATTACTTTCATATGAATTTTTTAAAGTATTATTGTCCTTGTTTATTAAGGGAAGCCACTACAAAACTGTAAATTTTCGTACAGTACAAGTTATTGTTCCTAGGGGTAATTCATTTTACCTTTTAGACAGTTAGTAATATTCTCTAAAGTATTAATCATTAGACATGTTCAGCAATGCATATAGATTAAAATTAATACGATACATAAATGTACTTCTAAGTTTTGTGCAAATTATATGAAATTAATTCAGTTAAATGGTAGCAATTTAAAATTATCAAGTATGCATAAAATTCAATTAGTACTCCACAATTTTTCTCACAAAGGTGTTCGATGTAAACAACATATTAATCATTAGACGTGTTCAGCAATGCATATAGAATTATATTAAGGTAATTGATAAATGTGTTTCTAAGTTTTGTGCAAATTATAGGAAATTAGTTTGTTTTTAAATGATGGCAATACAAATTATCACGTTAGTTATATCTCATGATAATAACTATTAGATATTTCATTTTCATTTTATCCCCACAAAATGCAGGATAGGTGATCAAAATCAAATCATATTTTCAGGAATATGGAGGCCATTTCAGGTTCTCTAACAAAATAACTTAGAATATCATCAAGTAGTTATTACGATGAGTCCTATAAACATTGATGTCATTGTCGAATTAATTCAATCACAATTTTTAGACTGAAAATGAAAAATAATAAAAAATTAAGTAAGTTTGCTGCAGGTAAAAAAAATATATATTAATACGATTATGTCATTCTAATATTACAAATAATAATAATTACCCTAAGTTACTAAATTGTTATTTTAAGTTAATAAAATGAAATTAAATCAGTAATATTAATAGTCCTCTCACTCCCACATTTATTTTGCAGTCACAATAAAGTGAAATTCTGGTAAAATGGATTAGAAGTTGTACCTTATAGACATAAGAAATTATAGTTATAATGTAAATAAAAGAGAAACATTTCTTGAAAAAATAAAGATATAATAATTGTAGTACAAAACAGTAAAACAAACTGTTCTCTTTATTTGTTGAATAAAACAGAAAGTACTTTAATTTAGTTATTATTTCTAATCATTGTGTTCTTTTTATTGTTTTACAGTTTCTCGCAACCATATTTGGTTTGGAAATCTTCAGTGGATTGATTTAGAACATTATTAAAAATAAAATAAAGAAAGGAGTTTACAGTGAGCTGGAGAAATTAAAACAGGGTATAATCATCATCATCAAGTAGGTGATCTTGTCTCTCCACAACATTTGATCTTGATAATTATTTATCATTTCTGTTGTTGACCTCCTGCCAAGCTATTCTCTTAAGCTGTCTGGTATCTTTTCTCTTTGCTTTCCTCTAACTCTTTGACCCTCAATTTTCCCAGTTGTTACAATATATTACAGCTGTTCACCTCTCATTACAAAAAATGATGATTGTTTCATCCAAATATTGGAAATTAGCTCTCTTTTTGATTTGGCCTCTTTCTGAATGTTTTCATTACCCTTCTTAACTGTCTATAGTATTCTCAACATTCTTCTGTAAAACCACATTTCTACAGACTCCAATGATATTCTTGTCTTTTGTCCTATTGTCTATGATTCACATCCATATGTTAAGACTAGCTATACATAACATTTAAGAACTCTTTTTTTGTTTCTATTTCAAAAATGGTTTGCATAGTATCTTCCTCATTTTTTTAAAGCTGCTTTTGCCTGAGCCATTCTGCATCTCATCTCTGTTGTACATCTACCAACTGAATTGAAAATTGTTCCTCGAAATTTAAATTAATTTACCTGTTTTAATATTTTCCCACTAGTCTTTATTGTACATTGTGCTGAGTATTTTTCCGTGTTGTTACCATTACTTTGGTTGTTTTTTCTATTAAGGCTGGGTCTTTTATTTTTCTTTCCTTCACTATAATGTCTAACAATTCGTGTAACGTATTTTCACTCTTAATGATTAAAATTGTATCATCAGCATACCTTAGATTATTTATATTATGACCTCCGATTGTTACAGGTGTGCCCCTTATGGATCTTAAAATAATCTCACTATAAATATTAAACAAATGTAGTGACAGCACACAACAATATATTTTCTCTACTCATTAAATGACGTTTCTTAATATTGGAAATTAGTTCTCATTTTGCTTTGGCCTCTTTCAAAACGTTTTCATAACTCTTAACTGTCCATGGTATTCTCAACATTCTTCTATAAAACTACATTTCTAAAGACTCCAGTGATTTCCTTGTCTGTTGTCCTATTATTGTCCATGATTCACATCCTCATCCAGATGTTAAGACTGGCTATACATAACATTTTAGAACTCTTTTTCCTGTTTCTGTTGTCAAAAGTTGATTGCATAGTATCTTCCTCATATTTTGGACAGCTGCTGTACCCTAGCCACAAAAATGAACTGTTTCTGGTATTTTCCAATGTTTTCTCATGTTTTAATTATTTTATTTTAAATCTGTTTAGTAAATTGTCGTGTTTAGTTTGGATTTTGTAATGTAGATCGGTATTTAATATTTAAACCGACGGTTTAATTTGATAGTTGATTCAGTCATCATAAGTTAGATCGTCTCCAGTTGATTTGAATTTCTTATAGAAATTTTTTATCAAAATTTCTCCTCTTTCTTTTATTTTTACCAAAAATGTAGCGTCACAAATTATTTCTGTTTGGATTAACGTGCCCACCCGTGCACTTTATTTGGTGGTCTCGAATCGTTCATTAGAAGACCTCTGGGTCTGGAATAGCCTACAACTAACCCTAACCCAAATTTTTTTTGAAAGAATAAATTTAAATTCACAAAATATAGAAACAGATTTATAATTCAAATTTAGTATGTCGATTCTGTGAGGGGAGATAACTCATTTAGTAGAAATAATTTAGGACACTAAACACGACCTTTATCTTTTATTTATATGGTAACACTAATACAATAGTAATTTGATTAAGAGTGCCTACAATTAATTAAATTCTCAATATTTTTTATTATAATATATAGTTGTAAAATAAATATAAGGGTGAAGTAGTCATATAGGTTTGTAAAATAAATAAATGTAAAGCAGTCATATAGATTATTATAATATATAGTTGTAAAATAAATAAATGTAAAGTAGTCATATAGATTATTATAATATATAGTTGTAAAATAAATAAAAATGTAAAGTAGTCATATAGATTTTTTTTTTCCTCTGCCAGCTTTCACCTCTGATGAAGTCCCTAGAGACTGGGAACTGAATTTTGTGTGTTAATGCATTTTTCCCTGGCAGCCGTGTGCACAGGAATCCATCGCCACTCAGGCAGATAACTCCGTCTTCGAAGGTATTCATATATTTTTTTTCGACCATGAGTAATTGACGTTTCAATTCAGGCCTCGCTGCTGAGACCTTGAGTGGTTGCCACAGATAAATAAAAATCCAAACTGATGCAGTCAAGATTTTAACCCACCACCTCTCTGTCTTGAAGATGGCATTTTGCCTTGAGACCAACCAGTACCCCATAAATTATTATAACACATATGATCTGCTGGGTCATACTCCGTCATTTTATTGCTGAAAATGAATCCCAAAAAATTTATCTGAATTCTGTCATTACATGGAGCCTTGGTGGTTGAGTGGTTAGTGTGCTTCCTGATGAGAAGGGCATGAGTTCGATCCGCAGAAGTGGTAGAATTTTATTTTTTTACCGACAAGGCTCCTGGATTCACCCAACCTCTAGCAATGGGTAGCAGAGATTTTTCTGATAAGTAAAGGTGGCTTTGTGTTATACTGACCACATCACCTGAAAAGGTGCCGTGGTCATAGAAAAATATTGTCACTACAACCAAATTCCCCATACTTCTAGCAAAGCAGGGAAGGGAAATTTTTTTTAAGTATATTTTATTGTAGAGTATAGACTATAATAGATAATAGGCCATATAAAATGCTTGGTTAGTCCTTTTTATTGCAACCGAATCTAAAAGAAAATTATCAGAATTCTACCATTACTTCTGACAAAATGAAAGCATCACAATATACCAGACTTATGTTTCTGTCCATTGTAAAACGGTATCGGGCACCGCAGATGAATGCATTTGTCTTCACTTTAAAATAAATAAAATACTGCTCATTTTGAGAGGGACGTAAACAATAATTTTTGTCATAACTTTTCTCAATTGTATCCCTTTTATCAGTTTTATTCTTTAAATTTTTGTAATCGTGTTCAGGAAAATGTAAGTTGTAATTTTGAGATTTGACCTGCATTCTCATAACTATGGCATCAGGTGGAAAGTGGTACCAACCCAATCAGCAAATCAGCTAAATTATCAGTGACAAACAGCTGTGAAAAATGTGGGCACTAGCATGACAATCCCTAAAATTGTGGAGAGTATCCAATATTTTTCTTATTTCTCTTTCAAATTTTTATTTCAGGTACACATTTACAACCATCTAGCATGGATATGACATGGATCGCAGAGTCAAACTCTGAGCTTAGAGAAGGTTCTAAGTGAGCTTGTTTCATATGGTCCCTTATGTGCTGAGATCCCAGAGAATGAGGATACGGCCTTCAAGGCTGCGAGCTTCAATGAAACTGTAGAGAGGTGACTGCATGATGGAGTTGATGTCAACATTAAACATGTTGGTAAGTCTATAGAACAGATCCTGTCCTATCCATGGAATCATTGTAGTGGTGGTTCTCTGCATCCACTCCACCAGTGAAAAAGATGACTAATCAGATTTGACACCATAAGCCAGCTTTGACGGTTTCAGTCATGACCGATCAGATCTGACACCATGAGCCAGCTGTTACAGCCTCAGTCATGACCAATCAGATCTGACACCATGAGCCAGCTTTGACGGTTTCAGTCATGACCGATCAGATCTGACACCATGAGCCAGCTGTGACGTCCTCAGTCATAACCAATCAGATCTGACACCATGAGCCAGCTTTGACAGTTTCAGTCATGACCGATCAGATCTGACATCATGAGCCAGCTGTTACAGCCTCAGTCACGACCGATCAGATCTGACACCACGAGCCAGCTGTTACAGCCTCAGTCATGACCAATCAGATCTGACACCATGAGCCAGCTGTTCTAGTTGTAGAGGAGCCTGTGTGCCCATATTCCCAAGAGATGTTCTAGTTGTAGGGGAGCCTGTGTGCTCATATTCCCAAGAGATGTTCTAGTGGTAGAGGAGCCTGTGTGCCCATATTCCCAAGAGCTGTTCTACTTGTAGAGGAGCCTGTGTGCCCATATTCCCAAGAGCTGTTCTAGTAGTAGCAATGCTATCAAGGGATCACCCAAGCTGGACAGGTCATAGGGCTGGGGCCATGAAAAGTGAGACACAAAACAAGTTGAAATTGGATGCACTGGTCTACATGCCTAACATAACAGTACATGGTAACTCTCACCATGATGAAACTCCCTGTACAGGTCTTCAACAAACACTTTTCAAGCCATCCCATCTGCTGCCATTCCCTTAAGATCATTCAATGTCTTCCCCATCCTCTTCATCTCTCCTTCCACCTGACTTCTCCAAGTATATAAAAAAGCAACTTTTAAGTTATCGTTTTCACAAATATTTCAGGTAAAACCTTGCAATTCTCTTATTGTTCACTTTTCCGTCTTTGTGAGCAAATTCTCCCAACCAAACACATGTTTTAGATCAATTTTCATTTATTTTCTTGCTGTTGATTTAAAAAAACAACAAATTCCTAAAAACGGAAAGGTCACAGTATGTTGTACCAGTTGGTAGCGAATCTTTTAAGGGGTGAAATATCCAGCAGTTAACTGCTGCGGGTACCAGAAGCAGTCAGCAAAATCATCCCGTTACAATGTAGTGGAATTATGAATTATGTCAGAGTTATTAATATATGATGTACATCATTTAGAAGATTATTGTTTAATGTGCGTTGTACAGAAGTTTAATGTTTAATGTAGTTCTTGCGGAGGATTAATTTCAATGTACATTTTGCAGAAGATTAATTTTTGATGTAAATATTTCATAAATTAATTTCTGAATTATTTAATTAATATTTTGTTCTATTTTATATGTGTTATCAATTTTAACGTACATCATGCAGAAAATTTAATTAGTTTTTATTTTTTTTACCGTACATCATGCAAACAATAACGTCATAAATTTTTGTAAAAGATAAATTTGCTGTGTATATTTTTACAGAAGATTATTTTATTATGTACATTTTAGAGATGTTTATTTGATTATCTACAGAATATTTTTACAGAAGATTAAATTATGTACATTTTTACAGAAGATTAATTTGTTATGTACATTTTTACAAAAGATTAATTTATGTGCTTTTTGTTTAGAAGATTAATTTATTGTGTACATTAATATAGATTATTATTTATGTGCATTTTTAAGACAATTAATTTCTTACGTACATTTTGAAAGAAGCATAATTTATTTTATACATTTTGACAGAAGATTAATTTATGTACAATTTTGCAGAAGATTAATTTGTTATGTGCTTTTTTAGAAGACTACTTTGTTTGGTACATTTTTACAGAAGCATAATTTATGTAAATTTTTACAGAAGATTATGTTATGTGCTTCTTTTGTAAGATTAATTTGTTATGTACATTTTTACACAAGCGTAATTTGATACGTACATTTTTACAGAAGCGTAATTTGTTATGCTCATATTATAGAATATTAATTTTTTATGTATATCTTTGAGAAGATTAATTTTTATTGTAAACCTTACAAATTATTAATTTTTGATGTCTATCTTGATTCTTGATCCCTTCCGTATCGTTAGACATTGCATAAGGCTTGTAGTGTTTTTCACCACCTACTTCTATGCTAGGTGAGATGTTCATTCTTATCTAATGATTCTATGCCTGCCAACTTTGCTTCTCTTATAAGTGTTCATTATGGCATATCTTTGTCGTCATATTTTTCTGTATCCTGAAATTTTCCCATAAAAAAAGCTGTTTTGGAATTCTCTTATTGTCTCTTCTCAGTACCTTTCCAACATATGTCCATCTTCTTTCCTTAATTTTAGATGAGATTGTTGGTTGCATGCCCATTTCTCTTATTTAAATATTAGTCTTGAATTCATTCCATTGTACACAGAGTATTTTTCTTAGGCATTTGTCTTCAAAAGCGTTTAGTAGTTTTCTGTCAATCTCTTTTGATGTTTTCCAGCTTTCACTTGCATAGGTAGTGTTGATAATATGTTTGAGTTGAATATTCCAAATTTGGTTTTCTTGTTTCGTATTGTTTATTTCCATATTTTGTCCAGGATATACATGTATATCTTACGTATATGTTAGAGAAGATTATTGTTTGATGTATATGTTAGAGAAGATTATTGTTTGATGTGTATCTTAGAGAAGATAATTGTTTGATGTATATCTTACAGAAGATTCCAGTGACGGTGTGTATACCATCAAGGGCATGACCAGAATGTTGAGGCGACTGAGACAGTACTCCCTATTGCATGTCACTGTTGTTCATGGGACAATGGGGGTATGTATTAGATAAACAGAAGTAAAGTTGGTGTATTTAACTCTAAATAAAATCTTTAGGTAACAACAACCTCTTCGCAATACAATTTTCTTGGAATTGGACACACGATTGTTCGAGACACGTTCTTTAGCTGAAATGACCTAAGTCACTATGACTCAAAGGAGATCCTAATATGACGCAAACTAAGCCCTGCCCTGATAAAAATTCAGAAGTTTCTAACTTACATTCAGAATTGCTGTCTATGCAGCTTTCATTATCTTTTTCCGCCTTTCCACTATAAAAATAGTTATTATTTATGTAACGCCGCTGACATTGTGGTGTCTGTTTCAGTTCATCTCGCAAATTTGCTAAAATAACAATCATCATCCTTATAACCCAGTGTTTATGGCTGTCGCTTTTACCAGCGCTGCAAACACAAAAACATAGTTTAACTTCCAAGACAAATTTCACAAAATTGAAACAGTAAAAAAAAAATTTTGGCTTTCACTTTTACTCAAAGAAATTATAAAATTATATTATTATATAAACAAATATAGCTGTTCAGTGTTAATATGAGAGATTAAATGTCGTGAATTAAGCTGATCATAAAATATAATTAAATCACCTATGGTCACCTGTGTAGCAAGTATAAAAACACAAAAAGTAAAGGTTCCCTCCATGCCTTGCTAGATGTATGGGGAATATGGTGCTAGTGACCAAATTTTTCTATGATCACAACACATTTTTGGGTGGTGTGGTCGGTATCCCTCCAGGCTGCCTTTACTTCCCAGAAAGATCTCTGGTATCCATTTTTAGAGGCTGGGTGAACCATGGAGCCTCGTCAATCCAAAATAAAATCCGCCACTGCTGAGGATCGAATCTGAACCATTCTGGTCAGGAAGTGAGCACACTAACCACTCAACCACCAAGGCTCCACAAAAACATAGGTCTACTCCAAATACAAATTTTAACAAAATTGAAATGGCTAAAAAAACGATGACTTTCATTTCAACCCACAGAAATTATGAAATTGTATTTCTGTATAAATAAATATAGGTATTTAATGTTAATTAGAGAGATTAAATGTGAATTAGGTGGATCATAATATAAAATATATTGTCATGGTGTAATTTTTTCTGGGAGTGGCAGGCTAGACAAACATTCCGGTCAGACTTTGCAGAAGGGAATTCTGTATTTGACGTCATGGCTGAATGAAACTACGGTGGAAGTTTTAAAGAGCTGCCATTCATATGTGGACAATTTGTCGCTCGCAAATATTTCCCTCTTTTGATCCTGACTCATGCAGTCAGCTGTGGGTCACTGACCGTACTTAGGTCAGTTGTTGGATCAGCGTCTTGGGCCCTGTTGATGAATTTTATGTAGAAGTATTAAAGAAAATGAGATGGGGGTGGGCACCAAGTTGCTCATCCGGTAACTGAGTTGAGAGCAGATAGTTCCTGCGTCAGGATTAGTAAACGACAGAGCTGATCAAGATCCTACTCCACCCCCCCCCCCCCACCCCCAGTAGTGCTTGTAGAAATAAACTAACCAGTTTGGCCAAGTAAAAAGGGATCAGAAATGCTGTGCTGAGGTCAGATGTGTTAGGCTGAAAGGCACAGATATCAAAGCTTGGCTGTAAAGCTCAAAAAAATACATCTACGCCCACTTGACCTTAGATTACAAGACCTATCTGTGAGTGATGTTTTCATGATTTCGTCATAAAAATTACTACCACTTGATTATTACATTTGGAGTTCCAAAAATAGTATTTTCTTTGAACTGTTGCTACACAGCTTTGTGTTTACCTAAGTAGAGACATGGGAATTGGATGCTGTAATTATTTCCTGGGTTACATTAGATTTATGGAATGAAATTCGACTCCATCGTGCTGTGGCTACTGGAGGTGTTATGTTGTCTATTCACACAGCTGCCCTAAGTCTGTCAATCCATCAGCATATTCAGCTTCCTCTAAGTTTTGTTTGCTGTCCATCCGGTGTTACAAAGGTTTGCTTCATGTCTCACTGTTGGTCAAGGAGATTTCTCCCATCATAATAGAAAAAATTAATGTCTTAAAAAATTTAAGAAATTAAAAAGAAAAACAGCCAGTTTTGTATGATACCATATACATCTGAATGCCTGCTCTTTGAAACATCTACCTTAGTTTTATGCAGTCGTGATGTCAAATACGTAATTCCCTCCCGCTAAGTCTGACCTAAATGTTTCCAGCGCGCCGCTGCTGGAAAAATTACACCTGGACTATAATTTTTATTATGATCCACTTAATTCACGACATTTAATCTCTCATATTAGCATTTTGAATCTAGATTTTTTTATACAGCCGTAAAGTATAATCATTTCTGCGAGTAAATGTGAAAGTCATAATTTTTTTGACTGCTCCAATTTTTTTAAACTTATTAGGAGAAGATCTGTGTTTTTGTGCTCGTGGCATGGGTGTTCATAATTGATATTAATCATATTGTATAATCCGCTTAATTCACGGCATTTAATCTCTCATATTAAAATTTAAAATCTGTATTTGCTTATACAACAATACAACCTAATAATTTCAGTGAGTAGAAGTGAAAGTCATAATTTTTGTGACCGCTTCAATTTTGTCAAATTTGCATTTGAAGTTGAAACATATTTTTTGTGCTCGCTGCGTAGGTGAAAGTCATCAGCACTTGGCTATTAGGTGGCAGTTGTTATTTTAGCAAATTTGTGAGATGAACTGAAACAACAGACAAGACACTGTTGACAGCGCTATATAAACAATTACTATTTTTACAGCAGCAAGGTGGCAGGGAAAGGTTCTGAATGTAGGTTAGAAACACCAGAATTGTTGTCAGAGGAAGGGTCTTATTTGTGTCAACGTGACTTAGGTCATTTCAGCTACAAAGCGTGCCCCGTACAGATGTGCATCATATTTTTTATGGTCTGCACGTTTATGTCCAAGGCATGTTTATGTATCAAGGGAAACAAATCCAATACCCAAATGTCACTGGAAGTAAGAATTAGGAAGAGGGGGGGGGGGGGGGTAATGGTGGTGATGTCTGCAAGCAGCAAACTGTCAAATTTCAAGAATTTTTATTTTTGAGGTGGTAATTTTTACGACAGTATCATAATATAGGGTTAATGTCTATCTAAGGGTAAAGGACTATCAGCTCATTTGAGCAATGGTGTAAAAACAAGAATGAGAAAGAAAGATTGGCGAATGAATAGATGGAAAGAAGTAATGGCAGGTGTTTGAAAGTAAAGATTTCAAAAGATAGCCAGTGTAGATTTGAGAAAAAAAAAATTATCTTTATGACGCATATTACCATTGCTGGTGTATGTTGGAGGGGCTCATGACAGGAACAGAGAGATAAAGGCCGCTTGGTCAAAGCAGTCACCACAACGTGTGAGAATAAAAATTTTTTTTCACCCCTGATAGAAAAAATCCTTTCTATCTACTGCGGGTTTCAAACACAGCACACAGGCTTTTCAGCCAGTGAAATAGTGGATTTTGGTGCACAGCCATGTGCTTCTCAGAACTGAATAGGTAAATCTGGAATAGAAAGACAGCGTAGATCAAAGAGAATATTTGTGAGAAATCTAAAAAATGTTCAAATTGCTGATGTTTACGAATAGACTCAAGATGTAACAAAGCTTGTCAGATCATCAGTCGCATATCACCACTGCTGTTCAACATGGAAATAAGTAGAGGCAAAACGGACACTATACAATGTTCATCCCAATGTTGTGCTACCAATGCCAGTCCTGGACCCAAGATGCAAGATCAATTTTTAAAATATTGGTTATTGGTTATGGAAGGCCCCGGTATCACTGCAAGCGAATTAAAATCCATAATTGCTCAACCGCCCGTGCCAGTGGAATCATCCGAATTATAACTCATATTCCAAATAAAGAAAGGTAACTGTAGTTCCCATCATAGCAGTCTCAGCACACGCCAAAAGACATAAGGCGAAACCGCACAGAAAGTGAACACAGCCAACTGTTCCCTGTCATACGATATCATCATTCATCGTACACAATTGGAGTATCGAAACATGATCAAAATGGATGAGACACACAGCTCACGGTGTGCACAGAGCACTTAACTCAGTAGCTCCTGCAACAAGCCGGACTTGGAACATGAGGAAACTGCAACAAGGAACACTTTGCAGACATAGCCTTCAATGGTTCCTGCCGCCTATCCATCACATTGCCCGGAAGATCACGTCCTCCTGAAAATGATGATCGTCATAGTAAATGTATGGCGCTTGATGATGTTAGGACATCGTGTTTAACTCCAACTCCGAACATACAAAACACAGTTCGTCTTCAGATTATCCCCGATGCACACCAATCGCAAGATTAGCGCATGGTCGGTCTTGGGACACACGATGATCCATTATGATGACGTAGCACGCACAAAATGTCTGCGCCCATGTATTCATTATTACTCTACTGAATGCAGTCTACAACGAACGAAACATGGTATTTTTAAAAATAACTACTAAAGATATGAAATGTGTTAGACAAATGACAAGAAACAGCCTGAGAGCTTAGATCAGAAACAAAAAACATGAAAAAAGCTAGAAATAATTCCTGCCATAGAATACATAAAGAAACAACAGATAAAATGGTTTGACCATGTGATAAGACAGAAAGACCAAAACACAACATATCAAGCCTTCAATAAACGTTATGAGAACATCAGACCCAAGGGCTGACCATGAGAAAAAATGGATTGATGGAATATTAAAAATACAATGAAACATAACAGCAGGAGAGACCAGCAGAGGGGTTAAAGACCACAATATACATCTCCCTTCGACTCTAAAAGGCAAATGAGGAAGGAAAGAAGAAGATAAAGGTATTGTACAAGACTTGAATCGGCATCTTACTACGTGAGTTTTCACCCATATGTGCTTGGCCGTCTATCCATAAGTGTTCTGAGACTTCTGGATAGTGTCGCTTCTGGCACCGAAACACACGATGCGAGATGGCAATCCTCACCTTCCCAGGGTACTGCCCTGGTAGCCATTTGTGTCAGCGACAGGGTCAGCCACGAGGATATTTTTTTCCAACCACAAGTACAATTCATACTGTTTCCATCGAGAATCGAACACAGGTTGTCCAAACATCGGTAGCCCAGTCGGGTGGTTTTTCCAAATAGGCTACCAAAGCCCCCTAGAAGAATATGATTTTGAGAAATATGATTCTCGAGGTTCCATGACATTAACACATATCATGACTTGTTTTCACAGACAATATGGCTACTTTTCTCCCACGGAGCTAATGTGAACATAACGGACTAGAATCATGTGTCACCTCTGTCACTGGCTGTAGCCATACAACGACCAGATGTAGTTAAACTTTTTATTGAAGAAGGTCAGTCTATTTCTAACAAATTATTAGAAGAGACTGATCAGATTAAAACATATTTGTTTTTTTACATGCCAACTTTATATCTCTGAAGTCCACAGGGACTGAATATTTGTATGCATATCACTTTTTTTTCTATTTTTTCACTCCGGTAGCCATATGCTTAAGTGCCTCTCTCCATATAGGCAGCCATTCTCCAACTTTAGAGGTACTTTCATTTTTAATCTTAAAAAATTTGCTGTTTTTTTGGATGTATTTTGTCCTAAGTGTTTAGCCCATGCAGAGGTTATTTTCAACCTACTCCTTTCCAATGTTCTATCAATCCATCTTTTTCGTGGTCAGCCGTTATGTCTGGTGTTCTTGCAATGTTTATTGACGGCTTGTTGTGTTGTATTTTGATCTTTCTGCCTTATCATGTGGCCAAACCATTTTATCTGTTGTTTCTTTATATATACTATGGCAGGGAATATGCCTAGCTTTTTTTCAGTTCTACATTTTTAATCTTATCTCTCAGGCTGTTTCCTGTCATTTGTTCTTGAGTCCATATCTGGCATTGGTAGCACACAATGTTATTTAGATTATCCCATTTATACCTCTAGAGTTATTTCCTTGTTGGACAATAGTCATGATAGCTGTCTGATGATTTGACAAGCTTTGTTGCATCTTGAGTCTATTTCTGCTGTTTGTGAATTGTCGTTGTGAATAACCGTTGTTACAAATGTAAATATTCTGTCAAATATTATGGTTTTAATTCAAGCATATCTTATACTGGGGGCTGGGTGGTCTAGAAGTAAATAGTCCAAGACAAGAATGTCCAGGGTTTGATTCCCACTGGCGGTGACATTTTTAAAAATTAATAAAATCTAATCCATGGATTACCCTCCCCTGGTCTCTGGGTAGTGTGATTCAATTTTTGCGACGGTATCATAATATAGGGTTAATGTCTATCTAAGGGTAAAGGACTATCAGCTCATTTGAGTAATGGGGTAAAAACAAGAAGGAGAAAGAAAGATTGGCATATGAATAGATGGAAAGTAGTAAGGCATTTGTTTGAAAGTAAGATTTCAAAAGATTGCCAGAGTAGATTTGAGAAAAAAAGATTATCTTTATGACGCATATTACCATTGCTGGTGTATGTCGGAGGGGCTCATGACAGAAACAGAGAGATAAAGGCCACTTGGTCAAAGCAGTCGCCACGAGTGAGAATAAAAATTGTTATTTCATCCCTGATATAAAAGGTCCTTTCTATCCACTGCGGGTTTTCAAACACAGACGCAGGCTTTTCAGCCAGTGAAACAGTGGATTTTGACACACTGCCACGTGCTTCTCAGGACTAAATGAGATAAATCTGGAATAGAAAGACAGGGTAGATCAAAGAGAATATTTGAGAGAAATCTAAAAATGTTCAAATTGCTGATGTTTACGAATAGACTCAAGATGTAACAAAGCTTGTCAGATCATCAGTCGCATATCACCACTGTTGTTCAACATGGAAATAACTGTAGAGGCAAAACGGACACTATACAATGTTCATCCCAATGTTGTGCTACCAATGCCAGTCCGTGACCCTAAATGCAAGATCAATTTTTAAAATAATCACTAGATATGAAATGTGTTAGACGAATGACAAGAAACAACCTGAGAGCTTAGATCAGAAACAAAAAACATGAAAAAAGCTAGAAATAATTCCTGCCATAGGATACATAAAGAAACAACAGATAAAATGGTTTGACCATGTGATAAGACAGAAAGACCAAAACACAACATATGAAGCCTTCAATAAACGTTATGAGAACATCAGACCCAAGGGCTGACCATGAGAAAAAATGGATTGATGGAATATTAAAAATACAATGAAACATAACAGCAGGAGAGACCAGCAGAGGGGTTAAAGACCACAAAATACATCTCCCTTCGACTCTAAAAGGCAAATGAGGAAGGAAAGAAGAAGATAAAGGTATTGTACAAGACTTGAATCGGCATCTTACTACGTGAGTTTTCACCCATATGTGCTTGGCCGTCTATCCATAAGTGTTCTGAGACTTCTGGATAGTGTTGCTTCTGGCACCGAAACACACGATGCGAGATGGCAATCCTCACCTTCCCAGGGTACTGCCCTGGTAGCCATTTGTGTCAGCGACAGGGTCAGCCACGAGGATATTTTTTTCCAACCACATGTACAATTCACACAGCCGTGAAGATATTTTTGAGGTGGTCTAGAAGTAAGTAGTCCAAGACAAAAATGTCCCGGATTTGATTCCCACTGGCGGTGACATTTTTTAAAATTAATAAAATCTAATCCATGGATTACCCTCCCCTGGTCTCTGGGTAGTGTGATCCGAAGTTATTAAATAAAATTAATGTTAGACTTTAGAGGAATGAAGTTTACCATAAGTGTGTGACATTAACAACCTTGATTCTTGTTCCTACCAGCTTCATCCTACAACCTATGTCCATCTTCCTTCCTTAAATGTAGATGAGATCTTTGGTTGCATGACCATTTCTCTTATTTCAATATTAGTCTTGAGTTCATTCCATTGTAGATGAGATCTTTGGTTGCATGCCAATTTCTCTTATTTCAGTATTAGTCTTGAATTCATTCCATTTTAGATATCTTTGGTTGCATGGCCATTTCTCTTATTTCAATATTAGTCTTGAATTCATTTCAATGTAGATGAGATCTTTGGTTGCATGCCAATTTCTCTTATTTCAGTCTTAGTCTTCAATTCATTCCAATGTAGATGAGATCTTTGGTTGCATGTCAGTTTCTCTTATTTCAGTATTAGTCTTCAATTCATTCCATTGTAGATGAGATCTTTGGTTGCATGGCCATTTCTCTTATTTCAATATTAGTCTTGAATTCATTCCATTGTAGATGAGATCTTTGGTTGCATGACCATTTCTCTTATTTCAGTATTAGTCTTGAATTCATTCCAATGTAGATGAGATCTGTTGTTGTATGCCAATTTCTCTTATTTCAGTATTAGTCTTGAATTCATTCCATTGTAGATGAGGTATTTGGTTGCATGCCGATTTCTCTTATTTCAGTATTAGTCTTGAATTCATTCCATTTTAGATGAGATCTTTGGTTGCTTGGCCATTTATCTTATTTCAAAATTGGTCTTGAATTCATTCCATTGTACACAAGAGTATTTTTCTTAGGCATTTGCCTTGAAAAGCTGTTACTTTTCTCTCTTTTAATATTTTTCAGCTTTCACATACATAGGTAAGTGTTAATACATTTGAGTTGAATATTGTAAGTTCGGTTTTTTTGCATATCATTTTTGATTTCCATATTTTGTTAACACCACAAGTTTTCCAATGGTTTCCCCACTTATTATTAACAACTTCTATCTATCTATCTATTGTCCTTTCGAGCCGAAGATGGCATATAGGGCAGAACCACAACCACAATCTCAAAAACAGAAACCTTATGTGCCAAAATGGCACATATTGCGGAGATCACTGCTTCTAAAATCTATGGCATTTACAACTTACTATCTATTAAATGAAAGGAACTAAATTATGGAAATGTGAAGAGAAACATGAGGTGACAATTTCTGGGAATTGTTCAGTTGGTATTGTTTGATCATTTCTAAAAAAATTTTCATGAAATTACAGAAAATACAACCACAGGCTTGAAGAGCTGCAGTTGAAGAGCTAGGAAGTACTTGAATTATCTGATTATCTTTAATTACCTGTCTACTTTTCAGTGATCCTCCTTTGGTCGCCTTCAAATGTGACAGAAGTTACCAGATAGGCATTCTTGTTACGAGCCGCCTTCCCCACTCAAACTACAAACACCTTGGTAATTTTCTATGTGAATGTCGAATTTGCAGAACTTTTGACCATGTGCTTTGCACCGATTTGGTCCTGTTCCCTAACAGGTGATTTCACATCAAGTGGGCGGTTTACTAGTGTGTCACTGAATATTAACTAAGCCATAATATGTAAGCATTGCCAGATGACATGCGGGCGAGTCTGGATGACACCTGAGTAACAGATTTTGTGAGCATCTCCGTGATGTTGAGCAAAAGACTGGCAGCCCAGTGTCTGCCCATTTCAACTCCCCAGGCCATAGTGGCAAACCTGGTATGCAAGCCACTGATATTGCCTCGTGTCACTCCAGCAATCGCAGTCTGTTTGTCATTGAGAATCGTCTCATTGCCCAGTTGGGTTCACTGGGTCCCCAAGGCATGAACATATCGCTCTCATATACATAGGACATCTACCACACAAAATAACTCAAAACAACAGAAATGGAATCTAGTGGTTCCAAACAACTTGATGATTTAGACTTTGCTGATGACATAGCTCTCTTATCACACAGCCATCAACAGATGCAGGATAAAATGAGCATACTTGATGAGAGATCACAACAGCTAGGACTGAAGATTAATAGAGATAAAACCAACATTATGAGAATTAATACAGTTGGCAATAATCAAATAAAAGTAGGAGAAATACGTCTATTAGATGTACAATCTTACATATATCTGGACAGTAATATGGATAAGAGGGAGGGAGGGAGGAACAGAAAATGATACCAAAATAAGGATATCAAAAGCAAGAGGAGCTGTCATTGCACTGGGAAACATATGGAAATGCAAAGAAATTAGGTTAAATACAAAAATAAAAATTTTCAACTCAAATGCAAAGTCAGTCCTATTATATGGCTGTGAAACATGGAGAACAGCAAATTGACAATCACGAAGATACAGACTTTCATTAATGGATGCTTACGCAAGAATAAAGGATGGAAATGGCAGGACAAAATCACAAACATAGAATTATGGAAATGTACCAGTCAAACACCAGTGGATAAAGAGATACAGCGAAGATGATGGCACTGGATAGGACACACACTATGGAAACCACTGAGAGTATTAAACAACATGCCCTTTTTTGGAATCCCCAGGGAAAAGACAAAGAGGAAGACCAAGGAATTCTTGGAGAAGACAGATAGAAGCAGAGATGAAGATGATGGGGAAGACATGGAATGATCTTAAAAGAATGGCAAAAAACAGGACTTGGAAAGTGTTTGTTGAAGACCTATGCTCCACTGGGAGCTAAAAAGGTAGAAGAAGATACATAGGACACCAACCACACATTTCTTACCCTCATGCGCTACTGCACCTGTTGTATGTATATTTGTCTGCATATGTATTAGCACATTTTGACACCTTCTGGTTTTCTTTTGTGTGCTTTGTGGTAATATATACACACTTATGCTTGTACGCATGTATGGCTATGTACACATGCTTTTTTGCACATCTGTTCGGTGTGCACACCCACAGTTAGATATACACAGTTTATAGGTATCTTGTACCCACCTCTCCATATTTGTATAACCGTTCCTTTTTATTTCTTCCCTGACTGCATGGTCAGTGAGATAATAATTGGTCAGCCCGCCCACCTATTATAGTTCAGTCATAGGCTGACCAAGCTCTGGACCACAAGGAAGTGACCTTTTTTTTTTATTTCCTTTCTTGAGTATCTACATATTATCGCCATGTAGTTAGATTGTGTATATATCCTTATATATATTTTTGTGTTGCTGTTTGTTGTTCAGCTGAAGGCCTACTTGGCCGAAACATCAACTTTTGTTTTGAACTCACCTACATAAAGCTGTTACCATACCACATTTTTTTTGGTCACTTTAATTATCTGCCTTCTGCAATAATTTCATTCTCATTAATGGGTTTCTTTATTTCTAGAAATCATCGCAGGCCATTCAAAATTTGGTCGAAGAGATGAAGAAGCTACTGGGATCTCTCACAGCTTTGTTTCTCACTAAAGTGTTTGGAGGCTGCTGTCTTAGGAATTGGCCAATTCCTTTATATATAAACACAAATGAGCTGACACAGGCACTTACACAACTACACACACTCATTCTCACACATAAATCAAGGGAAGTAATCATACAATAAAAGAAATCAAAATGTCTCAGTTTTAAATTGTTAATTTATTCTTGTTTATGTTCAGTACTTGTTATTTGGAATTGTTATGGACTTCATAATGAAGAAATGCTGCACTGGTAATAAAGGCATCGAATGGATACAAGGAGACCATTTGGAGGACCTCGACTTTGCTGATGACATAGTTCTCATCAGCAGTCAGATAAAAAGCGATGCAGGAAAACACAAATCAACTATCATCAATAGCCAGCAAAATTGGACTTGAGATCAATCATGAAAATACTAAAGTCATGAAAAGTTTAATTCCAACAGATGACAAAATATACAGGAAAACAAACCAGTAGAAGAGATAGATCACTTTATCTACCTTGGAAGTCACATTGATCAGGAAGGGGATAAACAAAGAAATTAGAATCAGAATAGCTAAGCAGCAATGTCTTTCAGAAGCCTTGAAAAGTTGTGGAAATCAAAACTCATCAGCACAAACACAAATTTAGGCTATTCAAATCAAATGTACTATCAACCCTTACATATGCGTGTGAAAGCTGGAAAACAACAAGAGATATAGAAACAAAGTTGAACACATTCGAAAATAAATGTCTAAGGAAAATACTTGGTATAGTATGGAACAAATTCAAAACAAACGAGGAGATTAGAGAAATCGCCAATCAACCACTAATATCTTCAGTAATAAAGAAAAGACGATGGTCATATGTTGGACATGTGATGAGAAGAGATAATAACCGAATAGCAAAGTAAGCCCTCATATGGGAAACAACAGGAAAGAGAAAAAGAGGGAAACGCTGAGAAGAACATTGATGAGAGAGGCAAGAGCAGCAGGAATCGGCTCCCTCAATGAGATAGAGCTGCTTGCACAGAACAGAGACAAATGCGAGATTTGATAAAATATCTTTAAAAGAATTGAAAACTGCTAGAACAAAAATTCAGATAAGAGGAGGAGTATCTTGGTCTATGCCCTATGGGCCGGCTACGGCTCGAAATGTCAATAGATAGATGTTCAGTCTCCTATATTTTCATTTTCTTGTACTTCTCTTCCTTCTGCTGTTGATCTTTCTACGTCTGCTTCTCCACTGTTTTTACGTCTTCTTCTTCTGCTTTTGCTTATTCTTCTACATCCTCCTCTCTTTTTTCTTCGTCCACTTTTTCCTCCTTTTCATCTTCTCCTTTATCCTCATATTCTTCTTCTCTTGTTTCTATTTCTTGTTGTTGTTTATTTTTTCCTCTTCTTCATCTCCTTCTTCTGTTTCAGTTTCTATGTCTTCTTCCTCTGTTCCAACTTCTATTACTACTATTTATTTTTTCTTCTTTTTCATTCCATAACCTTGGGGAACTCAGTCATCGTCAATACGGAAGTCATCTGGGATAACACCGATGAAAAGGATACAGTCATCTATACAAACGGATCTGTAATAGGACACCAAAGGAGTGTATGGCACTTACAGTACACTCGGCAAGCAGAATAGTCAAAGAAGACAGTGGTGTGTACCATGAGAAGCAAGACGATGAAGGTGATAACAGTGACCAGGCATTCATCTGGTTAGAGTCACAAGACTACACCCACGTCTGCATACTATATAAGTGATCCGTTGAGCATGACAAGAAAGTGGAGGCAGGATCTGTACGCATGCAAGGGGTAGAGTCATTGCAGAAGTAAAAAATATGTAAGGTCACCATTGTCTATGTCCCTGTACGTGCGGGAGCATGGGGAAATGTAAGAGCGGACAGTTGGGTATCTGCGCTGTCATTGAAGACGGTCAACCAATGAGTCGGGTGGACATCATCAATGACCTCCGAGCTGTGTGAAATGCACAGGACATTGACAACCATGAGTCCACATCACTCATTCAGATGAAAGAGGTGGGAGTTAAGATGGGCACAGCCAGAAACGAGAAACATAGTGGCCATATTAAAAAAAAGACTTACCAACACAGACCTGGAGTCGTCAGTCTTTGGACACTGGAACTTGCTGAGGAGGGGATCTGAGTAGCTATGGACATGTTCGGAATGCAATGATGATGACCCGCAATAACTCAATACGTTGCTACTTCAAGATGTGGTGGTCTTCTTGAACTTGTATTTGTGGAGCATGTCTGTTATCTCTGATACAATGCTCTTCCGTGTAGTTTTATGTACTCTCTTTGAGAGCGACTGAAATGTTTGCCATAGAGTTTGATGATATATGTTGACGTTATTTGTAAAACGTTGATGTTGGCTAACGGGAAGTCTGCTTTGTTGACCATTTGACGATCGCCCATATGGTTGATCTTTGGGCGTTCAGTTTGGCTCCACTGCCCGGACCGAAATCTTTGAACGTCTCTAATAAGTTTTGAATACACTTTTCTCTTGTGAAAGAAAATGGAGTCGAAAATAGATGGGAAGCTTTTCTCTCTTCTGAATTGTATGAAGGTGTCCTTTATGTCTTGCCTAATTTTTTTTTTCTAAGAGTAGTTCCATGGCAGTATTCAGAGTAAGGGGCATCGGGCATCTCGTCTCACTGAAATACGTAGAACAAATGATGGAGATTAATATCATATTTCTTAAAGGTAACACAACCATGAATACACATTATGGAGATTAATATCATATTTCTTATAGTTGACCACACAACTATGTCCTTACATAGAACAAATTATGGAGATTAATATCATATTTCTTATAGTTGATCACACAACCATGTCCTTACATAGAACAAATGATGGAGATTAATATCATATTTCTTATAGTTGACCACACAACCATGCCTTACATAATACAAATTATGGAGATTAATATCATATTTCTTATAGTTGACCACACAACTATGTCCTTATATAGAACAAATGATGGAGATTAATATCATATTTCTTATAGTTGACCACACAACCATGCCCTTACATAGCACAAGTGATGTAGATTAATATCATATTTCTTATAGTTGATCACACAACCGTGTCCTTACATAGAACAAATGAAGGAGATTAATATCATATTTCTTATAGGTGACCACACAAACGTGTCCTTAGATAGAACAAATGAAGGCGATTAATGTCATATTTCTTATAGATGACCAAACAACCGTGTCCTTACATAGAACAAATAAAGGAGATTAATATCATATTTCTTATAGACGACCACAACAACCATGTCCTTACATAGAACAAATGATGGAGATTAATATTGTATTTCTTATAGTCGACCACAACAACCGTGTCCTACCATAGAACAAATGATGGAGATTAATATCATATTTCTTATAGACGACCACAACAATCATGCCCTTCCATAGAACAAATGTTGGAGATTAATGTTGTATATCTTACAGACGACCACAACAACCGTGTCCTTCCATGGAACAGATGATAATCATTAATATCATATTTCTTATAGGCGAAAACACAACAAATCCCTTCCATAGAACACATTATGGAGACTAATATCATATTTCTCATAGGTGACCACAAAAGCAAGACGATTTCTCCTTTTATTTATTTGAATTTTCTTTTCAGCTCTAATGTTGAGAAAGTTAATATCTTATGCAGACTTCGTTTATGAATGGAACCAGACCTTGAACTAAAGCACAGCTAATGTGACCACGAGCTTCTGAGCACATCAAAATACGGACACATGTCAGTTCTCACAAAGTATCATGAAGACAACATACATATACTATTATGGATCCATTTCTACTGAATACGATGATGACGATGTCACTAGAAAGGACACACACACACTGCGGCAGCTGTTTGGGAATATTACTCGACACGCATTTTTTTTAATCTCCCAAGAAAGAAGACCAATTATATCATTGAAGAAATATGTACAAATGTTGCATAATATTTTTGGTCTTCTAGTTCTAAAGCAACTAATTTAAATAAAATAACATGCTCTACCGTTGAATTGTTGATGAAAATATTAATATAAGCTTGAGCAAATTCAAGTGATCCGCTTTTTTTGTACAGGGGAAACAACTTTTGACTAATTAACAACTAACCATCCGGAGTATTTGACAAAGTAATTTATTTCAACCGTCTTCATTTGCATATTGCTTATTAAATATAACATTTCATAATATCTGTGTATTTCTTTAAAAGTTTCACATAAAGAACAATTATCTAAAAAAGAATCAAGTAAAAGAAATGTATTTTCCTTCAAGTTGTGGTAAAATATTAACTTATAAAAAATCTTTCTCAAGCACTTACAGTTATTTTCCTTTACGATGGTATATGGTGTTCTGCCTTGTAGTTTTATGTACTCTCTTTGAGTGCGATGGAAATGTGTGCCATTCAGCTTGATGTTAAGCGATCACACAACCGTGTCTTACATAGAACAAATGATGCAGATTAATATCATATTTCTTATAGGTGACCACAACAACCGTGTCATTCCATAGAACAAATGATGGAGATTAATATTATATTTCTTATAGGTGAGCACACAACCATGACCTTCCATAGAACAAATGTTGGAAAATTAATATCACATTTCTCACTGAATACCACAACAGCTGTGTTCTTACATTGAACAGATGATGAAAATTAATATCATATTTCTTTTAGGCGAAAACACAACCAATCCCTTCCATAGAACACATTATGGAGACTAATATCATATTTCTATAGGTGAGCACACACGCAAAACGATTTCTCCTTTCATTTATTTCATTTTCTTTTCAGCTCTAATGTTGAGAAGTTAATATCTTATGCAGACTTCGTTTTATGAATGGAACCAGACCTTGAACTAAAGTACAGCTAATGTGCCAACGAGCTTCTGAGCAACATCAAAATACGGGCAAATGTCATCTCTCACAAAGAATCATGATGACCACAGACAGAAAATATTATAGATCCACTTCTACTGAATACGATGATGACGATGTCACTAGAAAGGACACACACACTACGGCAGCTGTTTGGGGATATTACTTGACATGCATTTTTTGGAATCTCCCAAGAAAGAAGACAAATTATAATCAATGAAGAAATATGTACAAATGTTGCATAATATTTTTGGTCTTCTAGTTCTAAAGCAACCAATTTAAATAAAATAACTTGCTCTATCGTTGAATTGTTGATGAAAATATTAATATAATCTTGAGCAAATTTAAGTTATCCAATTTTTTGTACAGGGGAAACAACTCTTGACTAATTAACAACTAACCTTCGGGAGTATTTGACAAAGTAATTTCTTTCAACCGTCTACATTTTGCATATTACTTATTAAATATAACATTTCATAATATCTGTGCATTTCTTTAAAAGTTTCGCATAAAGAACAATTACCTAAAAAAGAATCAAGTAAAAGAAATGTATTTTCCTTTAAGTTGTGGTAAAATATTAACTTATAAAAAATCTTTTCAAGCACTTACAATTATTTTCCTTTACGATGGTATATGGTGTTCTGCCTTGTAGTTTTATGTACTCTCTTTGAGTGCGATGGAAATGTGTGCCATTGAGTTTGATGTTAGGCGATCACACAACCGTGTCTTACATAGAACAAATGATGAAGATTATTATCATATTTCTTATAGTGACCACAACAACCGTGTCATTCCATAGAACAAATGATGGAGATTAATATTATATTTCTTATAGGTGATCACACAACCATGCCCTTCCATGGAACAAATGTTGGAGATTAATGTTGTATATCTAACAGACGATCACACAACCGTGTCTTACATAGAACAAATGATGAAGATTAATATTATATTTCTTATAGGTGAACACACAACCATGCCCTTCCATAGAACAAATGAAGGTTATTAATATTGTATTTCTTACAGACGACCACAACAACCGTGTCCTTCCATGGAACAGATGATAATCATTAATATCATATTTCTTTTAGGCGAAAACACAACCAGTCCCTTCCATAGAACACATTAGAGACTAATATCATATTCTCATAGGTGACCACAACAACCGTGTCATCCCATAGAACAAATGATGGAGATTAATATTATATTTCTTATAGGTGAGCACACAACCATGACCTTCCATAGAACAATGTTGGAGATTAATACCACATTTCTCACTGAATACCACAACAGCTGTGTTCTTACATAGAACAGATGATGAAAATTAATATCATATTTCTTTTAGGCGAAACACAACCAATCCCTTCCATAGAACACATTATGGAGACTAATATCATATTTCTCATAGGTGACCACAAAAGCAAGACGATTTCTCTTTTATTTATTTGAATTTTCTTTTCAGCTCTAATGTTGAGAAAGTTAATATCTTATGCAGACTTCGTTTATGAATGGAACCAGACCTTGAACTAAAGCACAGCTAATGTGACCAACGAGCTTCTGAGCAACATCAAAATACGGACACATGACAGTATCTCACAAAGTATCATGAAGACAACATACATATACTATTATGGATCCATTTCTACTGAATACGATGATGACGATGTCACTAGAAAGGACACACACACACTGCGGCAGCTGTTTGGGAATATTACTCGACATGCATTTTTTGGAATCTCCCAAGAAAGAAGACAAATTATAATCAATGAAGAAATATGTACAAATGTTGCTTAATCATTTTGATCTCCTAGTTGTAAAGCCAACAATTTAAATAAAAGAATGTTCCCTACCGTTAAATTGTTGATGAAAATATTAATATAATCTTGAGCAAATTTAAGTTATCCAATTTTGTGTACAGGGGAAACAACTTTTGACTAATTAACAACTAGCCATCGGGAGTATTTGACAAAGTAATTTCTTTCAACCGTCTTCATTTTGCATATTACTTAGTAAATATAACATTTCATAATATCTGTGCATTTCTTTAAAAGTTTCGCATAAAGAACAATTACCTAAAAAAGAATCAAGTAAAAGAAATGTATTTTCCTTTAAGTTGTGGTAAAATATTAACTTATAAAAAATCTTTTTCAAGCACTTACAGTTATTTTCCTTTACGATGGTATACGGTGTTCTGCCTTGTAGTTTTATGTACTCTCTTTGAGTGCGATGGAAATGTGTGCCATTGAGTTTGATGTTAGGCGATCACACAACCGTGTCTTACATAGAACAAATGATGAAGATTATTATCATATTTCTTATAGGTGACCACAACAACCGTGTCATCCCACAGAACAAATGATGGGGATTAATATTATATTTCTTATAGGTGATCACACAACCATGCCTTCCATAGAACAAAGTTGGAGATTAATGTTGTATATTTTACAGACGACCACAACAACCGTGTCCTTCCATGGAACAGATGATAATCATTAATATCATTTTTTTATAGGCGAAAACACAACAAATCCTTATATAGAACACATTATGGAGACTAATATCATATTTCTCATATGTGACCACAAAAGCAAGACGATTTCTCCTTTTATTTATTTGAATTGTCTTTTCAGCTCTAATGTTGAGAAAGTTAATATCTTATGCAGACTTCGTTTATGAATGGAACCAGACCTTGAACTAAAGCACAGCTAATGTGACCAACGAGCTTCTGAGCAACATCAAAATTCGGACAAATGTCAGTCTCTCACAAAGTATCATGAAGACAACATACATATATTATTATGGATCCATTTCTACTGAATACGATGATGACGATGTCACTAGAAAGGACACACACACACTGCGGCAGCTGTTTGGGGATATTACTCGACATGCATTTTTTGTAATCTCCCAAGAAAGAAGACAAATTATAGGCCTAATCATTGAAGAAATATGTACAAATGTTGCATAATATTTTTGGTCTTCTAGTTCTAAAGCAACTAATTTAAATAAAATAATTTGCTCTACGTAAATTGTTGATGAAAATATTAATATAAGCTTGAGCAAATTCAAGTGATCCGCTTTTTTTGTACAGGGGAAACAACTTTTGACTAATTAACAACTAACCATCGGGAGTATTTGACAAAGTAATTTCTTTCAACCGTCTTCATTTGTATATTGCTTAGTAAATATAACATTTCATAAAATCTGTGTATTTCTTTAAAAGTTTCACCTAAAGAACAATTACCTAAAAAAGAATCAAGTAAAAGAAATGTATTTTCCTTTAAGTTGTGGTAAAATATTAACTTATAAAAATCTTTTCAAGCACTTATAGTTATTTCCTTTACGATGGTATATGGTGTTCTACCTTGAAGTTTTATGTACTCTCTTTGAGTGCGATGGAAATGTGTGCCATTGAGTTTGATGTTAGGCGATCACACAACCGTGTCTTACATAGAACAAATGGTGCAGATTATATCATATTTCTTATAGGTGACCACAACAACCGTGTCATTCCATAGAACAAATGATGGAGATTAATATCATATTTCTTATAGGTGAGCACACAACCATGACCTTCCATAGAACAAATGTTGGAAAATTAATATCACATTTCTCACTGTATACCACAACAGCTGTGTTCTTACATTGAACAGATGATGAAAATTAATATAATATTTCTTTTAGGCGAAAACACAACCAATCCCTTCCATAGAACACATTATGGAGACTAATATCATATTTCTTATAGGTGAGCACACACGCAAAACGATCTCTCTTTTCATTTATTTGAATTTCTTTTCAGCTCTAATGTTGAGAAAGTTAATATCTTATGCAGACTTCGTTTATGAATAAACCAGACCTTGAACTAAAGTACAGCTAATGTGACCAACGAGCTTCTGAGCAACATCAAAATACGGGCAAATGTCAGTCTCTCACAAAGAATCATGATGACCACAGACATATAATATTATGGATCCACTTCTACTGAATACGATGATGACGATGTCACTAGAAAGGACACACACATTATGGCAGCTGTTTGGGGATATTACTCGACATGCATTTTCTGGAATCTCCCAAGAAAGAAGACAAATTATAATCAATGAAGAAATATGTACAAATGTTGCTTAATCATTTTGATCTCCTAGTTGTAAAGCCAACAATTTAAATAAAAGAATGCCTACCGTTAAATTGTTGATGAAAATATTAATATAATCTTGAGCAAATTCAAGTGATCCGCTTTTTTGTACAGGGAAACAACTTTTGACTAATTAACAACTAACGATCGGGAGTATTTGACAAAGTAATTTATTTCAACCGTCTTCATTTTGCATATTGCTTAGTAAATATAACATCTCATAATATCTGTGCATTTCTTTAAAAGTTTCACATAAGAACAATTATCTAAAAAAGAATCAAGTAAATTTATGTAGTTTCCTTTAAGTTGTGGTAAAATATTAACTTATAAAAAATCTTTTTCAAGCACTTACAGTTATTTTCCTTTACGATGGTATATGGTGTTCTGCCTTGTAGTTTTATGTACTCTCTTTGAGTGTGATGGAAATGTGTGCCATTGAGTTTGATGTTAGGCGATCACACAACCGTGTCTTACATAGAACAAATGATGAAGATTATTATCATATTTCTATAGTTGACCACAACAACCGTGTCATTCCATGGAACAGATGATAATCATTAATATCATATTTCTTATAGGCGAAAACACAACAAATCCCTTCCATAGAACACATTATGAAGACTAATATCATATTTCTCATAGGTGACCACAAAAGCAAGACGATTTCTCCTTTTATTTATTTGAATTTTCTTTTCAGCTCTAATGTTGAGAAAGTTAATATCTTATGCAGACTTCGTTTATGAATGGAACCAGATCTTGAACTAAAGCACAGCTAATGTGACCAACGAGCTTCTGAGCAACATCAAAATACGGACAAATGTCAGTCTCTCACAAAGTATCATGAAGACAACATACATATACTATTATGGATCCATTTCTACTGAATACGATGATGACGATGTCACTAGAAAGGACACACACACACACACTGCGGCAGATGTTTGGGGATATTACTCGACATGCATTTTTGGAATCTCCCAAGAAAGAAGACAAATTATAATCATTGAAGAAATATGTACAAATGTTGCATAATATTTTGGTCTTCTAGTTCTAAAGCAACTAATTTAAATAAAATAACTTGCTCTACCGTTGAATTGTTGATGAAAATATTAATATAATCTTGAGCAAATTCAACTTATCCGCTTTTTTGTACAGGGGAAACAACTTTGACTAATTAACAACTAACCATCGGGAGTATTTGACAAAGTAATTTCTTTCAACCGTCTTCATTTTGCATATTGCTTAGTAAATATAACATCTCATAATATCTGTGTATTTCTTTAATAGTTACACATAAAGAACAATTATCTAAAAAGAATCAAGTAAAAGAAATGTATTTTCCTTTAAGTTGTGGTAAATATTAACTTATAAAAAATCTTTTTCAAGCACTTACAGTTATTTTCCTTTACGATGGTATATGGTGTTCTGCCTTGTAGTTTTATGTACTCTCTTTGAGTGCGATGGAAATGTGTGCCATTGAGCTTGATGTAAAGCGATCACACAACCGTGTCTTACATAGAACAAATGATGCAGATTAATATCATATTTCTTATAGGTGACCACAACAACCGTGTCATTCCATAGAACAAATGATAGAGATTAATATTATATTTCTTATAGGCGAGCACACAACCATGACCTTCCATAGAACAAATGTTGGAAAATTAATATCACATTTCTCACTGAATACCACAACAGCTGTGTTCCTACATTGAACAGATGATGAAAATTAATATCATATTTCTTTTAGGCGAAAAACATAACCAATCCCTTCCATAGAACACATTATGGAGACTAATATCATATTTCTTATAGGTGAGCATACACGCAAAACGATCTCTCTTTTCATTTATTTGAATTGTCTTTTCAGCTCTAATGTTGAGAAAGTTAATATCTTATGCAGACATCGTTTATGAATGGAACGAGACCTTGAACTAAAGTACAGCCAATGTGACCAACGAGCTTCTGAGCAACATCCAAATACGGACACATATCGGTCTCTCACAAAGTATCATGAAGTCAATATACAGATAATATTATGGATCCACTTCTACTGAATACGATGATGACGATGTCACTAGAAAGGACACACACACACAGAGGCAGCTGTTTGGGATATTACTCAACATGCATTTTTTAGAATCTCCAAAGAAAGAAGACAAATTATAATCATTGAAGAAATATGTACAAATGTTGCATAATATTTTTGGTCTTCTAGTTCTAAAGCAACCAATTTAAATAAAATAACATGCTCTACCGTTGAATTGTTGATGAAAATATTATATAATCTTGAGCAAATTCAACTTATCTGCTTATTTGTACAGGGGAAACAACTTTTGACTAATTAACAACTAACGATCGGGAGTATTTGACAAAGTAATTTATTTCAACCGTCTTCATTTTGCATATTGTTTAGTAAATATAACATTTCCTATTATCTGTGCATTTCTTCAAAAGTTTCACATAAAGAACAATTATCTAAAAAAGAATCAAGTAAATTTAATGTAGTTTCCTTTAAGTTGTGGTAAAATATTAACTTATAAAAAATCTTTTTCAAGCACTTACAGTTATTTTCCTTTACGATGGTATATGGTGTTCTGCCTTGTAGTTTTATGTACTCTCTTTGAGTGTGATGGAAATGTGTGCCATTGAGTTTGATGTTAGGCGTTCACACAACCGTGTCTTACATAGAACAAATGATGAAGATTATTATCATATTTCTTATAGTTGACCACAACAACCGTGTCATTCCATGGAACAGATGATAATAATTAATATCATATTTCTTATAGGCGAAAACACAACAAATCCCTTCCATAGAAACATTATGAAGACTAATATCATATTTCTCATAGGTGACCACAAAAGCAAGACGATTTCTCCTTTTATTTATTTGAATTTTCTTTTCAGCTCTAATGTTGAGAAAGTTAATATCTTATGCAGACTTCGTTTATGAATGGAACCAGACCTTGAACTAAAGTACAGCTAATGTGACCAACGAGCTTCTGAGCAACATCAAAATATGGGCAAATGTCATTCTCTCACAAAGAATCATGATGACCACAGACATATAATATTATGGATCCACTTCTACTGAATACGATGATGACGATGTCACTAGAAAGGACACACACACTATGGCAGCTGTTTGGGGATATTACTCGACATGCATTTTCTGGAATCTCCCAAGAAAGAAGACAAATTATAATCATTGAAGAAATATGTACAAATGTTGCATAATATTTTTGATCTCCTAGTTGTAAAGCCAACAATTTAAATAAAATAACATGATCTACCTTTGTTTTGTTGATGAAAATATTAATATAATCTTGAGAAAATTCAACTTATCCGCTTTTTTGTACAGGGGAAACAACTTTTGACTAATTAACACCTAGCCATCGGGAGTATTTGACAAAGTAATTTCTTTCAACCGTCTTCATTTTGCATATTACTTAGTAAATATAACATTTCATAATATCTATGCATTTCTTTAAAAGTTTCGCATAAAGAACAATTACCTAAAAAAGAATCAAGTAAAAGAAATGTATTTTCCTTTAAGTTGTGGTAAAATATTAACTTATAAAAATCTTTTTCAAGCACTTACAGTTATTTTCCTTTACGATGGTATATGGTGTTCTACCTTGAAGTTTTATGTACTCTCTTTGAGTGCGATGGAAATGTGTGCCATTGAGTTTGATGTTAGGCGATCACACAACCGTGTCTTAAATAGAACAAATGGTGCAGATTAATATCATATTTCTTATAGGTGACCACAACAACCGTGTCATTCCATAGAACAAATGATGGAGATTAATATCATATTTCTTATAGGTGAGCACACAACCATGACCTTCCATAGAACAAATGTTGAAAATTAATATCACATTTCTCACTGAATACCACAACAGCTGTGTTCTTACATTGAACAGATGATGAAATTAATATAATATTTCTTTTAGGCGAAAACACAACCAATCCCTTCCATAGAACACATTATGGAGCCTAATATAATATTTCTTATAGGTGAGCACACACGCAAAACGATCTCTCTTTTCATTTATTTGAATTTTCTTTTCAGCTCTAATGTTGAGAAAGTTAATATCTTATGCAGACTTCGTTTATGAATAGGACCAGACCTTGAACTAAAGTACAGCTAATGTGACCAACGAGCTTCTGAGCAACATCAAAATACGGGCAAATGTCAGTCTCTCACAAAGAATCATGATGACCACAGACATATAATCGGTTGGCTTATCACGGCAACAGCCGGGTTCGTACCCTGGCGGGGACACCTGGGTTTTACTAATTCCCTAAAAATTAGTAGGAGCCGCGATAGCTCAGTGGTTAGTGAACTGGACTACTACGGACAAGGGGTAGGGTTCGATCCCAACCGACGGCTTCCGGGTTCACCCAGCCTTAAATGGGTACCGGATTTATTTCTGGGAAAGTAAAGCAGCACGGGCGTAATACTGACCATATTACCCCAAAAATAATGTGCTGAAGGTCTGTAAAATATAGTCACTAACACCATATTTCCCTATACGCCACTTGGCGTGACGGGGGGTACTTTACTTTTTTTTACAGACATATAATATTATGGATCCACTTCTACTGAATACGATGACGACGATGTCACTAGAAAGGACACACACATTATGGCAGCTGTTTGGGGATATTACTCGACATGCATTTTCTGGAATCTCCCAAGAAAGAAGACAAATTATAATCAATGAAGAAATATGTACAAATGTTGCTTAATCATTTTGATCTCCTAGTTGTAAAGCCAACAATTTAAATAAAAGAATGTTCCCTACCGTTAAATTGTTGATGAAAATATTAATATAATCTTGAGCAAATTCAAGTGATCCGCTTTTTTGTACAGGGGAAACAACTTTTGACTAATTAACAACTAACGATCGGGAGTATTTGACAAAGTAATTTCTTTCAACCGTCTTCATTTTGCATATTGCTTAGTAAATATAACATCTCATAATATCTGTGCATTTCTTTAAAAGTTTCGCATAAAGAACAATTACCTAAAAAAGAATCAAGTAAAATAAATGTATTTTCCTTTATGTTGTGGTAAAAAATTAACTTATAAAAATCTTTTTCAAGCACTTACAGTTATTTTCCTTTACGATGGTATATGGTGTTCAGCCTTGTAGTTTTATGTACTCTCTTTGAGTGTGATGGAATTGTGTGTCATTGAGTTTGATGTTAGGCGATCACACAACCGTGTCTTACATAGAACAAATGATGGAGATTAATATTATATTTCTTATAGGTGATCACACATCCATGCCATTCCATACAACAAATGTTGGAGATTAATGTTGTATATCTTACAGACGACCACAACAACCGTGTCCTTCCATGGAACAGATGATAATCATTAATATCATATTTCTTATAGGCGAAAACACAACAAATCCCTTCCATAGAACACATTATGAAGACTAATATCATATTTCTCATAGGTGACCACAAAAGCAAGACGATTTCTCCTTTTATTTATTTGAATTTTCTTTTCAGCTCTAATGTTGAGAAAGTTAATATCTTATGCAGACTTCGTTTATGAATGGAACCCGAATTTTAACTAAAGCACAGCTAATGTGACCAACGAGCTTCTGAGCAACATCAAAATACGGACAAATGTCAGTCTCTCACAAAGTATCATGAAGACAACATACATATACTATTATGGATCCATTTCTACTGAATACGATGATGACGATGTCACTAGAAAGGACACACACACACTGCGGCAGCTGTTTGTGGATATTACTCGACATGCATTTTTTTGAATCTCCCAAGAAAGATGACAAATTATAATCATTGAAGAAATATGTACAAATGTTGCATAATATTTTTGGTCTTCTAGTTCTAAAGCTACTAATTTAAATAAAATAACTTGCTCTACCGTTGAATTGTTGATGACGGACTTCCGTTTCCAAGATGGCGGATCTAGTCCACGTCCTCTCGATCGCTGCAGAAAATGCACCCAAGGTCTGATTAATTTCGGATCTTCATTGCACTTTTCTGCGTAAAAGTCAAAATGATGATATGCTTGATACATCTGTGTCGCTAAGGCGAGGTCGTAGGTCGACAACAGTCCGTTTTTGACGAATCAAGTGTTGTGAGTGAGACATTCCTCCGTCTAGACTAGATCTGTGCTTTACGTCACATTAGTGCTGTTCAAGACCGTTATTGGGATTCTTTGACGCAAGTTATTTCCACGTTACACATTAATGTAAACTACTTCGTCAGTCGCAGTTTTGTCTCTTTGGGGAAGTTGCTTCGTGTTTTGTTCGTCGTAGACTGTTTACACTTGAGTAATCAGACATAAGTCTAAAGGTATCGAGATTATGAGTTTGGCGACATTGTGTCCTACGTCATCGTATTGGTTCCCTAAACCGGCCGTGCGCAAATCTTACGGTCTGCTGTTTGATGTGCAACAAGAATAATTTGACGACTAACTGTGTGTCTATATGTTCGGAATTGGAGTCATCAACGATGGCCTAACATCATCAAGTGCTACGATGATCATCATTTTCAAGAGGACGTGACTTACCGGTATATGGGGATAGGCGGCGGGAACAAATGAAGGCTATGCATGAAATGTGTTCCTTGTTGCAGTTTCCTCATATTACAAGTCGCATGTCTGTGTTAGTCACCTCTAGTGACTCGGGCAGATGGTGCTCGTAAACCTGGGAAGGCCGACCATCTAAGGGCAGAATCCCCGACAGAAAAGATCAACTGCTGCCTTGCAGGAAGATTGGGGACAATCAAAGGCTAAGGAAAGCAAACCTGAAAAAATGCTGGCTGAAATCGGATGCACTGGGCCACTGGCGCAGAACACAGTGCAACGTATTAACGGGTGTTCAGTCAGAGTGGATCTGACAGACTCTAATTGTGATGTTCTGTCTGTGGGGGCGATCAACACACTTAGCCTGACAGCTGACTTCATATGAGAGTCTGGAATCCTTACTCTGATTGAGTCCTGAACGCAGAGAGAGAGAGAGAGAGAGAGAGAGAGAGAATGTTGATGAAAATATTAATATAAGCTTGAGCAAATTCAAGTGATCCGCTTTTTTGTACAGGGGAAACAACTTTTGACTAATTAACAACTAACCATCGGGAGTATTTGACAAAGTAATTTCTTTCAACCGTCTTCATTTTGCATATTGCTTAGTAAATATAACATTTCATAATATCTGTGTATTTCTTTAATAGTTACACATAAAGAACAAATATCTAAAAAAGAATCAAGTAAAAGAAATGTATTTTCCTTTAAGTTGTGATAAATATTAACTTATAAAATATCTTTTTCAAGCACTTACAGTTATATTACTTTACGATGGTATATGGTGTTCTGCCTTGTAGTTTTATGTACTCTCTTTGAGTGCGATGGAAATGTGTGCCATTGAGTTTGATGTTAAGCGATCACACAACCGTGTCTTACATAGAACAAATGATGCAGATTAATATCATATTTCTTATAGGTGACCACAACAACCGTGTCATTCCATAGAACAAATGATGGAGATTAATATTATATTTCTTATAGGCGAGCACACAACCATGACCTTCCATAGAACAAATGTTGGAAAATTAATATCACATTTCTCACTGAATACCACAACAGCTGTGTTCTTACATTGAACAGATGATGAAAATTAATATCATATTTCTTTTAGGCGAAAACACAACCAATCCCTTCCATAGAACACATTATGGAGACTAATATCATATTTCTTATAGGTGAGCACACACGCAAAACGATCTCTCTTTTCATTTATTTGAATTTTCTTTTCAGCTCTAATGTTGAGAAAGTTAATATCTTATGCAGACTTCGTTTATGAATAACCAGACCTTGAACTAAAGTACAGCTAATGTGACCAACGAGCTTCTGAGCAACATCCAAATACGGACACATATCGGTCTCTCACAAAGTATCATGAAGTCAATATACAGATAATATTATGGATCCACTTCTACTGAATACGATGATGACGATGTCACTAGAAAGGACACACACACACAGAGGCAGCTGTTTGGGGATATTACTCAACATGCATTTTTTAGAATCTCCAAAGAAAGAAGACAAATTATAATCATTGAAGAAATATGTACAAATGTTGCATAATATTTTTGGTCTTCTAGTTCTAAAGCAACCAATTTAAATAAAATAACATGCTCTACCGTTGAATTGTTGATGAAAATATTAATATAATCTTGAGCAAATTCAACTTATCTGCTTATTTGTACAGGGGAAACAACTTTTGACTAATTAACAACTAACGATCGGGAGTATTTGACAAAGTAATTTATTTCAACCGTCTTCATTTTGCGTATTGTTTAGTAATATAACATTTCCTATTATCTGTGCATTTCTTCAAAAGTTTCACATAAAGAACAATTATCTAAAAAGAATCAAGTAAATTTAATGTAGTTTCCTTTAAGTTGTGGTAAAATATTAACTTATAAAAAATCTTTTTCAAGCACTTACAGTTATTTTCCTTTACGATGGTATATGGTGTTCTGCCTTGTAGTTTTATGTACTCTCTTTGAGTGTGATGGAAATGTGTGCCATTGAGTTTGATGTTAGGAGATCACACAACCGTGTCTTACATAGAACAAATGATGAAGATTATTATCATATTTCTTATAGTTGACCACAACAACCGTGTCATTCCATGGAACAGATGATAATCATTAATATCATATTTCTTATAGGCGAAAACACAACAAATCCCTTCCATAGAACACATTATGAAGACTAATATCATATTTCTCATAGGTGACCACAAAAGCAAGACGATTTCTCCTTTATTTATTTGAATTTTCTTTTCAGCTCTAATGTTGAGAAAGTTAATATCTTATGCAGACTTCGTTTATGAATGGAACCAGACCTTGAACTAAAGCACAGCTAATGTGACCAACGAGCTTCTGAGCAACATCAAAATACAGACAAATGTCAGTCTCTCACAAAGTATCATGAAGACAACATACATATACTATTATGGATCCATTTCTACTGAATACGATGATGACGATGTCACTAGAAAGGACACACACACACACTGCGGCAGCTGTTTGGGGATATTACTCGACATGCATTTTTTGGAATCTCCCAGGCAAGAAGACAAATTATAATCATTGAAGAAATATGTACAAATGTTGCATAATATTTTGGTCTTCTAGTTCTAAAGCAACTAATTTAATTAAAATAACTTGCTCTACCGTTGAATTGTTGATGAAAATATTAATATAATCTTGAGCAAATTCAACTTATCCGCTTTTTTGTACAGGGGAAACAACTTTTGACTAATTAACAACTAACCATCGGGAGTATTGACAAAGTAATTTCTTTCAACCGTCTTCATTTTGCATATTGCTTAGTAAATATAACATCTCATAATATCTGTGTATTTCTTTAATAGTTACACATAAAGAACAATTATCTAAAAAATAATCAAGTAAAAGAAATGTATTTTCCTTTAAGTTGTGGTAAAATATTAACTTATAAAAAATCTTTTTCAAGCACTTACAGTTATTTTCCTTTACGATGGTATATGGTGTTCTGCCTTGTAGTTTTATGTACTCTCTTTGAGTGCGATGGAAATGTGTGCCATTGAGCTTGATGTAAAGCGATCACACAACCGTGTCTTACATAGAACAAATGATGCAGATTAATATCATATTTCTTACAGGGGACCACAACAACCGTGTCATTCCATAGAACAAATGATAGAGATTAATATTATATTTCTTATAGGCGAGCACACAACCATGCCCTTCCATAGAACAAATGTTGGAAAATTAATATCACATTTCTCACTGAATACCACAACAGCAGTGTTCCTACATTGAACAGATGATGAAAATTAATATAATATTTCTTTTAGGCGAAAACATAACCAATCCCTTCCATAGAACACATTATGGAGACTAATATCATATTTCTTATAGGTGAGCATACACGCAAAACGATCTCTCTTTTCATTTATTTGAATTGTCTTTTCAGCTCTAATGTTGAGAAAGTTAATATCTTATGCAGACATCGTTTATGAATGGAACCAGACCTTGAACTAAAGTACAGCTAATGTGACCAACGAGCTTCTGAGCAACATCAAAATATGGGCAAATGTCATTCTCTCACAAAGAATCATGATGACCACAGACATATAATATTATGGATCCACTTCTACTGAATACGATGATGACGATGTCACTAGAAAGGACACACACACACAGAGGCAGCTGTTTGGGGATATTACTCAACATGCATTTTTTAGAATCTCCAAAGAAAGAAGACAAATTATAATCATTGAAGAAATATGTACAAATGTTGCATAATATTTTTGGTCTTCTAGTTCTAAAGCAACCAATTTAAATAAAATAACATGCTCTACCGTTGAATTGTTGATGAAAATATTAATATAATCTTGAGCAAATTCAACTTATCCGCTTATTTGTACAGGGGAAACAACTTTTGACTAATTAACAAACTAGCCATCGGGAGTATTTGACAAAGTAATTTCTTTCAACCGTCTACATTTTGCATATTGCTTAGTAAATATAACATTTCATAATATCTGTGTATTTCTTTAATACTTACACATAAAGAACAAATATCTAAAAAAGAATCAAGTAAAAGAAATGTATTTCCTTTAAGTTGTGGTAAAATATTAACTTATAAAAAATCTTTTTCAAGCACTTACAGTTATATTACTTTACGATGGTATATGGTGTTCTGCCTTGTAGTTTTATGTACTCTCTTTGAGTGCGATGGAAATGTGTGCCATTGAGTTTGATGTTAAGCGATCACACAACCGTGTCTTACATAGAACAAATGATGCAGATTAATATCATATTTCTTATAGGTGACCACAACAACCGTGTCATTCCATAGAACAAATGATGGAGATTAATATTATATTTCTTATAGGCGAGCACACAACCATGACCTTCCATAGAACAAATGTTGGAAAATTAATATCACATTTCTCACTGAATACCACAACAGCTGTGTTCTTACATTGAACAGATGATGAAAATTAATATCATATTTCTTTTAGGCGAAAACACAACCAATCCCTTCCATAGAACACATTATGGAGACTAATATCATATTTCTTATAGGTGAGCACACACGCAAAACGATCTCTCTTTTCATTTATTTGAATTTTCTTTTCAGCTCTAATGTTGAGAAAGTTAATATCTTATGCAGACTTCGTTTATGAATGGAACCAGACCTTGAACTAAAGTACAGCTAATGTGACCAACGAGCTTCTGAGCAACATCAAAATATGGGCAAATGTCATTCTCTCACAAAGAATCATGATGACCACAGACATATAATATTATGGATCCACTTCTACTGAATACGATGATAACGATGTCACTAGAAAGGACACACACACTATGGCAGCTGTCTGGGGATATTACTCGACATGCATTTTCTGGAATCTCCCAAGAAAGAAGACAAATTATAATCATTGAAGAAATATGTACAAATGTTGCATAATATTTTGATCTCCTATTTGTAAAGCCAACAATTTAAATAAAATAACATGATCTACCTTTGTATTGTTGATGAAAATATTAATATAATCTTGAGCAAATTCAACTTATCCGCTTTTTTGTACAGGGGAAACAACTTTTGACTAATTAACACCTAGCCATCGGGAGTATTTGACAAAGTAATTTCTTTCAACCGTCTTCATTTGCATATTACTTAGTAAATATAACATTTCATAATATCTGTGCATTTCTTTAAAAGTTTCGCATAAAGAACAATTACCTAAAAAAGAATCAAGTAAAAGAAATGTATTTTCCTTTAAGTTGTGGTAAAATATTAACTTATAAAATATCTTTTTCAAGCACTTACAGTTATTTTCCTTTACGATGGTATATGGTGTTCTGCCTTGTAGTTTTATGTACTCTCTTTGAGTGCGATGGAAATGTGTGCCATTGAGTTTGATGTTAAGCGATCACACAACCGTGTCTTACATAGAACAAATGATGCAGATTAATATCATATTTCTTATAGGTGATCACACAACCATGCCCTTCCATAGAATAAATGTTGGAGATTAATGTTGTATATCTTACAGACGACCACAACAACCGTGTCCTTCCATGGAACAGATGATAATCATTAATATCATATTTCTTATAGGCGAAAACACAACAAATCCCTTCCATAGAACACATTATGGAGACTAATATCATATTTCTCATAGGTGACCACAAAAGCCAGACGATTTCTCCTTTTATTTATTGAATTTTCTTTTCAGCTCTGATGTTGAGAAAGTTAATATCTTATGCAGACTTCGTTTATGAATGGAACCAGACCTTGAACTAAAGCACAGCTAATGTGACCAACGAGATTCTGAGCAACATCAAAATACGGGCAAATGTCATTCTCTCACAAAGAATCATGATGACCACAGACATATAATATTATGGATCCACTTCTACTGAATACGATGATGACGATGTCACTAGAAAGGACACACACACACAGAGGCAGCTGTTTGGGGATATTACTCAACATGCATTTTTTTAGAATCTCCAAAGAAAGAAGACAAATTATAATCATTGAAGAAATATGTACAAATGTTGCATAATATTTTTGGTCTTCTAGTTCTAAAGCAACCAATTTAAATAAAATAACATGCTCTACCGTTGAATTGTTGATGAAAATATTAATATAATCTTGAGCAAATTCAACTTATCCGCTTATTTGTACAGGGGAAACAACTTTTGACTAATTAACAACTAGCCATCGGGAGTATTTGACAAAGTAATTTCTTTCAACCGTCTACATTTTGCATATTGCTTAGTAAATATAACATTTCATAATATCTGTGTATTTCTTAATACTTACACATAAAGAACAAATATCTAAAAAAGAATCAAGTAAAAGAAATGTATTTTCCTTTAAGTTGTGGTAAAATATTAACTTATAAAAAATCTTTTTCAAGCACTTACAGTTATATTACTTTACGATGGTATATGGTGTTCTGCCTTGTAGTTTTATGTACTCTCTTTGAGTGCGATGGAAATGTGTGCCATTGAGTTTGATGTTAAGCGATCACACAACCGTGTCTTACATAGAACAAATGATGCAGATTAATATCATATTTCTTATAGGTGACCACAACAACCGTGTCATTCCATAGAACAAATGATGGAGATTAATATTATATTTCTTATAGGCGAGCACACAACCATGACCTTCCATAGAACAAATGTTGGAAAATTAATATCACATTTCTCACTGAATACCACAACAGCTGTGTTCTTACATTGAACAGATGATGAAAATTAATATCATATTTCTTTTAGGCGAAAACACAACCAATCCCTTCCATAGAACACATTATGGAGACTAATATCATATTTCTTATAGGTGAGCACACACGCAAAACGATCTCTCTTTTCATTTATTTGAATTTTCTTTTCAGCTCTAATGTTGAGAAAGTTAATATCTTATGCAGACTTCGTTTATGAATGGAACCAGACCTTGAACTAAAGTACAGCTAATGTGACCAACGAGCTTCTGAGCAACATCAAAATATGGGCAAATGTCATTCTCTCACAAAGAATCATGATGACCACAGACATATAATATTATGGATCCACTTCTACTGAATACGATGATAACGATGTCACTAGAAAGGACACACACACTATGGCAGCTGTCTGGGGATATTACTCGACATGCATTTTCTGGAATCTCCCAAGAAAGAAGACAAATTATAATCATTGAAGAAATATGTACAAATGTTGCATAATATTTTTGATCTCCTATTTGTAAAGCCAACAATTTAAATAAAATAACATGATCTACCTTTGTATTGTTGATGAAAATATTAATATAATCTTGAGCAAATTCAACTTATCCGCTTTTTTGTACAGGGGAAACAACTTTTGACTAATTAACACCTAGCCATCGGGAGTATTTGACAAAGTAATTTCTTTCAACCGTCTTCATTTTGCATATTACTTAGTAAATATAACATTTCATAATATCTGTGCATTTCTTAAAAGTTTCGCATAAAGAACAATTACCTAAAAAAGAATCAAGTAAAAGAAATGTATTTTCCTTTAAGTTGTGGTAAAATATTAACTTATAAAATATCTTTTTCAAGCACTTACAGTTATTTTCCTTTACGATGGTATATGGTGTTCTGCCTTGTAGTTTTATGTACTCTCTTTGAGTGCGATGGAAATGTGTGCCATTGAGTTTGATGTTAAGCGATCACACAACCGTGTCTTACATAGAACAAATGATGCAGATTAATATCATATTTCTTATAGGTGATCACACAACCATGCCCTTCCATAGAATAAATGTTGGAGATTAATGTTGTATATCTTACAGACGACCACAACAACCGTGTCCTTCCATGGAACAGATGATAATCATTAATATCATATTTCTTATAGGCGAAAACACAACAAATCCCTTCCATAGAACACATTATGGAGACTAATATCATATTTCTCATAGGTGACCACAAAAGCCAGACGATTTCTCCTTTTATTTATTTGAATTTTCTTTTCAGCTCTGATGTTGAGAAAGTTAATATCTTATGCAGACTTCGTTTATGAATGGAACCAGACCTTGAACTAAAGCACAGCTAATGTGACCAACGAGATTCTGAGCAACATCAAAATACGGACAAATGTCAGTCTCTCACAAAGTATCATGAAGACAACATACATATACTATTATGGATCCATTTCTACTGAATACGATGATGACGATGTCACTAGAAAGGACACACACACTATGGCAGCTGTTTGGGGATATTACTCAACATGCATTTTTTAGAATCTCCAAAGAAAGAAGACAAATTATAATCATTGAAGAAATATGTACAAATGTTGCATAATATTTTTGGTCTTCTAGTTGTAAAGCCAACAATTTAAATAAAATAACATGATCTACCTTTGTTTTGTTGATGAAAATATAATATAATCTTGAGAAAATTCAACTTATCCGCTTTTTTTGTACAGGGGAAACAACTTTTGACTAATTAACAACTAGCCATCGGGAGTATTTGACAAAGTAATTTCTTTCAACCGTCTTCATTTTGCATATTGCTTAGTAAATATAACATTTCATAATATCTGTGTATTTCTTTAAAAGTTTCACATAAAGAACAATTATCTAAAAAAGAATCAAGTAAAAGAAATGTATTTTCCTTTAAGTTGTGGTAAAATATTAACTTATAAAAAATCTTTTTCAAGCACTTACAGTTATTTTTCTTTACGATGGTATATGGTGTTCTGCCTTGTAGTTTTATGTACTCTCTTTGAGTGCGATGGAAATGTGTGCCATTGAGTTTGATGTAAAGCGATCACACAACCGTGTCTTACATAGAACAAATGATGCAGATTAATATCATATTTCTTATAGGTGACCACAACAACCGTGTCATTCCATAGAACAAATGATGGAGATTAATATTATATTTCTTATAGGTGAGCACACAACCATGACCTTCCATAGAACAAATGTTGGAAAATTAATATCACATTTCTCACTGAATACCACAACAGCTGTGTTCTTACATTGAACAGATGATGAAAATTAATATAATATTTCTTTTAGGCGAGAACACAACCAATCCCTTCCATAGAACACATTATGGAGACTAATATCATATTTCTTATAGGTGAGCACACACGCAAAACGATCTCTCTTTCATTTATTTGAATTTTCTTTTCAGCTCTAATGTTGAGAAAGTTAATATCTTATGCAGACTTCGTTTATGAATAAACCAGACCTTGAACTAAAGTACAGTTAATGTGACCAACGAGCTTCTGAGCAACATCCAAATACGGACACATATCGGTCTCTCACAAAGTATCATGAAGTCAATATACAGATAATATTATGGATCCACTTCTACTGAATACGATGATGACGATGTCACTAGAAAGGACACACACACACAGAGGCAGCTGTTTGGGGATATTACTCAACATGCATTTTTAGAATCTCCAAAGAAAGAAGACAAATTATAATCATTGAAGAAATATGTACAAATGTTGCTTAATATTTTGATCTCCTAGTTGTAAAGCAACTAATTTAAATAAATGAATGTTCCCTACCGTTAAATTCTTGATGAAAATATTAATAAAATCTTGAGCAAATTTAAGTTATCCAATATTTTGTACAGGGGAAACAACTTTTGACTAATTAACAACTAACCATCGGGAGTATTTGACAAAGTAATTTCTTTCAACCGCCTTCATTTTGCATATTGCTTAGTAAATATAACATTTCATAATATCTGTGTATTTCTTTAAAAGTTTCACATAAAGAACAATTATCTAAAAAAGAATCAAGTAAAAGAAATGTATTTTCCTTTAAGTTGTGGTAAAATATGAACTTATAAAAAATCTTTTTCAAGCACTTACAGTTATTTTCCTTTACGATGGTATATGGTGTTCTGCCTTGTAGTTTTATGTACTCTCTTTGAGTGCGATGGAAATGTGTGCCATTGAGTTTGATGTTAAGCGATCACACAACCGTGTCTTACATAGAACAAATGATGCAGATTAATATCATATTTCTTATAGGTGACCACAACAATCGTGTCATTCCATAGAACAAATGATGGAGATTAATATTATATTTCTTATAGGTGATCACACAACCATCCCCTTCCATAGAATAAATGTTGGAGATTAATGTTGTATATCTTACAGACGACCACAACAACCGTGTCCTTCCATGGAACAGATGATAATCATTAATATCATATTTCTTATAGGCGAAAACACAACAAATCCTTCCATAGAACACATTATGGAGACTAATATCATATTTCTCATAGGTGACCACAAAAGCCAGACGATTTCTCCTTTATTTATTTGAATTTTCTTTTCAGCTCTAATGTTGAGAAAGTTAATATCTTATGCAGACTTCGTTTATGAATGGAACCAGACCTTGAACTAAAGCACAGCTAATGTGACCAACGAGATTCTGAGCAACATCAAAATACGGACAAATGTCAGTCTCTCACAAAGTATCATGAAGACAACATACATATACTATTATGGATCCACTTCTACTGAATACGATGATGACGATGTCACTAGAAAGGACACACACACACAGAGGCAGCCGTTTGGGGATATTACTCAACATGCATTTTTAGAATCTCCAAAGAAAGAAGACAAATTATAATCATTGAAGAAATATGTACAAATGTTGCATAATATTTTTGGTCTTCTAGTTCTAAAGAAAGCTATAATATAAGCTTGAGCAAATTCAAGTGATCCGCTTTTTTGTACAGGGGAAACAACTTTTGACTAATTAACAACTAACCATCGGGAGTATTTGACAAAGTAATTTCTTTCAACCGTCTTCATTTTGCATATTGCTTAGTAAATATAACATTTCATAATATCTGTGTATTTCTTTAAAAGTTTCACATAAAGAACAATTATCTAAAAAAGAATCAAGTAAAAGAAATGTATTTTCCTTTAAGTTGTGGTAAAATATTAACTTATAAAAAATCTTTTTCAAGCACTTACAGTTATTTTTCTTTACGATGGTATATGGTGTTCTGCCTTGTAGTTTTATGTACTCTCTTTGAGTGCGATGGAAATGTGTGCCATTGAGTTTGATGTAAAGCGATCACACAACCGTGTCTTACATAGAACAAATGATGCAGATTAATATCATATTTCTTATAGGTGACCACAACAACCGTGTCATTCCATAGAACAAATGATGGAGATTAATATTATATTTCTTATAGGTGAGCACACAACCATGACCTTCCATAGAACAAATGTTGGAAAATTAATATCACATTCTCACTGAATACCACAACAGCTGTGTTCTTACATTGAACAGATGATGAAAATTAATATAATATTTCTTTTAGGCGAGAACACAACCAATCCCTTCCATAGAACACATTATGGAGACTAATATCATATTTCTTATAGGTGAGCACACACGCAAAACGATCTCTCTTTTCATTTATTTGAATTTTCTTTTCAGCTCTAATGTTGAGAAAGTTAATATCTTATGCAGACTTCGTTTATGAATAAACCAGACCTTGAACTAAAGTACAGTTAATGTGACCAACGAGCTTCTGAGCAACATCCAAATACGGACACATATCGGTCTCTCACAAAGTATCATGAAGTCAATATACAGATAATATTATGGATCCACTTCTACTGAATACGATGATGACGATGTCACTAGAAAGGACACACACACACAGAGGCAGCTGTTTGGGGATATTACTCAACATGCATTTTTTAGAATCTCCAAAGAAAGAAGACAAATTATAATCATTGAAGAAATATGTACAAATGTTGCTTAATATTTTTGATCTCCTAGTTGTAAAGCAACTAATTTAAATAAATGAATGTTCCCTACCGTTAAATTCTTGATGAAAATATTAATAAAATCTTGAGCAAATTTAAGTTATCCAATATTTTGTACAGGGGAAACAACTTTTGACTAATTAACAACTAACCATCGGGAGTATTTGACAAAGTAATTTCTTTCAACCGCCTTCATTTTGCATATTGCTTAGTAAATATAACATTTCATAATATCTGTGTATTTCTTTAAAAGTTTCACATAAAGAACAATTATCTAAAAAAGAATCAAGTAAAAGAAATGTATTTTCCTTTAAGTTGTGGTAAAATATGAACTTATAAAAAATCTTTTTCAAGCACTTACAGTTATTTTCCTTTACGATGGTATATGGTGTTCTGCCTTGTAGTTTTATGTACTCTTTGAGTGCGATGGAAATGTGTGCCATTGAGTTTGATGTTAAGCGATCACACAACCGTGTCTTACATAGAACAAATGATGCAGATTAATATCATATTTCTTATAGGTGACCACAACAATCGTGTCATTCCATAGAACAAATGATGGAGATTAATATTATATTTCTTATAGGTGATCACACAACCATCCCCTTCCATAGAATAAATGTTGGAGATTAATGTTGTATATCTTACAGACGACCACAACAACCGTGTCCTTCCATGGAACAGATGATAATCATTAATATCATATTTCTTATAGGCGAAAACACAACAAATCCCTTCCATAGAACACATTATGGAGACTAATATCATATTTCTCATAGGTGACCACAAAAGCCAGACGATTTCTCCTTTTATATATTTGAATTTTCTTTTCAGCTCTAATGTTGAGAAAGTTAATATCTTATGCAGACTTCGTTTATGAATGGAACCAGACCTTGAACTAAAGCACAGCTAATGTGACCAACGAGATTCTGAGCAACATCAAAATACGGACAAATGTCAGTCTCTCACAAAGTATCATGAAGACAACATACATATACTATTATGGATCCACTTCTACTGAATACGATGATGACGATGTCACTAGAAAGGACACACACACACAGAGGCAGCCGTTTGGGGATATTACTCAACATGCATTTTTTAGAATCTCCAAAGAAAGAAGACAAATTATAATCATTGAAGAAATATGTACAAATGTTGCATAATATTTTTGGTCTTCTAGTTCTAAAGAAAGCTATAATATAAGCTTGAGCAAATTCAAGTGATCCGCTTTTTTGTACAGGGGAAACAACTTTTGACTAATTAACAACTAACCATCGGGAGTATTTGACAAAGTAATTTCTTTCAACCGTCTTCATTTTGCATATTGCTTAGTAAATATAACATTTCATAATATCTGTGTATTTCTTTAAAAGTTTCACATAAAGAACAATTATCTAAAAAAGAATCAAGTAAAAGAAATGTATTTTCCTTTAAGTTGTGGTAAAATATTAACTTATAAAAAATCTTTTTCAAGCACTTACAGTTATTTTCCTTTACGATGGTATATGGTGTTCTGCCTTGTAGTTTTATGTACTCTCTTTGAGTGCGATGGAAATGTGTGCCATTGAGTTTGATGTTAAGCGATCACACAACCGTGTCTTACATAGAACAAATGATGCAGATTAATATCATATTTCTTATAGGTGACCACAACAACCGTGTCATTCCATAGAACAAATGATGGAGATTAATATTATATTTCTTATAGGTGAGCACACAACCATGACCTTCCATAGAACAAATGTTGGAAAATTAATATCACATTTCTCACTGAATACCACAACAGCTGTGTTCTTACATTGAACAGATGATGAAAATTAATATAATATTTCTTTTAGGCGAGAACACAACCAATCCCTTCCATAGAACACATTATGGAGACTAATATCATATTTCTTATAGGTGAGCGCACACGCAAAACGATCTCTCTTTTCATTTATTTGAATTTTCTTTTCAGCTCTAATGTTGAGAAAGTTAATATCTTATGCAGACTTCGCTTATGAATAAACCAGACCTTGAACTAAAGTACAGCTAATGTGACCAACGAGCTTCTGAGCAACATCCAAATACGGACACATATCGGTCTCTCACAAAGTATCATGAAGTCAATATACAGATAATATTATGGATCCACTTCTACTGAATACGATGATGACGATGTCACTAGAAAGGACACACAAACACAGAGGCAGCTGTTTGGGGATATTACTCAACACGCATTTTTTAGAATCTCCAAAGAAAGAAGACAAATTATAATCATTGAAGAAATATGTACAAATGTTGCTTAATATTTTTGATATCCTAGTTGTAAAGCAACTAATTTAAATAAATGAATGTTCCCTACCGTTAAATTCTTGATGAAAATATTAATAAAATCTTGAGCAAATTTAAGTTATCCAATATTTTGTACAGGGGAAACAACTTTTGACTAATTAACAACTAACCATCGGGAGTATTTGACAAAGTAATTTCTTTCAACCGTCTTCATTTTGCATATTGCTTAGTAAATATAACATTTCATAATATCTGTGTATTTCTTTAAAAGTTTCACATAAAGAACAATTATCTAAAAAAGAATCAAGTAAAAGAAATGTATTTTCCTTTAAGTTGTGGTAAAATATTAACTTATAAAAAATCTGTTTCAAGCACTTACAGTTATTTTCCTTTACGATGGTATATGGTGTTCTGCCTTGTAGTTTTATGTACTCTCTTTGAGTGCGATGGAAATGTGTGCCATTGAGTTTGATGTTAAGCGATCACACAACCGTGTCTTACATAGAACAAATGATGCAGATTAATATCATATTTCTTATAGGTGACCACAACAACCGTGTCATTCCATAGAACAAATGATGGAGATTAATATTATATTTCTTATAGGTGATCACACAACCATCCCCTTCCATAGAATAAATGTTGGAGATTAATGTTGTATATCTTACAGACGACCACAACAACCGTGTCCTTCCATGGAACAGATGATAATCATTAATATCATATTTCTTATAGGCGAAAACACAACAAATCCCTTCCATAGAACACATTATGGAGACTAATATCATATTTCTCATAGGTGACCACAAAAGCCAGACGATTTCTCCTTTTATTTATTTGAATTTTCTTTTCAGCTCTAATGTTGAGAAAGTTAATATCTTATGCAGACTTCGTTTATAAATGGAACCAGACCTTGAACTAAAGCACAGCTAATGTTACCAACGAGATTCTGAGCAACATCAAAATACGGACAAATGTCAGTCTCTCATAAAGTATCATGAAGACAACATACATATACTATTATGGATCCACTTCTACTGAATACGATGATGACGATGTCACTAGAAAGGACACACACACAGAGGCAGCTGTTTGGGGATATTACTCAACATGCATTTTTTAGAATCTCCAAAGAAAGAAGACAAATTATAATCATTGAAGAAATATGTACAAATGTTGCATAATATTTTTGGTCTTCTAGTTCTAAAGAAAGCTATAATATAAGCTTGAGCAAATTCAAGTGATCCGCTTTTTTGTACAGGGGAAACAACTTTTGACTAATTAACAACTAACCATCGGGAGTATTTGACAAAGTAATTTCTTTCAACCGTCTTTATTTTGCATATTGCTTAGTAAATATAACATTTCATAATATCTGTGTATTTCTTTAAAAGTTTCACATAAAGAACAATTATCTAAAAAAGAATCAAGTAAAAGAAATGTATTTTCCTTTAAGTTGTGGTAAAATATTAACTTATAAAAAATCTTTTTCAAGCACTTACAGTTATTTTCCTTTACGATGGTATATGGTGTTCTGCCTTGTAGTTTTATGTACTCTCTTTGAGTGCGATGGAAATGTGTGCCATTGAGTTTGATGTTAAGCGATCACACAACCGTGTCTTACATAGAACAAATGATGCAGATTAATATCATATTTCTTATAGGTGACCACAACAACCGTGTCATTCCATAGAACAAATGATGGAGATTAATATTATATTTCTTATAGGTGAGCACACAACCATGACCTTCCATAGAACAAATGTTGGAAAATTAATATCACATTTCTCACTGAATACCACAACAGCTGTGTTCTTACATTGAACAGATGATGAAAATTAATATAATATTTATTTTAGGCGAGAACACAACCAATCCCTTCCATAGAACACATTATGGAGACTAATATCATATTTCTTATAGGTGAGCACACACGCAAAACGATCTCTCTTTTCATTTATTTGAATTTTCTTTTCAGCTCTAATGTTGAGAAAGTTAATATCTTATGCAGACTTCGTTTATGAATAAACCAGACCTTGAACTAAAGTACAGCTAATGTGACCAACGAGCTTCTGAGCAACATCCAAATACGGACACATATCGGTCTCTCACAAAGTATCATGAAGTCAATATACAGATAATATTATGGATCCACTTCTACTGAATACGATGATGACGATGTCACTAGAAAGGACACACACACACAGAGGCAGCTGTTTGGGGATATTACTCAACATGCATTTTTAGAATCTCCAAAGAAAGAAGACAAATTATAATCATTGAAGAAATATGTACAAATGTTGCATAATATTTTTGGTCTTCTAGTTCTAAAGCAACCAATTTAAATAAAATAACATGCTCTACCGTTGAATTGTTGATGAAAATATTAATATAATCTTGAGCAAATTCAACTTATCCGCTTTTTTTGTACAGGGGAAACTACTTTTGACTAATTAACAACTAACGATCGGGAGTATTTGACAAAGTAATTTCTTCAAGCGTCTTCATTTTGCATATTGCTTAGTAAATATAACATTTCATATTATCTGTGCATTTCTTTAAAAGTTTCACATAAAGAACAATTATCTAAAAAAGAATCAAGTAAAAGAAATGTATTTTCCTTTAAGTTGTGGTAAAATATTACCTTATAAAAAATCATTTTTAAGCACTTACAGTTATTTTCCTTTACGATGGTATACGGTGTTCTGCCTTGTAGTTTTATGTACTCTCTTTGAGTGCGATGGAAATGTGTGCCATTGAGTTTGATGTTAGGCGATCACACAACCGTGTCATTGCATAGAACAAATGATGGAGATTAATATTATATTTCTTATAGGTGAGCACACAACCATGACCTTCCATAGAACAAATGTTGGAGATTAATATCACATTTCTCACTGAATACTACAGCAGCTGTGTTCTTACATAGAACAGATGATGAAAATTAATATCATATTTCTTATAGGCGAAAACACAACAAATCCCTTCCATAGAACACATTATGGAGACTAATATCATATTTCTCATAGGTGACCACAAAAGCAAGACGATTTCTCCTTTTATTTATTTGAATTTTCTTTTCAGCTCTAATGTTGAGAAAGTTAATATCTTATGTAGACTTCGTTTATGAATGGAACCAGATCTTGAACTAAAGCACAGCTAATGTGACCAACGAGCTTCTGAGCAACATCAAAATACGGACAACTGTCAGTCTCTCACAAAGTATCATGAAGACAACATACATATACTATTATGGATCCATTTCTACTGAATACGATGATGACGATGTCACTAGAAAGGACACACACACACTGCGGCAGCTGTTTGGGGATATTACTCGACATGCATTTTTTGTAATCTCCCAAGAAAGAAGACAAATTATAATCATTGAAGAAATATGTACAAATGTTGCATAATATTTTTGGTCTTCTAGTTCTAAAGCAACTAATTTAAATAAAATAACTTGCTCTACCGTTGAATTGTTGATGAAAATATTAATATAAGCTTTTTTTTTTTATTTTTATAAATCTTTATTTCGTTTTTAAAACAAAACATTCCATTTTACAACAATAAATTTCATTTATATGATTTGATGATGATGAGTGATGAAACATATATTTTCCATGTAATTTAAAAGTTAAGCAATATATTGCACCACACGACCAAAATTGCGACACACATTCAAAAGAAAATAGGAGCGACAATAGACTTGATCACCCCGGCCTGTGTCGGCGACTTAAGAGGTGAAACTTTCTTTATGCCTGTCGCCACTAAAGGTAGGTAAGTGAGGCGACAATAGCCCCCGACGTCTGTGTTTTGGCAGGTGTGGCGCCTCGTCAGCGGCTTAACTGATGGCTTGTCCGCCAGTGAATGCTTAAAACGAGGCAACAATAACTTCGAGCACCCGACGTCTTGCGGTGTTTTCTTTGATGATTCCACCAAGTGTGGCAAACAAGGGAGATAAATGACTTGACAGGTGTGCCTTTCCACTTGAATAGTGGAAAATCATTCATTCGCATTCTTCCATTCATTCTCGAAAATTTAATTTTATTGTTTAAAAATGGACATTGCTCTTTTATTATAAATAAGTAAAAACATGTTGGCATTAAAAGTTTTAGATTAGTAAACGGCAGCATTTCTGCAAGCCCACACTAAATTCCTATATTCCGATAATAGAATTAGGGATTTAGTGTAGGATTGTTGTGTTGTTTTTGGTAGTGTGTTTAGCATGATAGATCTGTATATGTCTACTTTCTGTGTAGAGTGTGTTTCTAGTGTGTGTTGTAACTCTGTTCTTGCTGGTATGATTGTGCTGCATTTGTAGAATATGCGTTCTTCTGTTTCTTGTATGTTTCGCCTGCAAAGTTGGCATTTTGCTGCTTGTCCTGTGGGTGTCATGTTGTATATGAGTCTGTATGTGACTTCCCTTGCTTTGGGAGCGATGTGTGGGTTGTGGAGGTTTGAGAAAGTGCTGGTGTAGTCTGTGAGAAAGTATTTTTGACCTCTCTTGATTCTGAGCTATAATGGAGGTGCTTGCTGTTTAATGAGGTGTTTGTAAATGATGTTTGTCTTTTGATGTAATAGATTGTCGTGTCCTTGGATGGCTTGAATGCAATTTTTGTAGAATGTGGGTGTGGGACCGAAATGGTGAGGTATTGAGTTGTTGGGTTTCTGAATTTGAGTAATCTCAGTCCCATGTAATAGTGTGCGAAAATATGATTGTCTGGTTGTTGGATGATGCGGCTTACGTGGCTTATTCTGAGAGTTTTAATTTTTGTGTGTATGTCCTGTAGTGAAATACCTCCTTGTTTTTTGTGTTGTATTAGTGTTTTGTGTTGTATGCTGTGTAGAGTGCTTCCAAAAACAAAATGTCTTATGAGTTTTCTTATGTCTGTTATTGTTTGCTGAGGTGGATTAAAAACTGTAGCTATGTATATTAGTTTTGGAATGATGTAAGTGTTTACAATGATTGTTCTACCAAAAATTGTGAATGTTTTGTATTTGTATCTCTGCAGCATGTCTGTTATCTGTGTGACTAGGCTCTGCCATGTTGGTTTGTGTGTTCTGTTTGGGTTGCAAGGATATGTAATTCCATACAACTTGATGTTAGGAACATGTGTTAGAGCAGAGGGAAAGTCCACTTTGTTCTTCCACCTGCCTATGCCCATGATGAATGATTTGTGTGTGTTTATCTGTGCCCCGCTACCTTTCCCAAATTCTGTAAAAGTATTGAGGATGTTGTCTATTGATGTAATGTTTGATGGAAAGAAGACAGTATCGTCAGCGTAGGCTAACAATTTCTGCTCTCCTTTCCCTGGTGTGAATGTACCTTTAATGGAAACGTCTTGTCTGATGCTCTCTAGGAGCGGTTATATGGTCAAAGCGTAAAGTAAAGGAGAGAGAGAACATCCCTGTCGGACTGATCTAGTTAGTCCGAAGGCCTCTGTGAACGAATGGTTCACAAGGACTTTACTTTCAGGTCTGGAATACAGAATGTGTATCCACTGTCTGAAGCTTGTTCCTAAGTTGCAGTTCAGTAGTGTCTTGTGGAGAAAGGAATGAGATACTCTCTCGAAGGCTTTTTCTTGGTCGAGAGATAGAATGGAAGACTGACTGTCTTTGTCATGAGTGTACGTTATGATGTCTCGTATAAAATGTGTGTGGTGGTGGATGTTTCTGTCCTGTACACTGCACTGTTGATCTTTGTGAATGAGTGTTGCCATGAAGGGTTTTAGTTTGTTTGTTAGTGCTTTTGTTAGTATCTTGTAGTCTGTGTTAAGTAGTGAAATGGGTCTGTAGTTTTTAAGAAGTGATTTGTCTGTGTTGTCTTTGCGGAGTAATGTTATGTAAGACATGTTTAAGCTTGGAGGAAGTTGTTTCTTTGTGAATGAGTCTGTGTACATTCTGAGAAGAAGAGGGCCTAGGAGAGGAAAGAAATGCTGGAAGAATTCTATTGTGAGACCGTCAGGACCCGGAGATTTGTTCTTTTGCATTGATTGTATTGCGTTTGTTATGTTAGCTAATGTGAGTTCTTCGTCTAGTTTTTCCCTGTCAGAGTCTGGTAGTTTCTTTGTGTATTGCATGAATTTGTCTTGTATGTTTGGATGTATGTTGCTTTCTGTGTAGAGGTTCCTGTAGTAGTTTTCAAATGCTTTTGTTATATTAGAAGTGTCGGTCTGTGTGTTGCCGTCTGCGTCTATTATTGTCCCTATTTGTCTGTTTCGTTGTATGCTCTGTTCTATTGCCATGTATTGTTTGGTGGGAATTTCCTGTGTGATTGTTTTTAAGCCTGTGCGAAGCAGTGCTCCGTGGAATTTGTGATGTCTGTGCTGTTCCAACTCCTCCTCTAGTGTGATGATGTTGGGTGCATGTCTGTCTATTTGTTTTGTTAATTTGATGGCTTCTTCTAGAAGTGTTTCTTGTCTTAATCTGTGTTTGTTTATCCGTAGTGCTAGAATCTGTGTTCTTTCTCGTATAGTGTTTTTGAGGAGTTCCCAATGCTGCTGTATGTCATCTATGTCTTTGTCGTCAGTGTATAGCTGGATAATTTGTTTAATGTGTTTTGTATATGTTTTGTTTTGCAGTAGGGTGTTGTTGAATTTCCAGTGAGGTGACCTCCTGGAATGAGTGTTTGTGTTAATTGTTGCAATGACTGCCTTGTGGTCTGTAAACTGGAGTGTTTTTGTGATATGTGTGGCCTGGCTGATGAAATTTGTGGACGGGACATAGATCCTGTCTAGCCGTGTAGCCCTGTTGTAGGAGTGGTTTGTGTGTGTGATGTCCATGCCGTGTGGATGTGTGTATCTATATGCATCGGTCAAACCGTGGGTGTCAATTATTGTGTGTAAAATGTCCAGTTGGTGATTGTCATCTTTACTTGTTTTCCTTATCTGTTTCCTGACCTCTCCTCCAATGATGTCCATATCTGTCAGGACGCAGTTAAAGTCCCCCCCCTAAAATAATATTTTGTCCCCTGTATGAGCGTGCCAGTAGACTCTCTAGTCTGTCGTAAAAGATTGGTTGCTGTCCGTAATGTGGTGGTGCGTGTATGCAGACTATGGTGTATGTGTGTTTGTCGTAGTCTTTTACTTCAACTATGGATGTCCTTCCGTCACTGTCTCTGTCTTTCATAATGATCGTCCACCTGTCTGATGTTTGTAAAATAGCCACCCCTGATCCTGTATGGTTTATGGCTAGGCTGAAGTACGCGTGCCGCAGGCCTAGCCGTGTTGTGATGCGGGATGCGTGGTCGTCTGTGTGTATGTTTGTTTCCTGTAGTAAAATGAAATCTGGCTTGCGCTTGTGTATGAGTGTTGTGATGTGATCTAATTTGGACCTGAGGCCCCTTATGTTTAGTGTTAATATGATGATGGTTGCTGCCATTTACCAATTGATTTATAAAAATACATTCTATTTGCATGTATACATGTTGAAGTATTTATAATAAATAAAATAGTAGTGACAATATACGTGCACACAGACCTGCACTTGCATTCAACCACGTGCTCGCAAATAAGTTTGAAACAATTGGTACATTCACCCACGTGCTCCCAACAAGTTATTATAAAACAGGTACATTCAACCACGTGCTCACAAATAATTTTGATGTAAATGGTACATTCGCACCCATGCTCACAACTAATTTTAATTTGACATGTACATTCACCCACGTGTTTCCAACAAGTTAACATAAAACAGGTACATTCACCCACGTGCTCACATAAAGTTCTAATAAAACCCATACTTTCATCCACGTGCTCACAGAAATTTATAATAAAACAAATGCATTCGCTCCCGTGCTCGCTAAACTTTATCAGAATGTAAAATGACACACTTACGTGTATTTCTGGTTTTGGAAAAATTAAATTAGCACACACACACTACACATAGCACACACACACTACACATCATGAATTTTTTTTTAAAAAGTTATTGTTTGTTCTTTTTGAATTGGTTTTCTTTCGTGGCGTCGGCATCTCCTGCATAGAATCGTCGTGGCGTCGGCATCTCCTGCATAGAATCGTCGTGGCGTCGGCATCTCCTGCATTAATCGTCTTCCGTGTCCGTATTGATAACTAAACGTGGCGTCGGCATCTCCTGCATAGAATCGTCTTCCGTGTCCGTATTGATAACTAAACGCCCCATTGTGGGGATTTCAGTCTGTGTTAGCTCTTCTTCGCTCTCGAACTCTGATGATGATGTTGGATTTCTCGTATGCTGGCTGTTGTGCCGGCGCTTTTTGCCGGCCTGGACAGTGACGAAACCGTCACTGTTTGGTGTTTCGCTTCTTTTGGTGCAGCCGGCTTTGGTATTGTTTTCTACAGTCTTTTTGACTGTCTGGTCGACAGCGTTTGATTCCTCTGATGGGAGGTCTTGTTTGTTGTCTCCGTCAACAACTATTTGCTCGGCAATAACTATTTGCCTCTCCCTTTCCTCTCGGAGTCGCCTTTCTTGTTTTTGTTTTCTCAGTGGACATTGACTGTCCCAGTGAGCATCACTGGTACAGTGCGTACACTGAGTACGGCGGCCTGGAAGTGTCACCCACGTGGTGACAATTCTCCCACTTTTTTATCTCACTTTCATATAGTGAGGAGTTGTGACACCTTCTACTGGGTTATATCTGAAGATCCAGTCGCACGTGATTCCAATTCTTCTGGCCTCAGCCTCTTTGTCCCCTGTCATTTTGGCGACAAGTTTTGGACGAGATCTTGGTCGATGGTTGGGGGTAACCAATGGATCACCCCCTTCTGTTTTTCTTTTTCCACGTGCTCGATCTCGATTGATAGTTTAGGTGTAGCCAGCTCTATTTTCTTTCCTTCCAGTCGTTTATAATGAGTGATGTGTGCCGCCGAACTTAGAGTGAAGTACCACTTGAAGGGGCTGTCCAAGCGGTACAAGGCTGTGATGCTGTTCTGTCCGATTCCAAAAGGACAGGACAGAACTCCCAATAACAAGTTAAAGTTCACTTTAGAAATGCCCTGACCTGTAATGTTCATAACTAGAGTTCCACTTCTGTGAATGAGGTTTCCCTCAAAGTCACCCTCCAGGTCGATCATAGGCACCTCCATGTTACCGTGACCTATATGTCACCACAAAAACACTACCGAAACACAATCCAATGGAAAAAAACACTTTGAAAAGCACAAAATAGCGGGTTTGAAAATATTCACTAGAATTTCATAAACCCGGACCACTGATAAATAAATTTAGAAGCTCAATCAAAAAATCAAATACTCCACGTGGTTTACGTGGCCTCCAGTTGTTTTATTTTAGCCTTGGATGCTGCATTGCTGGTCTTCGGGGACGAGTGAGAACATGAACGGCTTTAGCTTATTCGTCAGGGACTGTGTCAGTATTTTATAGTCTACGTTGAGCAGCGGCGATATCGGTCTGTAGTTTGTTACTTGTGTCTTCTCTATATTGTTCTTCAGGAGTAAGGAGATGTATGACACGCTGATCCTCAAAGGTAGAAGTCCTTTGTGGAAGGAATCCTTAAAAACCTTCAGCAGGAGTGTTCCTATGAAGGGGAAAAAATGTTTAGTGAACTCCGCAATGAGTCTTTCTGTTTCAGGTGTTTTATCCTTATGCGAGGTTTTGATAATTATCTTTCTTTTATATTTCTTAATACATTGGTTTTTTCTTCTCTCGTATACATAAGTTAAGGGTGAACACTACATTTGTTTTAACAATTCTGAGCTTTGTTTTTGTGCTGAGTAATTTTTATTTTCATTTTTCGAAAGTCATTGCTGCCTTTACTCTTCCGATTCTAAAGTATGTATTTGTGTCTTCTTCTTGATCTATGCAGCTTCTGAGTTATATCTAGTGATTTATTTCATCAAAAGCTATTTCTTTCAGGTTCATTTTTTTCTAAATTTATTTAATGTTCGTGGTTGCTTACAAGTCGTATTATTGTAGTCTTTAATACGAACTGGCGTCACCGAAGTGAGGGCATCTCCATATCTGCTCAGCAGCCCGTTCCAGCAACCATAGAAATGTTCATCCACTGATGGTTCATGTCCTGTATTGATTGACCATGCTGGTTTCCTTCATGCTTTCGTCCTTCATGACGCCGTGTTCCACCATTCTTTTGATCCTTGGGTTATCCTCAGCTTTCTTGTAGCCATCCTGTAACAGGTGTTCTTTTAAAGCCATCATTATGTGATACATGTCAATTTTGTAATATTTCTTGCGTAATTACAGACCCCGCCAACTTCTCTGTTATTTCATTGCCACGAACATCCGAGTATCCAGGACAGTATATCCAAGCTTGGTTCTAACAGGAGACATGTGGAGTAGGTGCACCCACTGCCTGTGGAGTGTGTTCTTGTCAATCCGACGAAACATCCTTAGTCAGTCAAATCAATCGCGAAGACCACATATGTTGTTGGTCTCTTAACCAGCTAAGTGATAGCTCCCGTCAAGCCACAATCTCCATAAATTTGCTGGAGGTCTTGTGGGCTTCTGCACCCTTATCTATCATCTTTCCATTAGATTACACAACAAAATACCAACCACTCCGAACATCTCTTATGACCAAACCATCAGTGTAGATGATCAGGTCTCGAACTTGGGAGTGAAGCAGCAGAATAATATTCTGCTACCAATTGATGATATAACATTTGTTTATTCTTACACTGTTTTCATATAACTACTGATAAGAATTATTGTGTCTACAAAGTCATGATCCTCTATATGAGACTCAAGTAACTATTCAATGCCTTTGAAACCTGTAAAGCATCACTGCTGAATGAAGTCGATGGCAGTTCCATAAAACAAGGGAGATGAAGTACACTCTTGCTTCAGCCCTTTCATCAATCTGAAACCATTCACAAAGTCCTGCCTCTGAGTGAACTCTACAAGAGAAAGTATCAAACAGATCTTTGCTGACGTTTGATATGGATTGTGTTTTAACATGAATTCCCCTTTGTCAAATTTTTAGTTGCAAGCACTGTATTAACGGTCTTAAATTTACAACGATTAAAGTTTAGTTGGGGTAATGTATTAACTGTCTTAAATTTATGATTAATGTTTAGTTTGAGGTACTGTATTAGCCGTCTTAAATTTACAACGATTAAAGTTTAGTTTGAGGTAATGTATTAACACTGTTAAATTTCCAAAGATTAAAGTTTAGTTTAAAGTACTGTATTAATAGTCTTACATTTCCAAAGATAAAAGTTTAGTTTCAAGTACTTTATTAATGGTTATAATTTTCCAAAGATTAAATTTTAGTTTGAAGAACTGTATTAATGGTCTTAAATTTTCAAAGATTAAAGTTTAGATGAAGTACTGCATTAATGGTCTTACATTTCCAAAGACTAAAGTTTGATGTACTCTATGACTGTTTTACAATTCCAAAAGTTAAAGTTTAACTTACAAATACTGTATTAAATATATTAAGTTTTCCTCCATTAAAATGTAGTTTTTCAAACGCTGTAATAAATGTCTTACATTTGACTTAGCACGAGTTTAGTTGCAAGTACTCTTTTAATTTAACTATGTCAAACATAGTCCTATATTTAAGGTAGGCATATTAAAGAGAAAGATCACAACATGTAAAATGTCACAACCATTACTGGTTACTGTAAAATACAGAATAAGAAATGGTGAAATTCAGGTGAACTGTTGAAATCACAACTAGCACTAAATGCACAAACAAATTTAGGATTGAGTTATTGAGTTATTTGCGGGTCATCATCATTGCACTCCGAACATGTCCATAGGTGCTCAGATCCCCTCCTCAGCAATTCCCTCAGTGTCCAGCGACTGACAACTCCAGTTCTATGTTGGTTGATAAGTCTTCTTACACGGCCACCAAGTTTCTCATTTCTGGCCGTGCCCATCTTAACTCCCATTTCCATCATCCGAAGAAGTGACGTTGATCTGTGTTTGTCGAAGTCCTGTGCTCTTCCCACATCTCGAAGGGCATTTATGATGTCCGCCCGATCCATCGGTTGCCCGTCCTCAACGACAGCGCAGCTAGCCAACCGGTCCGCTCTCTCATTTCCCCGTACTACCGCATGTCCAGAGACATAGACAAAGGTGACCTTACGTATTTTGGATTTCTGCAACGACTCTACCCATTGTATGCGTACAAAGCCCGCCTCCACTTTTTTTATCATGCTCATCGAATCACTCAGTATACATGCGTGGATGTAGTCTTGTGACTCTAACCATTTGAATGCCTTGGTCACTGCCATCACCTCCATTGTCATGCTACTCGTGGTCATGGCGTATGCACCACTGTCTTCCTTGGCTATTCTGCCTGCCGAGCGTGCTGTAAATGCCCATGCACTTAAATTTAGGATTATATGCATTAAATCACTGAACCAGTAACTTGCTGTGTACCTGCAAGAGTTGATAGACTGGTTTCAAGGCTCAAGGAAGACCAAAAGTCATACAGATAGACAATGTCACAGAAAACCTAGCTGCTGTAAAGGTTAATAACTGTCAAATACAATACACTTAGACTCAGGACAAAAATATTGCATCTCCTCACAATTCTTGGTGGTGCATGTGCATATGTCAGTAAGTAATCTTTTATTTTAAGAAAATGTATTTTTGTGTAAGGTAATGCCAGCCTTTACTAAAAGCTTTATTGTTCCAGCTGAAGACCTTCTTGGATGAAATGTTCTACTTTTGTTTTGTTTCTCACCTACGTAAAGCTATTACCATAACACTTTTGGTTTGTTTCTCACCTACGTAAAGCTATTACCATACCACTTTTGTTTTGTTTCTCACCTACGTAAAGCTATTACTTTGGTTTGTTTCTCACCTACGTAAAGCTATTACCATACAACTTTTGGTTTGTTTCTCACCTACGTAAAGCTATTACCATACAACTTTTGTTTTGTTTCTCACCTACGTAAAGCTATTATCATACCACTTTTGTTTTGTTTCTCACCTACGTAAAGCTATTATCATACCACTTTTGTTTTGTTTCTCACCTACGTAAAGCTATTACCATACCACTTTTGTTTTGTTTCTCACCTACGTAAAGCTATTACCATACCACTTTTGTTTTGTTTCTCACCTACGTAAAGCTATTACCATACCACTTTTGTTTTGTTTCTCACCTATATAAAGCTATTATCATACCACTTTTGTTTTGTTTCTCACCTACGTAAAGCTATTACCATACCACTTTTGTTTTGTTTCTCCCCAACGTAAAGCTATTACCATACAACTTTTGGTTTGTTTCTCATCTACGTAAAGCTATTACCATACCACTTTTCCTTTTTTTTAAATTTTCATTATTATAATCAGCTTTCCAGCAGTTTCAAATTTCTATGCATCTTGATGCCTTTACCTAGTAACTAGTCTAATCTGGACAAATGGTTAGGGAAGACAATCCAGTAGTGAAAAATGAGGCGCTGAAGTGTTGGGCCACAAGTGGAAATATCAGAATTTTACTGTAAACCACATCACAATACAAGCACACTGACTTAACTTTCTTTTAGGGGTGGATGTAGAAGAGGCATACTCTTTTAGTCATCACATGATTACAAGCATTACCAACATTGAGTAGTGGAGTAAAGGGGGCATCACTCTCTTGGTCCCATTGTATATCTTCTTCTTTATGCTATTACTTCCCTCACTACAGGTCACATTATTTATTTTATTCAGCTGGAGATGACTGATGAGCCCAATCTCAAACCCTGGGCTCTTTGTGTAAAAAGAGCCAATTTCACCTTTTAACATGTAGACCTACTTTGCACCTGATATAGGCCTATATGCTTTTGTGTAATAAAGAAATAAATGAACAATAGTTAATACAAATTAATGAAACAGATTCTTTATTTCTGAGAGCATTAGTAACAATACAGAACATCACATCTAACAAGAGTGCTAACTGCTTGTCAGATGTCAGTAACAAATAATTGCTTTTGTTAAATTATATATTTGCACTTGATAAAACACACAAATTTTGTTTACTTTCAAAATTAAATATGTCTAAAAGTTTTGATAACCTTTACAAAATTCCTTGCCAAAAAATTGCATAGGAAGACAAATAAATAAAATCATAAATAATGTGACATCATAATAGCATGAAGGAAGCTATTCAACAATAAAGTTCATGAACAAGAATTGTGGGCCTCATTGATTGCCCATGTCAAGGCATGAAAAATGAATTGAACAAAATCAAATATACAGCACAGCTTTACTGGGTATTAAAGTACTTTATATTTTAAATTGCACAGCGGCTAGTTGCGATATCAAAGTGGTATTTTGGTTCCAATCTTTGAAATTTAACAGCGTTTATGTATGAAGATGTCCTGATACTAGTACATTCTCCTTATTCTTATAAAAGATATTTTATGTGAGTGGTTTTCAATTTGTGACACCCCATACAAAATGTAAAATGTTTAGCTAATGTAAATATTTGTGTGTGAATGATATTTTAGGAGTTAATGCTTGTAACAAAAAGATCAAAGAATGGTAAATCTGAGAGTTTTGGCGGATGCAATGTTCAATTTGTAATGACAAAAGTATATATATATTTTAAGATATGACTTCTTCATAATTTTGAATGTATAACAGAAGAAATGTATTTTAACTTCTAGCAAAGACACAAATGAGCAAATTAACTAAAGTGTCAGTGATAAACAAGTGTCTATGATGTTGAATATTCTTTCATGAAAAATTCTAGTAGTTTTTTATAAGTTTGTGAATGGTAAAGTTGTAGGATGACATTAATGCTGATGAATAACTGATGAAGGTTTTTGCCAAAATGTTGTAGTTTGTCTCATCTTTCTATAGATTTACTTTTCTGTATCTCTTCTTGCACCATCACGTGATATTCATATATTGTATATTTTGTATTTGTCCCCTATCTCCAAGCAATGGAAGAGTGGACTTATGAAGCAGAAAAGCAAGCCAAATTTTTGGCAAAACGATATCATTATTGACAAAGAAAGAAATCACAACATATTTTAGAAAAAGAACTTGAAAGCTAGATTTTGGAATAACTAATAAGTTAAATGTGCCTGTGCTCTGTGAGGCATAAAGGGGAGTTAAGAATAGTGGTGCTGTTCTTTACCATGCATATTCGTAAGAGGCGACTAAGGAGAGTTGGATTGGGACTGGCTAACCTGTACTGTAAAAAATAAGCCTAAAAAACTTCACAAATATGGACAAGTCAAAGAAAAGAATAAAAGTAAATTTGCCATCCAAGTAAGATAAAGGCTCTCTGTTTAAGAGATGTACGATGCAATTTAGAGAAAGCCGTAAGGAGTCGGGTTGCTGACTCACCTTTTGTCTACCAGGAAATCCTCCAGAATTGGCACCTGGGATGTATGTACCCTAAATGAACAAGAAAAAGCTGCACAGGTAGCAATAGAAATTAGAAATTACAAAATAGATATTCTAGGAATGTGTGAAACAAGATGGCTAGGAATGGAAAGGATAAAACTAAATACAGGAGAGATGATTTTATCATCAGGACACTGGGAACCTGAAGCATAACATAGTCAAGGAATTATCATAATGTTGTCAAGGAATGCACAAAGACACTGATAGAATGGGAAGCATTAGGGCCAAGACTAATGAGAGCAACATTTAAAACAACAAAAAACAAAGTAAAAATACACATTATCCAATGCAACGCACCAACCAATAGCTGTCACAAAATGTCAAAGCAGTAACAAAATATTCCAGCAGTTATCCCAAATGTCACAAAATATGCTGCTGTACCAAAATATCCCTGATGTAAAAAATATTCCAGCTGTCACAAAATATTTCTTTTGTCACAAAATGTCACAACAGTAAGAAAATATCCCAGCAGTAACAATATATCCCAGCTGTCACATAATATATCAGCTGTACCAAATTATCCCTGATGTAATAAAATATATTCCAGCAGTCAAAATATATCTCAGTTCACACAAAATATCCCAGCTGTCACAAAATATCACAGCTTTCATGAAATATCACAGTTGTCTCAAAATATCCCAGCTGTTACAAAATGTCTCAGTTGTCACAAAATACCCCAGCTGTCACAAAATATTCTAGCTGACATAAAATATCTGAATTGTCACACAATATCTCAGTTGTCAAAAAATATCAAAGATGTAACACAATATTTCAGGTGTCAGAACATATCCCACATGCAACAAAGTATCACAGTGGTAAAAAAATATTCCAGCTGTCACAAATATTTCAGTTGTCACAAAATGTCACAACAGTAATAAAATATCCCAGCAGTAACAATATATCCCACCTGTCACATAATATATCAGCTGTACCAAAATATCCCTGATGTAATAAAATATATTCCAGCAGTCAAAATATGTCTCAGTTCACACAAAATATCCCAGCTGCAAAAAAATATCTCTGCTGTCACAGAATATATCATTTGCCACAAAATATCACAGCTGTCATGAAATATCTCAATTATGATAAAATTTCCCAGATGTCACAAAATATCCCAGATATCACAAAACATCCCAGAAGTAACAAAATATCCCAGCAGTAACAAATATACAGCTATCACAAAATATCCCAGCTATCACAAAATCATCCAGCTGTCTCAAATTGGCAAGCAGTAACAAAATATCCCAGGAGTAAAAAAACATCCCAGCAGTAGCAAAATATCCCTGCTATTACAAAATATCCCAGTTGTCACAAAATAACCCAGCTGGCACAAGATATCAAGCTGGCACAAGATATCAAAGCTGTCACAAAATATCCCAGCTGTCACAAATAATCCTAGCTGTCAAAAATACCTAAGTTGTCACTAAATGTCTCATTTGTTACAAAATGTTACAGCTGTAACAAAGTATCCCAGCTTCAACTAAACATCCCAGCTGTCATAAAACATTCAAGCTGTCACAAAATATCTCAGTTGTCACAAAACATCCCAGCTGTAACAAAATATCTCAGTTGTCAGAAAATATCCCAGCTGGAACAATTTTATCACAGTCGTAACAAAATATTCCAGATGTTACAAAATATTTCAGATGTCACAAAATGTCACAGCAGCAACAAATGTCCCAGCAATTAACAAAATATCCCAACAGTAACAAAATATACCAGCAATAACAAAATATCACAGCTGTCACAAAATCTCATTTGCCACAAAATATCTCAGTTGTCGCAAGATATAAAAGCTATAACACACATATTGTGTTGTCAAAAAATAACACACAAGTAGAAAAGTATCCCAGTGGGAAAAAATATTCCAGCTGTCACAAAATGTCAAAGCAGTAACAAAATATTCCAGCAGTTATCCCAAATGTCACAAAATATGCTGCTGTACCAAAATATCCCTGATGTAATAAAATATATTTCAGCAGTCAAAATATATCCCTATTCACAAAAAATATCCCAGCTGTTACAGAATATATCATTTGTCACAAAATATCACAGCTATCACAAAATATTCAAGCTGTCACAAAATATGTCAGTTATCATAAAATATCCCAGATGTCACAAAATATCCCAGATGTCACAAAATATCTCAGTTATCACAAAATATCACAGCTGTCATAAAGTAATTAAGTTTTCATAAAATATTCCAACTATCACAAAATATACCAGCTGTCACAAAATATCTCAGCTGTAACAAAATGTCTCAGTTGTAAAATGTTCCCAGCTACAACAAAACATCTCAGTCATAAAACATTCAAGCTGTCACAAAATATCACAGTTGTCACAAAATATGTCAATTGTCATAAAATATCCCAGCTGCAACCATTTTATCCCATTCGTAACAAAATATTCCAGCTGTTACAAAATATCCCAGCTGTCACAAAATATACATTTGTCATAAAATAACCCAGCAGGCACAAGATATCACAGCTGTCACAAAATATCCCAGCTGTCACAAATAATCCCAGCTGTCAAAAAATACCTAAGTTGTCACTAAATGTCTCATTTGTTACAAAATGTTACAGCTGTAACAAAGTATCCCAGCTTCAACTAAACATCCCAGCTGTCATAAAACATTCAAGCTGTCACAAAACATCACAGTTGTCACAAAATATCTCAGTTGTCACAAAACATCCCAGCTGTAACAAAATATCTTAGTTGTCAGAAAATATCCCAGCTGGAACAATTTTATCACAGTCGTAACAAAATATTCTAGATGTTACAAATATTTCAGATGTCACAAAATGTCAAAGCAGTAACAAAATATTCCAGCAGTTATCCCAAATGTCACAAAATATGCTGCTGTACCAAAATATCCCTGATGTAATAAAATACATTTCAGCAGTCAAAATATATCCCTATTCACAAAAAATATCCCAGCTGTTACAGAATATATCATTTGTCACAAAATATCACAGCTATCACAAAATATTCAAGCTGTCACAAAATATGTCAGTTATAAAATATCCCAGATGTCACAAAATATCCCAGATGTCACAAAATATCTCAGTTATCACAAAATATCACAGCTGTCATAAAGTAATTCAGTTTTCATAAAATATCCCAACTATCACAAAATATACCAGCTGTCACAAAATCTTCCAGCTGTCACAAAATATACAATTTGTCATAAAATATACCAGCTGCACCACAATATACCAGCTGTAATAAAACATAGTCCAGCAGTCAAAATACATACCAGTTCACGCAAAATATCCCAACTGTAACAAAATATCCCAGCTGTCACAAAATCTTCCAGCTGTCACAAAATATCAGTTATCACAAAATATTCCAGATGTCACATAAATATCCCAGCAGTAACAAAGTATCCCAGCAGTAGCAAAGTATCACAGCTGTCACAAAATATCTCATTTGTCACAAAATATCACAGTTGTCACAAAATTCCCAGCTGTCACAAAATATCCCAGATGACACAAAAAACCCCAGCAGTAACAATATCCCAGCTGTCACAAAATATAGTTCTCACAAAAATGCCAGTTGTTACAAAATATAAAAGTTGTCACAAAATATTAAAGCTGTAACAAAATATCTTATGTCACAAAGTATTTCAGTTGTCACAAAACATCACAGCAGTAACATAATATCCCAGTTGTAACTAAACATCTCAGCTGTCACAAAATATCCCAGCTGTCACAAAATATTGTTCTCACAAAATATGCCAGCTCTTACAAAATATAAAAGTTGTAACAAATTATTAAAGTTGTAAAAAAATATATCTCAGTTGTCACAAAGTATTTCAGTTGTCACAAAACATCACAGCAGTAACAAAATATACCAGTTGTAACAAAATATCTAAGTTGTCACAAAATATCTCAGCTATAACATAATGTACAGTTGTCAAAAATGTTACAGCTGCAACAAAACATCCCAGCTGTCATAAAACATCCCAGCTGTCACAAAATATCCCCTCTGTCACAAAACAACACAGCTGTCATAAAACATCCCAGCTGTCACAAAATATCCCAGTTGTCACAAAAGATCACAGATGTTCTCTTCTCCTGACATGACCCCAAGTGATGAATGTCTCCTGATGTTGGATACTAGCTTTCATTTTTTATTTGGCCTCTTTTATAACATCCTAATTACTCTTTTAGAACATCCTAATTACTCTTTTAGAACATCCTAATTACTCTTTTAGAATACCCTTGATACTTTTTTTTTAGAACATCAATACTACACTTTCAGAATATCCCTGTTAGTCTTTCAGAATATCCCTGTTAGTCTTTCAGAATATCCTGTTAGTCTTTCAGAATATCCCTGTTAGTCTTTCAGAATATCCCTGTTAGTCTTTCAGAATATCCCTGTTAGTCTTTCAGAATATCCCTGTTAGTCTTTCAGAATATCCCCGTTACTCTTTCAGAATATCCCTTTAGTCTTTCAGAATACCCTCGTTACTCTTTTAGAACATCCTCATCTATTACAAAACTTGGACACAACTCAAAAGAACAAAATTAATATAAAAATCTGCTTTACAGAATTGTTGGATTTTTGTGTTCTGTGATGGCTCTCTTGCAGTACTTTCTAACCATAGCATATGCATCAGGGGACAGACAACAATCCTGGACATGCAACTGCTGAAATGAAGAGTACCTATAAGCAATCATCACTATTCCTTTGTCTGTTGTTGCATCACATGTCTTCATCTCAAGTTTATGTAGATTTGGACAACGCATAGATAAGGCATACAGTCCATCGTCTGTTTTGTCGCATTTGCTTATGTCCAACGAGCAAAGTCTTGAGCAGTTTTGTGCCAGAAAATCTAAGCCAATGTCTGAGATAGCCTCACAGCCCCAAGCGTTGAAGTAGCATAGCTTGTTGTAGTTCTTAGTAATGTGGATGACCCCTTGGTCTGACACCTTGGTAAACATGAAAAAATTTGTAACAAGTTTATAACAGGCCGTTGTGAGCAATTATATATGTAAATGTTTGTAAATAGTCCATATAAATATATGTCAACAATTATATATTTCTTTAAATGTTTAAACATTGTACATAAACATAACACTAGTAAACATGTACAAATTAAACATCATTCCTTTTAATATATGGAGGAATAATGATGTTAATGATCATATTTTTTTACGACCAACAGGACTTTTATAAATGTCGTGACCAGAATCAAGCAATACTGCACTACTTTTCACATAAAATGGTAGATGTGTCAATACATTTTTGAAGCAGGCCATATATAAATATGTAAATATTTTAACAGTGACACAAATTCTATCACCAAGCTTGTTTAAACTAATCAATGAGGAAATCTTTAAAACATCACAAAGATGCCAGGCATGAACAATAATGGAATGATAGTCAGTAACCTAAGATATGCTGATGATACTGTTTTACTAGCAGAAAATCCTGAAGATCTACATCAATTACTAAATGAAAAAAACATGATAAGCAAAAAATATGGATTAGATATGAATAGCAACAAGACTAAAACTTTGATTATAAACAAAGAAAGTACTCAAAACCTACAAGTGGATATCAAATTTCAAGAAATACACCTGAAGACAGTTCAAAGCTACAACTACTTTGAACATACTATAACCAGTGATGGAAAATGTAAAGCTAGAGAAAAAAAAAATGAAAATGGCAAAAAGTAATTTTAATGTCATAAAAATTTACTAACATCAAAACAAATAAAGCAGGGCTAAAAACTAAGAATAGCAAAATGTTATATCTTCTCAACATTCATGTATGGTGCTGAAAGAGGGACATTGGGCAAGAAAACACAACAGAAATAGACAAGAAAACAGAACAGAAAATATAAGCTTTTCAGGTGTGGATTTATAAAAGAATAGGAAGAATTGAAAAGAAAGAAAAGAAAACAAATGATTCTTATTTTTTCCTTCCTTATTTGCCTTTCAGCATCGAGAGGAGATATAATTTGCAGTCTTTTGCTCTTCTGTTTGCCTCGGCTGCAGGTTATGTTCCCTAGTGATTCTAATATTCCATCTTTTTCGTGGTCGACCATTGGTCTGGTATTCTCACATTTGTTGAAGGCTCATTGTGTTGTGTTTTGATTTTTCTGTTTTGTCATGCAGTCAAAAAATTTTACCTGTTGTTTCCTTATATATTCTATGGCGAGGGTTATTCCTTGCATTCTCCTCAGTTCTTATTTTGTTCTGATCTTATCTCTCAGACTGTTTCCTGTCATTTGTCTGACACATTTCATCTTAGTAGAGGTTATTTTTCTTTTTTTCTTGCATCTAGGGTCCAGGTCTGGCATTGGTAGCACAACGTTGGGATGAAGATTGTATTGTATAGTGCTCATTTTGCCTCTAGCGTTATTTCCTTGTTGGACAATAGTGGTGATAACTGTCCAATGATTTGGATTGACAAACAAACGATGAAGTCTAAAAACAACTAAAAATTAAAAGAACTACTATACACAATTCAAACAAGACAAATGAGATTTTTGAGGCATGTTAAAAGACACTATGGTCTCCTAAAGTAATATTGGAAGGGAAAATGCAAGATAAAAGAGGGAGAGGTAGACCAAGACTAAGATGGACAAGTAACATCAAAAGATGGTCACATCAGCCAATGATAATATTCATCATCAAAACAAGAGACAGAGCAGAAAGATGCTCCATGGTAGCCAACTTTGGATGTGGAGACAGCACTTAATGAATGACATAAATGAAAATGTCAAATAAAATTTATACTTAGCTCTCTAAAGAAACAAATTTTAAACTGATAAGCTGTGAAAGTCTGTATCTGCACTAAACAATTTTTATAAAATGTATTTTTTCCAATGTAAAGCAAGATTTTTAAAATTGTATTTTATTTTGCTCTTCCAAAAAGAAGTTTCCACTGTCTGGTGTCACATGCTTCCTTGTATTAGTTATCAAAATGGTGGATGCACTGAATACATGTCAGAAGCTATAAGCTGTGATTGAAATTCTCACAGTGGAAAGTTTTTAGCCTAAGGCAATTCACAATTCTCTGTGGAATTTGCTAGAAGAGGAAGTTTTCAATCTCAAGTTATGGCAGTCTTGACACAGAGGAGAGGTTGTTAGTTCAAATCCGACTGTACAAGTTAGGACTTTTATTTGTGATTTCTCTCTGTGGCAACCACCCCTGGTCTCAACAGTGAGGCCTGGCTTGAAACGTCAATTACACATCAACAGAAAAAAATAAGTACCTCTGAAGATGGAGTTATCTGCCTGAGTGGTGAGGAGCCACTTTGCACATGGCTGCCAGGGTAAAATGAATCAACATGCAAAATTCAGTTCCTAGGCTATAGGGACTTCTCCTTAGGTGAAAGCTGTGAATGCAGAAAAAAAATATGTCTATACTGTACTTTTTTGATTAACTCTTTCCATAATGAAGCTTTTTATTGACACAACAGAAGAGATTTCAGAGACAAAATTGTTCATGGTTTTAAAAATCAATCTATATATTTATCTAACATATAACATATTATATTTGATTCTTTAGATAATTGAACAAGATATAAGATTTCACCAAAATCCAGATGATATAAGACATGTAAAAAGAATATGGTTTGATGGCGTTCACACTAATCAAATTGAGCATGGCGCACTATATGGCGAAATGTACGTTGCCGAATCGCATTGGCACAAAGTGCGGCGAAATGTACAGAAAGAGTTAATGTAATAAATCATTTTAAAGAAAAAAATCATACAAATGTTTGCAGTGATAAAAATAGCATGATACACATTACATGTAGACCAATATTTTCTATTACAAATATTTGACTGTTAAACTTGCAAATGCAGGTGGTTGGTGAGCTGGAACAAGATGGTACTTACATCAATTTCAGGACTAGTAGTTTCTTCAAGGCGGTGTCTTTTCAATAATTGCTATACTACCTTGGGTTTATACTTTTCTTTAAAGTTGCATAAGGTAGAATTTTAGCGAAGATTGAGAAGCTCAGCCAGAATAAGGACATATGACAAAGTACACCGAAAACCTTGTGTGCTATCTGATGGCACTGCAGGGCATTAGAAGTAAGACAGCCATGGAAATATATGAGTACTAACATACTTTTTCCCAAAACCCCACAACTTTTAAAAATAAAGAGACATTAGAATGTAAAATCCTCCATTACCTTTTTACATTTTGCCACAATGAGGTAACATAGAGTCTTACGTAATTTGGCCACTCTTGCATGCCTAGATCAGCTACACTTTTGCAATCACTCAGTCTCAGTTCTCGCTTGTTGAAGGAAGAATTTTTTAATTGTTTAATGACATGAAATAAAGAGAATAATTAAAATTACAAAGAAAACAAGTTTTAAACAAATAAACTGAATATTTGAATATTTACTGAATATTTATGTATTGTATAGAATATTATTTATTAACTGAATATTTATTTATTTTATTCTCCATGTGAATGCAAATCTATAACAGGTGAAATATACCAGATGGCCTATTAAAATCAATATTCATAGCCTTACCAAAGAAATGGGGAGCCGTGACAGCTCAGTGTTAGTGAACTGGATTACAAAGGACAAGAGGCAGGGTTCGATCCCAACTGATGGCTTCTGGTTCACCCAGCCTATAATGGGTACCGGATTTTATTCTGGGAAAGTAAAGTGGCAAGGGCATAATATTAATCACATTACCCCAAAAATCATGTGCCGAGGGTCTGTAAAATTTATGATCACTAACACCACATTCCCTAAAAGCAACTTGGCGTGATGGGGGTACTTTACTTTTCTTTTTACCTAAAGAAATCTGGTGCGATTGAATGTAATTATCATCCCACAATAAGCTTATGAGTCACACGTCCAAGATAGTATTAAGAATCATCATGCAAAGAGTGCAAAACAAAATTAGTCTAAAAATTAGTGATGAAAAGTGATTTTGTTGGAGGTAAAGGTATGAACAATGACATATACATCATAAGATCTTTAATAGAAAGAGCCACAGAGGTGAAAACAGATCTTTGTTTTATAGACTATACCAAAGCATTTGATAAAGTAAAACACCAAGAAATAAGCAAATTTTTAGAAGGCATAAAAGTTGACATCAAATATTAGTAACTTAATGCAATTATTACTATTTGTAATCTTAGAATGACATTATAATCGTATTTATATATAATGTTTACCTGCGGCAAACTTAATTGTTATTTAATTAGAAACATGACAATAAGACAATGAATAATAATGAATGAAAATTAATTCATTTTCAATATAAAGATTGAAGTACCTTGAACTGTGGTAATGTTATTTTTATAACTCATTTTAATATCTACTTGAAGATATTTGAAGCTATTTTGTTAGAGAATCTGACTGAAAGGTGATAGTGTCCAGTGTTCCTGAAATTATGATTTGATTTTGACCACCTGCCCTTCATTTTGTGGGGATGAGATGAAAATAAAATATCTCGTTTACATAGGAAGCCATCTTGAAAATAGTTGAGTTCTTTTTGATTGTTATAAATACTGTATAATTATAAATTGCTACAATTTAAAAACAAATTAATTTCCTATAATCTGCATAAAAATTTAAAAGTACAATTATTTGCTGCATAATTTCAATCTATGTACATTTCTAAACATGTCCGATGATTAATGTTTTACAGAATTTTATGAACTGTCTAAAAGGTTAAAGCGATTATCTCTATGAATAATAACTTAAAGGAAAAAATTAATTTGCACTGACTTTATATAATAGCCAAAGAAAATAATACTTTTAAAAACTATCTAAAAAGATCTATATATATGTTTCATAGATAATACCTAAGCATTTGATAAAGTAAAGCACACAAAAAAATAAAAAATTTAGACGGCATAAACGTTGAATGCAAGATAAAAGAATAATTAGAGCATGTACTGGCAACAAACAGCTGGAAATCCCACAAGACAACAACAGTTACAGATATGTTCAATTTATGAAGCAAAAGTGACTTACACTTTTAATTTTGGATGGCAATCACGGTCTAATATAACCTGAAAGACTTAATCTGAGGCTAAACAGATCGTGCCTGGCCAAGAAGTGGGCAAAACCTGCAAGACAGCAACAGCAACATTACACAAAGTTTGCTGGGAAATGCTATCAGAGACAGAGAGACATACACACATACACATTACTAATATTTGTAATAAATTAATGTTAAAAATAACAAAATTAATAGAGTCACTAATCTGACATTCTTTAGAGTGAAATATAGCATGAAGTTGTGAGAAATCATGGTAGCTTTTACATCTCATCAACCAATTTTGAATTCCCTTATATGATTTCTAGAAATTAAAAGAGCATTAATGATGAGTGAAATCATCACAGAAGAGAGATTTTTAAAAGTACTATGCCGCTCTTCAACAAAGCCGGTGTTTAATTTTTTGGCAATTTCGGGATACTTTTTTTAAAACAAACCTACTGAACAATTTCCTTAAATTAAATTAGTTAACATTGTTCCCAAGTAATTGAACTCTTTCGTCTTTAAAACTGTCAATTTAATGTAATAGATGACAGGTTGCTAATTTCACACATATAGGGTAAAGTTTAAAACTTAAATTTAACAGTTTGTTTATATCCTGTTTTAGTTTCTCCAGCTCTCAGTACATGGAACACCTTTCTTCATTTTTATTTTATATTTAATTTTTAATAATGCTGTCCTTAATCAATCCACCGTGTGATTGTCAAACCAAATATGATTGTGAGAAAACAAAGTTTAGAATTAATAATTAAATTAGCATACTGTATGTTTTTATCCAACAAACAAAGAGAGCAGTTTGTTTTATTGTCTTATACTAGAATAATTATCTTAATATTTGAAGAAAAGTTTCTCTTTACTTATACTCTAATTATAACTTAATAATAATGTATATAAGATACCGCTTCTAATCCATTTTTATCCAGAGCTGTATTAATTGTGACTGCAAAAATATTGTATGTGTGAGAGAGCTATTAATATTACTTATTTAATTTAATTTATTTAATTTTAACAATACAATTGGTAGCTTAAGGTAATTCTTATTACTATTTGTAATATTGGAATGACATTATAATCTTATTATATATATATATAATTTTTACCTGTGGCAAACTTTCTTAGTTCTTTTTTGAAGTTAGGATCATGACAAATCATCATCATCAAGTACCAGGCCTCCTGGCGTAGGTGATCATGTCTCTCCACAACTTGTTATGTCGACAGTTATTATTTCTGCTGTTGACCTTCATCCAAGCCATTCTCTTAAGCTGGCTGGTATCTTTCCTCTTTGATTCCCTCTATATCTTCGTCATTCATGACAAATAGACAATGAATAATAATAAATGAATAATTCTTTTTCAATATAAAGATTGAAGTAGCTTGAACTGTTGAATATTATATATAAAATACATCTAATCACTATTTGAAGATATTCTAAGTTATTCTGTTAGAGAACCTGAAATAATATGGTCTCCATGTTCATGAAAATAATATTTGACTTTGACTATCCACTCTGCATTTTGTGAGGATAAGATGAAAAAAATTATATTGTTTACATAGGATCCATTTTAATAACAATTCGCAACTAGTCAGGATATCTATAATGTATAACATTAATAAATATAACTTACTCAGATGTCTGTAACATATAACATATATAACTATAAACTAACTCAGTATGTCTATTACATAACATCTATCTAACTATTACTTAGTCAGCATGTTTATAATGTATAACATCACTATAACTATAGCTTAGTGTGTTTATAAAATATAACATCTATCTAAATATTACTTAATCAGTATGTCTATAACATATAACATCAATATAACTATAACTTAGTCAGTATGTCTATAACATATAACTTCTAGTCCACTTTATCCAGAATTATGCTTTAATGTGACTAAAACTGTGTGAGTGAGAGAGCTATTAATATTATTGATTTCATTTAATTTGTGAATTTAAAATAATAATTAGCAACTTAGAAATTATTGTAATAACATAAGATTGATGTTATAATTGTAATGTTGATTTTTACTTTCTCAATTTTATTTTTTTTTAAATTACACGTGACAATTATGACTAATAAACAATTAATAATAATCAATGCCAATACACTTTCATTATGAAGATTGGAGTATCTAGAACTGTGACATATTTTTTTTATAAAAATAAACTTAATCACTAGTTGAAGATATTCTTTGTTATTTTGTAGGAGAACCTAAAATGATATAGCCCTGAATGATCCTGAAAATATAATTTAATTTTGAACTTCTGCATTTGTTCAAGATAAAATGAAAATAGTCACTTGTTTACATAGTGCTCCATCTTGTAAACAATTGCTGTGGTTATCAGATTTTGTATTACCATATATTAAATAATAAATAAATGAAAATATATAAATAATATCATGGTATAAAATAAAACAAATAATACTAATAGATAATACCCTATAAAAGATACAAATAAATGTAATATAATTATGTTATTTTATTTCATGAAATTAAATCTTGCATTCAGTATGTGTCCTACCGCATAATTTCTAAATTGTTACCATTAAACAAAATAGTTAATTTCCTATCTTTCTGGATCTAAGAATAATAAAGAACATGACTGGCAACAAACAGCGGCCATAAGAACAGAAAATCAACTGGGAATGCTCAAAAAATAAAACAAGGTGTTAGGCAAGGTTGTGTGCTGTCACTAGGTTTTTTTAAATATTTATATTGAGATTATTTTAACACACGTAAGGGGCATACCTGGAACAGTCGGAGGTCATAATGTAAAAAAAAAAATCTAAGGTATACTGATGATACATACAGTCTTAATCACTAAGAGTGAAGATGAGTTACATGAATTGTTAGACATTATAGTGAAGGAAAGCTAAAATAAAGGACCCAGCCCTAATAAAAAAACAACAGAAGTAATGGAAACAATAAAGATAACGACATCACCACAATGCAATAAAGACAAGTGGAAAAATATTAAAACAGGTAAATTAATTTAAATGTCTGGTAAAAATTTTCACCTCAGATGGCAGATGTACAACAGAGATGAGATGCAGAATGGCTCATGCAAAAGCAGCTTTCCAACAATGAGGAAGACACTATGTAATCAATTTTTGACAATAGAAACAAGAAAAAGAGTTCTTAAATGTTATGTATATCCAGTCTTAACATCTGGATGTGAATCATAGACTATAGGACAACAGACAAGAAAATCATTGGAGTCTGTAAAAATGTGGTTTTACAGAAGAATGTTGAGAATATTATGGACATCTAGGAAGGGTAATGAAAACGTTCTGAAAGAGGCCAAAGGCAAAAGAGAGCTAATTTCCATTATTAGGAAGGAACAATCAACATTTTTTGTGATGAGAGTTGAACATCTAGAATATCATGTAACAACAGGGAAAATTGAGGGACAAAGAGATAGAGGGAATCAAAGAGAAAAGATACCAGACAGCTTAAGAGAATGGCTTGGCAGAAGGTCAACAACAGAAATGATAAATAACTGTCGAGATCAATCGTTGTGGAGAGACATGATCACCTACTTGATGATGATGATTATATCCTGTTTTAGTTTGTCCAGCTCACAGTAAACTCCTCATTTGGATGACAATCACGGTGTAATATAACATGAAAGACTTAGTTTGAGGCTAAACGGATTGTGCCTGGCCAAGAAGTGGGCAAAACCTGCAAGACAAAATCAACAACATTAAACATAGTTTGCTGGGAATGACTGTCAGAGATGCATACATATATAACTAATATTTGTATTAAATTGATGTGTAACATAACACAATTTTTAGATTCACTTTTTTAGGAACACCTTTCTGGATTTTAATTTTATTTTTAATAATGTTGTCCTAAATCAATCCACTGAAGATTGTCAAACCAAATATAGTTGTGAGAAACTTTAAAACAAAAAGAACACAAAGATTAGGATGAATAACTAAATTAAAGTACTGTCTGTTTTTATTCAACAAACAAAGGAACAGTTTGCTTAACTGTTTTGTACTATATACTATGTATTTAATTATACTATGTATACTGTTATGTACTATTTTTATTATATATTTATTTTATAAAGAAATATTCTCTTTTATTTACATTCTAACTATAATTTAGCATGCCTGTAAGGTACAACTTGTAATCCATTTAAACTAGAATTGCACTTTATTGTGACTGCAAAAAAATGTTCGAATGAGAGAGCTATTAATATTACTGATTTCATTTTATTAACTTAAAATAACAATTTAGTAACTTAAGGTAATTATCATTTGTAATATTAGAATGACATTATAATCGTTTTAATATATACAATTTTACCTGCAGCAAACTTAATTTTGTTATTATTTTTTTATTTTCAGTTTAAAATTGAGGTTGAAGTAACTCAAACTGTGACATGACTGTTAATGACTCATCGTAATTACTACTTGAGGATATTCTAAGTTATTTTGCTAGAGAACCTGAAATGATATGACCTCTATATTTCTGAAAATATTATTTTATTTTGACCACCTACCTTGTATTTTGTGGGGCTAAGAAGAAAATGAAATATCTTGTTTATTTACAATACACGGTACCATCTTGAAATCAATCGATGAGTTTCTAATTGAATTGTATGCATACTGGATAATTTTAAAATCCTACCAATTATAAACAAATTAATTTCATATAATTTGCATTAAACATATAAGCACATTTATTTATCGCATTAATTGAAATCTATATACATTGCTAAACATGTCAAATGATTAATACATTTTTTAATTATAGCGCCATTTTGATGACAACTATTGTGGAGTACTAATTGAATTTTATGCATACTTGATAATTTTTAATTGATACTATTTAAAAACAAATTAATTTCATATAATATTCACAAATCTTAGAAGCACATTTATTTATAATATTAATTTAAATCTATATGCATTGCTGAACATGTCTAATGATTAATGCTTTAGAGAATATTATTAACTGTCTAAAAGTTAAAAGGAATTACCCCTAGGAACAATAACTTCTACTTTACGAAAAATTACACTTTTGCAGTGGCTTCCCTTAATAAGCAAGGGAAATAATACTTTTTAAAATGCATATAAAAGTACTATTTTTATTTGCATCATAAATTAAAAGCACATACACTTTGATTGATAAGATTTAATGTTAGTGCATTGTAAGACACATTGCCTAATATGTTCTTGTATATTTAAACATAAACATTTTTAAGAAAATATTTTTTTTCAAATGATATGCAAAATTGTGATACTCTTAAAAAACTACAACAGCAAGAGATTTATGTAATTAACTATTTTGTATGTAGTTTCAGTGGCCGGGTTTATGAAATTCTAGTGAATATTTATAAACCAACTGCCCAATTTTTCTCTTTGGCTAAGACGCAAGGCTTATAAACCTTGTCCTAGGTGCAAAACCTGTGTTGCCTGCTCTAGCAACACAGACTGTGTCACGTCGGCTACGTGACACAGTAGTCTTTGGGTACTGCTTTGCTACCTCCCATTATGTCAAAGTTTGAACAGAAAAATTGGGGGGGTGGAAGATGCGTGGTCGGACTAGGGTAACACCCGATGTTCTTAGTGCCGAGATTGCAATCGGCACGTCTGTGTGCTGTTGAATCTGGGCTAGTTTCCACTAGCTAGGCAGCCCTAGCCTAGGGCATCAGTCTTAGTGAGGTGGGGATCCTGGGGACAGCAGCCCTTCCATTTACACAAATGACATGAATGGTTATCCCTTAACTTCTGTTCCCTACATTTCCTGTGGAGTGTGAATACTGTGAAGAATACTTTGTATTTTAAACACAAAACCAACCACCACACACAAAAGGAAAATGAGAACAGAACAGGTCCAGATGTTGCCAACTGAGTGGGAAATTCCAACATACGAAGTCAATTTAGAGAACAAACACGAGAAAGACACATTGATGGCCACTATCGACGGTCCAGACGTCTCAAGAATTACCGTTTCTATGTTGACGAGTATACTCATAGGCCCAGCTGGGGTTATGCTCAACGGTATAAACACCGTCTATCGCTTCAACGATACAAGGAAGTGGTTTTTCCCTTTAAAACCTGAAGCTCATAAGCAAAACTACAAGGAGCTCGAGAACAAGACTATCCAATTAAAGGAACCCAATATCACAATGGTGATATGCCACCAAGAGAAGGAGCAGTTAAGAGGGTGCATCCAATGGATACCGCCAACCTTAAAACCAAAAATAATACAGAAACTTGTGTACGGAATTACAGGGGACAAGGAGGTCCAAGTAAAACAGGACACCTACCGAGCAGACAAGTGGATGTTTTGGTACAAGCCAACCCCACATGTAAAGATACCCCACTATATAAACATAAAAATGAAAGGAACAACCACCGAAACGATCAAGCTCTTTGTTACCCTGCCAGGCAGGAGAACACGATGTCCTCACTGTGGACTGGATACACATTGGGAAAACCGGTGCCCAAGAAGCCAGGCCTGAGACTGCAGGCGACAGTAGAGGGACCAGTCTGTACTGATCCAGTACAGACCTGCGATAACAAGACAACAGATACAGCAGCAACAGAAGAAGCAGTCAACGACACACCCCAACCACCTACGAAGAAGAAACGAAGCTCGAAACATAGGAAAATAGAACAAACAACAAAAGACCATACACAGCAGCAGATTTCCAGAACGAAAGCCCAGATGCCCACATCAACAAATGCAGAAGAGGAACCTAGAAGGCAGCAACTTTCAGAAGTACAGGAATGCAACACACAACCCACACAAGAACTTCCACAAAACGAGGAAACAAACTACCATACACAGAAGGATGGCTGTAGTGGTGATGAGGAACAGCCACTTCCATTCAGCGAAACTTTCGTGTACGACCTTCGAGATTACCCCCGTTATGAGGGTTACAAACATGAAGGGTGGTAATCAAGCTCTCTGTAACCTGCCAGGCAGGAGAACACGATGTCAAGACAGACGAGGAACCAGTCCTTACTAAACCGGTCCAGACCATCGATCCAAATACAACTACCGCAGCAAGTTTAAGTTAACTTAAGTTTCAAGTTTATGTTAAGTTAAGTATTAAGTTTAAGTTGAGTTATGTTTTAAGTTTAAGTTAAGTTTTAAGGTTAAGTTAAGTTAAGTTTTAAGTTTAAGTTTATTTATGTTTTAAGTTTTAACTTAAGTTAAGTTTTAAGCTTAAGTTAAGTTAAATTTTAAGTTTAAGTTAAGTTGAGTTTTAAATTTAAGTTAAGTTGAGTTTTAAATTTAAGTTAAGTTGAGTTTTAAGTTTAAGTTAAGTTGAGTTTTAAGTTTAAGTTAAGTTGAGTTTTAAGTTTAAGTTAAGTTGAGTTTTAAGTTTAAATTAAGTTGAGTTTTAAGTTATGTTAAGTTTTAAGTTATGTTAAGTTTTAAGTTAGGTTTTAAGTTTAAGTTTAAGTTAAGTTTTAAGTTTAAGTTAAGTAAAGTTTTAAGGTTAAGATAAGTTACGTTTTAGGTTTTAAGTTTTAAGTTTTTAAAGTTTAAAGTTTAAGTTAAGTTAAGTTTTAGTTTCAAGGTAAGTTAAGTTTAAAGTTGAAGATAAGTTAAGTTTTAGTTTCAAGGTAAGTTAAGTTTAAAGTTAAGGATAAGTTAAGTTTTAAGTATAAGTTAATTTAAGTTTTAAGTTCAAGTTAAGTTAAATTTTAAGTTCAAGTTAAATTAAGTTTTAAGATTAAATTAAGTTGAGTTTTAAATTTAAGTTGAGTTTTAAATTTAAGTTGAGTTTTAAGTTTAAATTAAGTTAAGTTTTAAGTTTAAGTTAACTTAAGTTTCAAGTTTATGTTAAGTTAAGTATTAAGTTTAAGTTGAGTTATGTTTTAAGTTTAAGTTAAGTTAAGTTTTAAGGTTAAGTTAAGTTAAGTTTTAAGTTAAGTTAAGTTTTAAGTTATGTTAAGTTTTAAGTTATGTTAAGTTTTAAGTTAGGTTTTAAGTTTAAGTTTAAGTTAAGTTTTAAGTTTAAGTTAAGTAAAGATTTAAGTTTAAGTTAAGATATACGTTTACGTTAATTTAAGTCTTAATTTTAAGTTACGTCTTAAGTTTAAGTTAAGTTTTAAGTTTAGGTTCAGTTAAGTTTTAAGTTAAGTTAAGTTTTAAGTTTAAGTTAAGTTAAATTTTAAGTTTAAGTTAAGTTAAATTCTAAGTTTAAGTTAAGTTGAGTTTTATGTTTAAGTTAAGTTAAGTTTTATGTTTGAGTTAAGTTTTAAGTTTACGTTAAGTTAAGTTAAATTTTAAGTTTAAGTTTATTTATGTTTTAAGTTTTAAATTAGGTTAAATTTTAAGTTTAAGTTAAGTTAAGTATTAAGTTTAAGTTGAGTTATGTTTTAAGTTTAAGTTAAGTTTTAGGTTTTAAGTTAAGTTAAGTTTTAAGTTTTAAGTTAAGTTAAGTTTAAAGTTTAAGTTAAGTTAAGTTTTAGTTTCAAGGTAAGTTAAGTTTAAAGTTAAAGATAAGTTAAGTTTTAGTTTCAAGGTAAGTTAAGCTTAAAGTTAATGATAAGTTAAGTTTTAAGTATAAGTTAATTTAAGTTTTAAGTTCAAGTTAAGTTAAATTTTAAGTTCAAGTTGAATTAAGTTTTAAGATTAAGTTAAGTTAAATTTTATGTTTAAGTTAAGTTGAGATTTAAATTTAAGTTAAGTTGAGTTTTAAGATTAAGTTAAGTTGAGTTTTAAGTTAAGTTAAGTTTTAAGTTATGTTAAGTTTTAAGTTAGGTTTTACGTTTAAGTTTAAGTTAAGTTTTAAGTTTAAGTTAAGTAAAGTTTTAAGGTTAAGTTAAATTACGTTTTAGGTTTTAAGTTAAGTTAAATTTTAAGTTTTAAGTTAAGTTAAGTTTAAAGTTTAAGTTAAGTCAAGTTTTAGTTTCAAGGTAAGTTAAGTTTAAAGTTAAAGATATGTTAAGTTTTAGTTTCAAGGTAAGTTAAGTTTAAAGTTAAAGATAAGTTAAGTTTTAAGTATAAGTTATTTTAAGTTTTAAGATTAAGTTAAGTTGAGTTTTAAATTTAAGTTGAGTTTTAAATTTAAGTTGAGTTTTCAATTTAAGTTGAGTTCAGTTTTAAGTTTAAGTTAACTTAAGTTTCAAGTTTAAGTTAAGTATTAAGTTTAAGTTGAGTTATGTTTTAAGTTTAAGTTAAGTTATAGGTTTTAAGTTAAGTTAAGTTTTATGTTTTAAGTTTTAAGTTAAGTTGAGTTTAAAGTTTAAGTTAGTTTTAATTTCAAGGTAAGTTAATTTTAAAGTTAAAGATAAGTTAAGTTTTAAGTATAAGTTAATTTAAGTTTTAAGTTCAAGTTAAGTTAAATTTTAAGTTCAAGTTAAGTTAAATTTTAAGTTCAAGTTAAATTGAGTTTTAAGTTCAAGTTAAGTTGAGTTTAAATTTAAGTTGAGTTTTAAATTTAAGTTGAGTTTTAAATTTAAGTTGAGTTTTAAATTTAAGTTGAGTTTTAAGTTTAAATTAAGTTAAGTTTTAAGATTAAGTTAACTTAAGTTTCAAGTTTATGTTAAGTTAAGTATTAAGTTTAAGTTGAGTTATGTTTTTAGTTTAAGTTAAGTTAAGTTTTAAGGTTAAGTTAAGTTAAGTTTTAAGTTAAGTTAAGTTTTAAGTTAAGTTAAGTTTTAAGTTAAGTTAAGTTTTAAGTTAAGTTAAGTTTAAAGTTTAAGTTAAGTTTTAAGTTTAAGTTAAGTTAAGTTTAAAGTTTAAGTTAAGTTAAGTTTTAATTTTGAGTTAAGTTTTAATTTTGAGTTAAGTTAATTTTTAAGTTTATGTTAAGTTGAGTTTTAAATTTAAGTTAAGTTGAGTTTTAAGTTTAAGTTAAGTTGAGTTTTAAGGTTAAGTTAAGTTTTAAGTTTTAGTTATGTTGAGTTTTAAGTTTAAGTTTAGTTAAGTTTTAAGTTCATGTTAAGTTAAGTTTTAAGTTAAGTTAAGTTTTAAGTTATGTTAAGTTTTAAGTTATGTTAAGTTTTAAGTTATGTTAAGTTTTAAGTTATGTTAAGTTTTAAGTTAGGTTTTAAGTTTAAGTTTAAGTTAAGTTTTAAGTTTAAGTTAAGGAAAGTTTTAAGGTTAGGTTAAATTACGTTTTAGGTTTTAAGTTAAGTTAAGTTAAGTTTTAAGTCTTAATTTTAAGTTACGTCTTAAGTTTAAGTTAAGTTTTAAGTTTAGGTTCAGTAAAGTTTTAAGGTTAGGTTAAATTACGTTTTAGGTTTTAAGTTAAGTTTTAAGTTTTAAGGTTAAGTTAAGTTAAGTTTTAAGTTAAGTTAAGTTAAGTTTATGTTTAAGTTAAGTTTTAAGTTTAAGTTAAGTAAAGTTTTAAGTTTAAGTTAAGTTAAATTTTAATTTTAAGTTAAGTTGAGTTTTATGTTTACGTTAAGTTGAGTTTTATGTTTAAGTTAAGTTTTAAGTTTGAGTTAAGTTTTAAGTTTACGTTAAGTTAAGTTAAATTTTAAGTTTTAAGTCTTAATTTTAAGTTACGTCTTAAGTTTAAGTTAAGTTTTAAGTTTAGGTTCAGTTAAGTTTTAAGTTAAGTTAAGTTTTAAGTTAAGTTAAGTTAAATTTTAAGTTTAAGTTAAGTTAAATTTTAAGTTTAAGTTAAGTTAAATTTTAATTTTAAGTTAAGTTGAGTTTTATGTTTACGTTAAGTTGAGTTTTATGTTTAAGTTAAGTTTTAAGTTTGAGTTAAGTTTTAAGTTTACGTTAAGTTAAGTTAAATTTTAAGTTTAAGTTTATTTATGTTTTAAGATGTAACTTAGGTTAAATTTTAAGTTTAAGTTAAGTTAAGTTTTAAACTTAAGTTAAGTTAAATTTTAAGTTTAAGTTAAGTTAAATTTTAAGTTTAAGTTAAGTTAAGTATTAAGTTTAAGTTGAGTTATGTTTTAAGTTTAAGTTAAGTTTTAGGTTTTAAGTTAAGTTTTAAGTTTTAAGTTAAGTTAAGTTAAGTTTAAAGTTTAAGTTAAGTTAAGTTAAGTTTTAGTTTCAAGGTAAGTTAAGTTTAAAGTTAAAGATAAGTTAAGTTTTAGTTTCAAGGTAAGTTAAGTTTAAAGTTAATGATAAGTTTTAAGTATAAGTTAATTTAAGTTTTAAGTTCAAGTTAAGTTAAATTTTAAGTTCAAGTTAAATTAAGTTTTAAGATTAAGTTAAGTTAAATTTTAAGTTTAAGTTAAGTTGAGATTTAAATTTAAGTTGAATTTTAAATTTAAGTTGAGTTTTAAATTTAAGTTGAGTTTTAAGTTTAAATTAAGTTCAGTTTTTAAGTTTAAGTTAAGTTAATTTTCAAGTTTAAGTTAAGTTAAGTATTAAGTTTAAGTTGAGTTATGTTTTAAGTTTAAATTTATTTATGTTTTAAGTTTTAACTTAGGTTAAATTTTAAGTTTAAGATAAGTTCTAAGCTTAAGTTAAGTTAAGTTGAGTTTTAAGTTATAAGTTAAGTTGAGTTTTAAGTTAAGTTAAGTTTTAAGTTATGTTAAGTTTTAAGTTAGGTTTTAAGTTTAAGTTAAGTTGAGTTTTAAATTTAAGTTAAGTTGAGTTTTAAATTTAAGTTAAGTTGAGTTTTAAGTTTAAGTTAAGTTGAGTTTTAAGTTTAAGTTAAGTTGAGTTTTAAGTTTAAGTTAAGTTGAGTTTTAAGTTTAAATTAAGTTGAGTTTTAAGTTATGTTAAGTTTTAAGTTATGTTAAGTTTTAAGTTAGGTTTTAAGTTTAAGTTTAAGTTAAGTTTTAAGTTTAAGTTAAGTAAAGTTTTAAGGTTAAGATAAGTTACGTTTTAGGTTTTAAGTTAAGTTTTAAGTTTTAACTTAAGTTAAGTTTAAAGTTTAAGTTAAGTTAAGTTTTAGTTTCAAGGTAAGTTAAGTTTAAAGTTGAAGATAAGTTAAGTTTTAGTTTCAAGGTAAGTTAAGTTTAAAGTTAAGGATAAGTTAAGTTTTAAGTATAAGTTAATTTAAGTTTTAAGTTCAAGTTAAGTTAAATTTTAAGTTCAAGTTAAATTAAGTTTTAAGATTAAATTAAGTTGAGTTTTAAATTTAAGTTGAGTTTTAAATTTAAGTTGAGTTTTAAGTTTAAATTAAGTTAAGTTTTAAGTTTAAGTTAACTTAAGTTTCAAGTTTATGTTAAGTTAAGTATTAAGTTTAAGTTGAGTTATGTTTTAAGTTTAAGTTAAGTTAAGTTTTAAGGTTAAGTTAAGTTAAGTTTTAAGTTAAGTTAAGTTTTAAGTTATGTTAAGTTTTAAGTTATGTTAAGTTTTAAGTTAGGTTTTAAGTTTAAGTTTAAGTTAAGTTTTAAGTTTAAGTTAAGTAAAGATTTAAGTTTAAGTTAAGATATACGTTTACGTTAATTTAAGTCTTAATTTTAAGTTACGTCTTAAGTTTAAGTTAAGTTTTAAGTTTAGGTTCAGTTAAGTTTTAAGTTAAGTTAAGTTTTAAGTTTAAGTTAAGTTAAATTTTAAGTTTAAGTTAAGTTAAATTTTAAGTTTAAGTTAAGTTGAGTTTTATGTTTAAGTTAAGTTAAGTTTTATGTTTGAGTTAAGTTTTAAGTTTACGTTAAGTTAAGTTAAATTTTAAGTTTAAGTTTATTTATGTTTTAAGTTTTAAATTAGGTTAAATTTTAAGTTTAAGTTAAGTTAAGTATTAAGTTTAAGTTGAGTTATGTTTTAAGTTTAAGTTAAGTTTTAGGTTTTAAGTTAAGTTAAGTTTTAAGTTTTAAGTTAAGTTAAGTTTAAAGTTTAAGTTAAGTTAAGTTTTAGTTTCAAGGTAAGTTAAGTTTAAAGTTAAAGATAAGTTAAGTTTTAGTTTCAAGGTAAGTTAAGCTTAAAGTTAATGATAAGTTAAGTTTTAAGTATAAGTTAATTTAAGTTTTAAGTTCAAGTTAAGTTAAATTTTAAGTTCAAGTTGAATTAAGTTTTAAGATTAAGTTAAGTTAAATTTTATGTTTAAGTTAAGTTGAGATTTAAATTTAAGTTAAGTTGAGTTTTAAGATTAAGTTAAGTTGAGTTTTAAGTTAAGTTAAGTTTTAAGTTATGTTAAGTTTTAAGTTAGGTTTTACGTTTAAGTTTAAGTTAAGTTTTAAGTTTAAGTTAAGTAAAGTTTTAAGGTTAAGTTAAATTACGTTTTAGGTTTTAAGTTAAGTTAAATTTTAAGTTTTAAGTTAAGTTAAGTTTAAAGTTTAAGTTAAGTCAAGTTTTAGTTTCAAGGTAAGTTAAGTTTAAAGTTAAAGATATGTTAAGTTTTAGTTTCAAGGTAAGTTAAGTTTAAAGTTAAAGATAAGTTAAGTTTTAAGTATAAGTTATTTTAAGTTTTAAGATTAAGTTAAGTTGAGTTTTAAATTTAAGTTGAGTTTTAAATTTAAGTTGAGTTTTCAATTTAAGTTGAGTTCAGTTTTAAGTTTAAGTTAACTTAAGTTTCAAGTTTAAGTTAAGTATTAAGTTTAAGTTGAGTTATGTTTTAAGTTTAAGTTAAGTTATAGGTTTTAAGTTAAGTTAAGTTTTATGTTTTAAGTTTTAAGTTAAGTTGAGTTTAAAGTTTAAGTTAGTTTTAATTTCAAGGTAAGTTAATTTTAAAGTTAAAGATAAGTTAAGTTTTAAGTATAAGTTAATTTAAGTTTTAAGTTCAAGTTAAGTTAAATTTTAAGTTCAAGTTAAGTTAAATTTTAAGTTCAAGTTAAATTGAGTTTTAAGTTCAAGTTAAGTTGAGTTTTAAATTTAAGTTGAGTTTTAAATTTAAGTTGAGTTTTAAATTTAAGTTGAGTTTTAAATTTAAGTTGAGTTTTAAGTTTAAATTAAGTTAAGTTTTAAGATTAAGTTAACTTAAGTTTCAAGTTTATGTTAAGTTAAGTATTAAGTTTAAGTTGAGTTATGTTTTTAGTTTAAGTTAAGTTAAGTTTTAAGGTTAAGTTAAGTTTTAAGTTAAGTTAAGTTTTAAGTTAAGTTAAGTTTTAAGTTAAGTTAAGTTTTAAGTTAAGTTAAGTTTAAAGTTTAAGTTAAGTTAAGTTTTAAGTTTAAGTTAAGTTAAGTTTAAAGTTTAAGTTAAGTTAAGTTTTAATTTTGAGTTAAGTTTTAATTTTGAGTTAAGTTAAGTTTTAAGTTTAAGTTAAGTTGAGTTTTAAATTTAAGTTAAGTTGAGTTTTAAGTTTAAGTTAAGTTGAGTTTTAAGGTTAAGTTAAGTTTTAAGTTTTAGTTATGTTGAGTTTTAAGTTTAAGTTTAGTTAAGTTTTAAGTTCATGTTAAGTTAAGTTTTAAGTTAAGTTAAGTTTTAAGTTATGTTAAGTTTTAAGTTATGTTAAGTTTTAAGTTATGTTAAGTTTTAAGTTATGTTAAGTTTTAAGTTAGGTTTTAAGTTTAAGTTTAAGTTAAGTTTTAAGTTTAAGTTAAGGAAAGTTTTAAGGTTAGGTTAAATTACGTTTTAGGTTTTAAGTTAAGTTAAGTTAAGTTTTAAGTCTTAATTTTAAGTTACGTCTTAAGTTTAAGTTAAGTTTTAAGTTTAGGTTCAGTAAAGTTTTAAGGTTAGGTTAAATTACGTTTTAGGTTTTAAGTTAAGTTTTAAGTTTTAAGGTTAAGTTAAGTTAAGTTTTAAGTTAAGTTAAGTTAAGTTTATGTTTAAGTTAAGTTTTAAGTTTAAGTTAAGTAAAGTTTTAAGTTTAAGTTAAGTTAAATTTTAATTTTAAGTTAAGTTGAGTTTTATGTTTACGTTAAGTTGAGTTTTATGTTTAAGTTAAGTTTTAAGTTTGAGTTAAGTTTTAAGTTTACGTTAAGTTAAGTTAAATTTTAAGTTTTAAGTCTTAATTTTAAGTTACGTCTTAAGTTTAAGTTAAGTTTTAAGTTTAGGTTCAGTTAAGTTTTAAGTTAAGTTAAGTTTTAAGTTTAAGTTAAGTTAAATTTTAAGTTTAAGTTAAGTTAAATTTTAAGTTTAAGTTAAGTTAAATTTTAATTTTAAGTTAAGTTGAGTTTTATGTTTACGTTAAGTTGAGTTTTATGTTTAAGTTAAGTTTTAAGTTTGAGTTAAGTTTTAAGTTTACGTTAAGTTAAGTTAAATTTTAAGTTTAAGTTTATTTATGTTTTAAGATGTAACTTAGGTTAAATTTTAAGTTTAAGTTAAGTTAAGTTTTAAACTTAAGTTAAGTTAAATTTTAAGTTTAAGTTAAGTTAAATTTTAAGTTTAAGTTAAGTTAAGTATTAAGTTTAAGTTGAGTTATGTTTTAAGTTTAAGTTAAGTTTTAGGTTTTAAGTTAAGTTTTAAGTTTTAAGTTAAGTTAAGTTAAGTTTAAAGTTTAAGTTAAGTTAAGTTAAGTTTTAGTTTCAAGGTAAGTTAAGTTTAAAGTTAAAGATAAGTTAAGTTTTAGTTTCAAGGTAAGTTAAGTTTAAAGTTAATGATAAGTTTTAAGTATAAGTTAATTTAAGTTTTAAGTTCAAGTTAAGTTAAATTTTAAGTTCAAGTTAAATTAAGTTTTAAGATTAAGTTAAGTTAAATTTTAAGTTTAGTTAAGTTGAGATTTAAATTTAAGTTGAATTTTAAATTTAAGTTGAGTTTTAAATTTAAGTTGAGTTTTAAGTTTAAATTAAGTTCAGTTTTTAAGTTTAAGTTAAGTTAATTTTCAAGTTAAGTTAAGTTAAGTATTAAGTTTAAGTTGAGTTATGTTTTAAGTTTAAATTTATTTATGTTTTAAGTTTTAACTTAGGTTAAATTTTAAGTTTAAGATAAGTTCTAAGCTTAAGTTAAGTTAAGTTGAGTTTTAAGTTATAAGTTAAGTTGAGTTTTAAGTTAAGTTAAGTTTTAAGTTATGTTAAGTTTTAAGTTAGGTTTTAAGTTTAAGTTTAAGTTAAGTTTTAAGTTTAAGTTAAGTAAAGTTTTAAGGTTAAGTTAAGTTACGTTTTAGGTTTTAAATTAAGTTAAGTTTTAAGTATAAGTTAAGTTGAGTTTTAAGTTTAAGTTAAGTTGTGTTTTAAGTTTAAGTTAAGTTGAGTTTTAAGTTTAAGTTAAGTTAAGTTGTAAGTTTAAGTTAAGTTAAGTTTTAAGTTTAAGTTAAGTTAAGTATTGATTTAAGTTGAGTTATGTTTTAAGTTTCAGTTAAGTTAAGTTTTACGTTTAAGTTAAGTTAAATTTTAAGTTTAAGTTAAGTTGAGTTTTAAGGTTAAGTTAAGTTTTAAGTTTTAGTTATGTTGAGTTTTAAGTTTAAGTTTAGTTCAGTTTTAAGTTCAAGTTAAGTTAAGTATTAAGTTTAAGTTAAGTTTTAAGTTTACGTTATGTTAAGTTTTAAGTTTAAGTTAAGTTTTAAGTTTATGTTAAGTTAAGTTTTAAGTTTAAGTTAAGTTTTAAGTTTAAGTTAAGGTAAGTTTTAAGTTTAAGTTAAGTTAAGTATTAAGTTTAAGTTGAGTTATGTTTTAAGTTTAAGTTAAGTTTTAGGTTTTAAGTTAAGTTAAGTTTTAAGTTTTAAGTTAAGTTAAGTTTAAAGTTTAAGTTAAGTTTTTGTTTCAAGGTAAGTTAAGTTTAAAGTCAAAGATAAGTTAAGTTTTAGTTTCAAGGTAAGTTAAGTTTAAAGTTAAAGATAAGTTAAGTTTTAAGTATATTTTAATTTAAGTTTTAAGTTAAGTTAAGTTAAGTTTTAAATTAAGTTAAGTTTAAAGTTTAAGTTAAGTTTTAAGTTTAAGTTAAGTTAAGTTTAAAGTTTAAGTTAAGTTTTAATTTTGAGTTAAGTTAAGTTTTAAGTTTAAGTTTATTTATGTTTTAAGTTTTAATTTAGGTTAAATTTTAAGTTTAAGTTAAGTTTTAAGTTTAAGTTAAGTTTAAAGTTTAAGTTTTAAGTTAAGTTGAGTTTTAAATTTAAGTTAAGTTGAGTTTTAAGTTTAAGTTAAGTTAAGTTTTAAGTTAAGTTAAGTTTTAAGTTAAGTTAAGTTTTAAGTTAAGTTAAGTTTAAAGTTTAAGTTAAGTTAAGTTTTAAGTTTAAGTTAAGTTAAGTTTAAAGTTTAAGTTAAGTTAAGTTTTAATTTTGAGTTAAGTTTTAATTTTGAGTTAAGTTAAGTTTTAAGTTTAAGTTAAGTTGAGTTTTAAATTTAAGTTAAGTTGAGTTTTAAGTTTAAGTTAAGTTGAGTTTTAAGGTTAAGTTAAGTTTTAAGTTTTAGTTATGTTGAGTTTTAAGTTTAAGTTTAGTTAAGTTTTAAGTTCATGTTAAGTTAAGTTTTAAGTTAAGTTAAGTTTTAAGTTATGTTAAGTTTTAAGTTATGTTAAGTTTTAAGTTATGTTAAGTTTTAAGTTATGTTAAGTTTTTAAGTTAGGTTTTAAGTTTAAGTTTAAGTTAAGTTTTAAGTTTAAGTTAAGGAAAGTTTTAAGGTTAGGTTAAATTACGTTTTAGGTTTTAAGTTAAGTTAAGTTAAGTTTTAAGTCTTAATTTTAAGTTACGTCTTAAGTTTAAGTTAAGTTTTAAGTTTAGGTTCAGTAAAGTTTAAGGTTAGGTTAAATTACGTTTTAGGTTTTAAGTTAAGTTTTAAGTTTTAAGGTTAAGTTAAGTTAAGTTTTAAGTTAAGTTAAGTTAAGTTTATGTTTAAGTAAGTTTTAAGTTTAAGTTAAGTAAAGTTTTAAGTTTAAGTTAAGTTAAATTTTAAGTTTAAGTTAAGTTAAATTTTAAGTTTAAGTTAAGTTAAATTTTAATTTTAAGTTAAGTTGAGTTTTATGTTTACGTTAAGTTGAGTTTTATGTTTAAGTTAAGTTTTAAGTTTGAGTTAAGTTTTAAGTTTACGTTAAGTTAAGTTAAATTTTAAGTTTAAGTTTATTTATTTTTTAAGATGTAACTTAGGTTAAATTTTAAGTTTAAGTTAAGTTAAGTTTTAAACTTAAGTTAAGTTAAATTTTAAGTTTAAGTTAAGTTAAATTTTAAGTTTAAGTTAAGTTAAGTATTAAGTTTAAGTTGAGTTATGTTTTAAGTTTAAGTTAAGTTTTAGGTTTTAAGTTAAGTTTTAAGTTTTAAGTTAAGTTAAGTTAAGTTTAAAGTTTAAGTTAAGTTAAGTTAAGTTTTAGTTTCAAGGTAAGTTAAGTTTAAAGTTAAAGATAAGTTAAGTTTTAGTTTCAAGGTAAGTTAAGTTTAAAGTTAATGATAAGTTAAGTTTTAAGTATAAGTTAATTTAAGTTTTAAGTTCAAGTTAAGTTAAATTTTAAGTTCAAGTTAAATTAAGTTTTAAGATTAAGTTAAGTTAAATTTTAAGTTTAAGTTAAGTTGAGATTTAAATTTAAGTTGAATTTTAAATTTAAGTTGAGTTTTAAATTTAAGTTGAGTTTTAAGTTTAAATTAAGTTCAGTTTTTAAGTTTAAGTTAAGTTAATTTTCAAGTTTAAGTTAAGTTAAGTATTAAGTTTAAGTTGAGTTATGTTTTAAGTTTAAATTTATTTATGTTTTAAGTTTTAACTTAGGTTAAATTTTAAGTTTAAGATAAGTTCTAAGCTTAAGTTAAGTTAAGTTGAGTTTTAAGTTATAAGTTAAGTTGAGTTTTAAGTTAAGTTAAGTTTTAAGTTATGTTAAGTTTTAAGTTAGGTTTTAAGTTTAAGTTTAAGTTAAGTTTTAAGTTTAAGTTAAGTAAAGTTTTAAGGTTAAGTTAAGTTACGTTTTAGGTTTTAATTAAGTTAAGTTTTAAGTATAAGTTAAGTTGAGTTTTAAGTTTAAGTTAAGTTGTGTTTTAAGTTTAAGTTAAGTTGAGTTTTAAGTTTAAGTTAAGTTAAGTTGTAAGTTTAAGTTAAGTTAAGTTTTAAGTTTAAGTTAAGTTAAGTATTGATTTAAGTTGAGTTATGTTTTAAGTTTCAGTTAAGTTAAGTTTTACGTTTAAGTTAAGTTAAATTTTAAGTTTAAGTTAAGTTGAGTTTTAAGGTTAAGTTAAGTTTTAAGTTTAGTTATGTTGAGTTTTAAGTTTAAGTTTAGTTCAGTTTTAAGTTCAAGTTAAGTTAAGTATTAAGTTTAAGTTAAGTTTTAAGTTTACGTTATGTTAAGTTTTTAAGTTTAAGTTAAGTTTTAAGTTTATGTTAAGTTAAGTTTTAAGTTTAAGTTAAGGTAAGTTTTAAGTTTAAGTTAAGTTAAGTATTAAGTTTAAGTTGAGTTATGTTTTAAGTTTAAGTTAAGTTTTAGGTTTTAAGTTAAGTTAAGTTTTAAGTTTTAAGTTAAGTTAAGTTTAAAGTTTAAGTTAAGTTTTTGTTTCAAGGTAAGTTAAGTTTAAAGTCAAAGATAAGTTAAGTTTAGTTTCAAGGTAAGTTAAGTTTAAAGTTAAAGATAAGTTAAGTTTTAAGTATATTTTAATTTAAGTTTTAAGTTAAGTTAAGTTAAGTTTTAAATTAAGTTAAGTTTAAAGTTTAAGTTAAGTTTTAAGTTTAAGTTAAGTTAAGTTTAAAGTTTAAGTTAAGTTTTAATTTTGAGTTAAGTTAAGTTTTAAGTTTAAGTTTATTTATGTTTTAAGTTTTAATTTAGGTTAAATTTTAAGTTTAAGTTAAGTTTTAAGTTTAAGTTAAGTTTAAAGTTTAAGTTTTAAGTTAAGTTGAGTTTTAAATTTAAGTTAAGTTGAGTTTTAAGTTTAAGTTAAGTTAAGTTTTAAGTTCAAGTTAAGTTAAGTTTAACTTAAGTTTTAAGTTATGTTAAGTTTTAAGTTAGGTTTTAAGTTTAAGTTAAGTTTTAAGTTCAAGTTAAGTAAAGTTTTAAGTTTAAGATAAGTTATACGTTTACGTTAATTTAAGTCTTAAGTTTAAGTTAAGTCTTAAGTTTAAGTTAAGTTTTAAGTTTAGGTTCATTAAGTTTTAAGTTTAAGTTAAGTTTAAGTTTAAGTTAAGTTAAATTTTAAGTTTAAGTTAAGTTAAGTTTTAAGTTTAAGTTAAGTTGAGTTTTATGTTTAAGTTAAGTTAAGTTTTAAGTTTGAGTTAAGTTTTAAGTTTAAGTTAAGTTAAGTTTAAAGTTTAAGTTAAGTTAAGTTTTAAGTTTAAGTTAAGTTAAATTTTAAGTTTAAGTTTGAGTTAAGTTTTAAGTTTACGTTAGGTTAAGTTTTAAGTTTAAGATAAGTTATGTTAAATTTTAAGTTTAAGTTAAATTAGGGTAAATTTTAAATTTAAGTTAAATTATGTTTTATGTTCAATTTAAGTTAAGTTTTAAGTTTAATTTAAGTTTTAAGTTTAATTTAAGTTTTAGTTTAAGTTAAGTTTTAAGTTTAAGTTAAATTAAGTATTAGTTTAAGTTGAGTTATGTTTTAAGTTTAAGTTGAGTTATGTTTTAAGTTTAAGTTAAGTTTTAAGATTAAGTTAAATTAAGTTTTAAGTTAAGTTATGTTTTAAGTTAAGTTAAGTTTAAAGTTTAAGTTAAGTTAAGTTTAAGTTAAGTTAAGTTTAAAGTTTAAGTTAAGTTAAGTTTTAATTTTGAGTTAAGTTAAGTTTTAAGTTTAAGTTTATTTATGTTTTAAGTTTTAAGTTAGGTTAAATTTTAAGTTCAAGTTAAGTTTTAAGTTTAGGTTTTGATTTAATTTTACGTTTAAGTTAAGGTAGGTTAAGTTAAGTTTTAGGTTTATGTTAAGTTTTAAGTTTGAGTTAAGTTTTCAGTTTAAGATAAGTTATATGTTTACATTTACGTTAAGTTAACTCTTACGTTTAAGTTAAGTTAAATTTCAAGATTAAATTAAGTTAAGTTTTAAGTATAAGTTAAGTTGAGTTTTAAGTTTAAATTAAGTTGAGTTTTAAGTTTAAGTTAAGTTGAGTTTTAAGTTTAAGTTAAGTTTAAGTTTAAGTTATGTTAAGGTTTAAGTTAAGTTAAGTATTAATTTAAGTTGAGTTATGTTTTAAGTTTATGTTAGTTAAGTTTTAAGGTTAAGTTTAAGTTATGTTTTAAGTTTAAGTTAAGTTATGTTTTAAGTTTAAGTTAAGTTAAGTTTTAAGTTTAAGTTAAGTTGAGTTTTAAATTTAAGTTGAGTTTTAAGTTTAAGTTAAGTTGAGTTTAAGTTTAAATTAAGTTGAGTTTTAAGTTTAAGTTAAGTGAGTTTTATGTTTCAGTTATTTAAGTTTTAAGTTTGAGTTAAGTTTTAAGTTTAAGTTAAGTTAAGTTAAATTTTAAGTTGAAGTTTAATATTTTATGTTCAATTTAAGTTAAGTTTTGAGTTTAATTTAAGTTTTAAGTTTATGTTAAGTTAAGTTAAGTTTTAAGTTTAAGTTAAGTTTTAAGTTTAAGTTAAGTTAAGTTTTAAGTTTAAGTTAAGTTAATGTTTTAAGTTTAAGTTAAGTATTAAGTTTAATTTGAGTTATGTTTTAAGTTTAAGTTAAGTTTTAGGTTTAATTTAAGTTAAGTTTTTAGTTTTAAGTTAATTTAAGTTTTAAGATTAATTTAAGTTGAGTTTTAAATTAAGTTGAGTTTTAAATTTAAGGTGAGTTTTAAGTTTAAATGAAGTTAAGTTTTAAGTTTACGTTAACTTAAGTTTCAAGTTTAAGTTAAGTTAAGTATTAAGTTGAGTTATGTTTTAGTTTAAGTTAAGTTAAGTTTTAAGTTTACGTTAACTTAAGTTTCAAGTTTAAGTTAAGTTTAAAGTTTCAGTTAAGTTAAGTTTTAAGTTTAAGTTAATATAAGTTTAAAGTTTAAGTTAAGTTTTAATTTTGAGTTAAGTTAAGTTTTAAGTTTAAGTTTATTTATGTTTTAAGTTTTAAGTTAGGTTAAATTTTAAGTTTAAGTTAAGTTAATTTAGGTTAAGTTAAGTTTTAGGTTTATGTTAAGTTTTAAGTTTAAGTTAAGTTATACGTTACATTTACGTTAAGTTAACTCTTAAGTTTAAATTAAGTTAAATTTCAAGATTAAATTAAGTTATGTTTTAAGTTTAAGTTAAGTTGAATTTTAAGTTTAAGTTAAGTTAAGTTAAGTTTAAGTTAAGTTAAGTTAAGTTTTAATTATAAGTTAAGTTAAGTATTAATTTAAGTGAGTTATGTTTTAAGTTTAAGTTAAGTTAAGTTTAAGGTTAAGTTTAAGTTATGTTTTAAGTTTAAGTTAGGTTAAATTTTAAGTTTAAGTTAAGTTGAGTTTTAAGGTTAAGTTAAGTTGTAAGTTTTAGTTATGTTGAGTTTTAAATTTAAGTTAAATTATTTTTTATGTTCAATTTAATTTAAGTTTTAAGTTTAATTTAAGTTTATGTTTATGTTAAGTTAAGTTAAGTTTTAAGTTTAGTTAAGTTAAGTTTAAGTTTAAGTTAAGTTAAGTTTTAAGTTTAAGTTAAGTTAAGTATTAAGTTTTAGTTGAGTTATGTTTAAGTTTAGTTAAGTTGAGTTATATGCTTAAGTTAAGTTAAGTTTTAAGTTGAGTTAAGCTTTAAGTTTACGTTAAGTTAAGTTTTAAGTTTAAGTTAAGTTTTAAGTTTAGGTTAAGTTAAGTTTTTAAGTTAAAATTAAGTTAAGTTTAATTTAAGTTAAGTTGAGTTTTAAGTTTAAGTTAAGTTGAGTTTTAAGATTAAGTTAAGTAGTAAGTTTTAGTTATGTTGAGTTTTAAGTTTAAGTTAAGTTGATTTTTAAGTTCAAGTTAAGTTAAGTTTTAAGTTAAGTTAATTTTTGAGTTTTAAGTTAAGTTTTAAGTTGAAGTTTAAGTTAAGCTTTAAGTTTAAGTTAAGTAAAGTTTTAAGTTTATGTTAGGTTATACGTTACGTTAAGTTAAGTCTTATGTTTATGTTGAGTTAAGTCTTTAGTTTAAGTTAAGTTTTAAGTTTAGGTTCAGTTAAGTTTTAAGTTTAAGTTAAGTTAAGTTTTTAAGTTTAAGTTAAGTTCAGTTTTTAAGTTAAGTTAAGTTGAGTTTTATGTTTAAGTTAAGTTAAAATTAAGTTAGAAGATTAATTTTAAGTTAAGTTAAGTTTTAAGTTTAACTTAAGTTAAGTTTTAAGTTTTAAGTTAAGTTAAGTCTTAAGTTTAAGTTAAGTTAAGTTTAAAGTTTAAGTTAAGTTAAGTTTAAGTTTTAAGTTAAGTTAAGTTTTAAGTTAAAGTAAATTTAAGTTTTAAGTTTAAGTTAAGTTAAGTTTTAAGATTAATTTAAGTTGAGTTTTAAATTTAATTTGAGTTTTAAATTTAAGTTGAGTTTATGTTTAAGTTGAGTTTAAAGTTTAAGTTAAATTGAGTTTTAAGTTTAAGTTAAGTTTAAGTTTAAGTTAAGATAAGTTTTAAGTTTAAGTTAAGTTTAAGGTTAAGTTAAGTTTTAAATTTTAGTTAAGTTAAGTTTTAAGTTTTAAGTTAATTAAGTTTAAAGTTAAGTTAAGTAAGTTTTAAGTTTAAGTTAAGTTAAGTTTAAAGTTTAAATTAAGTTAAGTTTTAATTTGAGTTAAGTTAAGTTTTAAGTTTAAGTTTACTTATGTTTTAAGTTTTAAATAGGTTAAGTTTAAGTTTAAGTTAAGTTTTAAGTTAAGTTGAGTTTAAGTTTAATTTAAGTTAAGTTTTAAGTTTAAGTTAAGTTTTAAGTTTAGGTTAAGTTAAGTTTTTAAGTTAAAATTAAGTTAAGTTTTAATTTTAAGTTAAGTGAGTTTTAAGTTTAAGTTAAGTTGAGTTTAAGATTAAGTTAAGTGTAAGTTTTAGTTATGTTGAGTTTAAGTTTAAGTTAAGTTGATTTTTAAGTTCAAGTTAAGTTAAGTTTTAAGTTAAGTTAATTTTGAGTTTTAGTAAGTTTTAAGTTTAAGTTTAAGTTAAGCTTTAAGTTTAAGTTAAGTAAAGTTTTAAGTTTATGTTAGGTTATACGTTTACGTTAAGTTAAGTCTTATGTTTATGTTGAGTTAAGTCTTTAGTTTAAGTTAAGTTTTAAGTTTAGGTTCAGTTAAGTTTTAAGTTAAGTTAAGTTATATTTTAAGTTTAAGTTAAGTTCAGTTTTAAGTTTAAGTTAAGTTGAGTTTTATGTTTAAGTTAAGTTAAAATTAAGTTAAGAAGATTTAATTTAAGTTAAGTTAAGTTTTAAGTTAACTTAAGTTAAGTTTTAAGTTTAAGTTAAGTTAAGTCTTAAGTTTAAGTTAAGTTAAGTTTAAAGTTTAAGTTAAGTTAAGTTTAAGTTTTAAGTTAAGTTAAGTTTTAAGTTAAAGTTAATTTAAGTTTTAAGTTTAAGTTAAGTTAAGTTTAAGATTAATTTAAGTTGAGTTTTAAATTTAATTTGAGTTTTAAATTTAAGTTGAGTTTTATGTTTAAGTGAGTTTAAAGTTTAAGTTAAATTGAGTTTAAGTTTAAGTTAAGTTTTAAGTTTAAGTTAAGATAAGTTTTAAGTTTAAGTTAAGTTTAAGGTTAAGTTAAGTTTTAAATTTTAGTTAAGTTAAGTTTTAAGTTTTAAGTTAATTTAAGTTTAAAGTTTAAGTTAAGTTAAGTTAAGTTTAAGTTAAGTTAAGTTTAAAGTTTAAATTAAGTTAAGTTTTAATTTTGAGTTAAGTTAGTTTTAAGTTTAAGTTTACTTATGTTTTAAGTTTTAAATTAGGTTAAGTTTAAGTTTAAGTTAAGTTTTAAGTTTAAGTTGAGTTTTAAGTTTAATTTAAGTAAGTTTTAAGTTTAAGTTAAGTTAAGTTTTAAGTTCAAATTAAGTTAAGTTAAATTTAATTTGAGTTTTAAATTTAAGTTGAGTTTATGTTTAAGTTGAGTTTAAAGTTAAGTTTAAAATGAGTTTTAAGTTTAAGTTAACATAAGTTTTAAGTTTAAGTTAAGTTAAGTTTAAGTTTAAGTTAAGTTAAGTTACGTTTTAAAGTAAAAGTTAAAGTTAAATTAAAAAGATACAGTAAAAGTTGAAGTAAAAGTTAATGTAAAGTTACAGATGAAGTAAAAGTTGGCGTAAAAGTTAACGTAAAAGTTACATTAAACTTTAAAGTAAAAGTTAAAGTAAACGTTAAAGTAAAAGCTAAAGTATATGTTAAAGTTAAGTAAAAGTTAATGTAAAAGTAAAAGTAAAATTTAAAGATAAAGTAAAAGTTAAAGTAAAAGTTAAAGTAAAAGTTAAAGTTAAAGTAAAAGTAAAAGTTATGTAAAAGTTAAAGTAAAAGTTAAAGAAAAATTTGAAGTTAAAATTAAAGTCAAAGTGAAGTAAATGTGAAAGTAAAGTGACAGTAAAAGTGACAGTAAAAGTGAAAGTTAAAAGTTAAAGTAAAATTAATAGTAAAGGTAAAGGTAAGGTTAAAATAAAAGTAAATGTAAAAGTGAGTGAGTGCGTGTGCGTTTGCGTTTTCAGGCGTGGGTGAATTTCGATTTCTTCTCAGATTTTCACATTGAATCTTTGAATGATCTTTGAGTTGTTTATTTTCGTTTTTCAAAACAACCTTTTTTTACAGGTCTGTCTTCTGTGTCCACTCTATGGCCATGTTTGGCATTGTAGCATTAAACTGGCGAAGGAGAACTGCTTTCGGGGTAACTAAAAGTAGTATGACCATAAGATCATGGCAGTTACTAAAGCGAGTCCATAGCTCGAAATACCTTTTACTCACGTGTGTTTTCTGAGTGATTTGATCAGGTAGATCAAAGGGGTTCATAGACAGTGGTTGGTGTCATTAAAGGATTTCAAGACTAACAAGTGTATGTTTCATCTTCGTGCCTGGATACTTGACACCAGGAAGTAGACACCAGCGACAATGAAAATTTCATGTGGTCGTAGGAAAAAAAGTGGCCCCGTTTGACAAGAAACCAAGAGTAAGTTTACCAAGTCGAAGCAGCTCGCATGAAGCTCCACGAGACACAGAAAGCAACTGACACTGAAGAGGAGCTGCTCACCACCCACACCTGGCCAGCTCGTCATAGACACCAGCGAGTCCGAAGAAGAAACACCATCACTGGCAGAGAGAACAAAATAACACAATCTGAGAATCAAGCACGTTTCAGAACCAAGAAGTGTTTCAATAATTTATTGTTTTAAATTAACATGTGCATATTAATAATAGTAAGTTTTGATCTAAATAATCTACTTACTAAAAAAAATGGCTTATCTTGTATGTCTATTTATTAATGTTAGGACTCGGGTTCAAAGTGAATAAAATCACCATATTTCTCCCTTCATGCTGTATGTTTAATATTGTAGTGCCTATCACCTCTTCAGTAATCAAGAAAAGACGATGGTCATATGTTACACATGTGATTAGGAGAGATAATAACCGAATAACAAAGCAACCCTCATATGGGAAACAACGGTAAGAGGAAAAGAGGCCGACCCAGAGAGACACTGACACATGTTCAGAGAGGCAAGAAAAGCAGGAATAGGCTCCCTCAGTGAGATAGAGTTGCTTGCACGGAACAAATGGCGAGATTTGATAGAATATCTTTACAAGAATTGAAAACTGCTAGAATAAAAATTTAGATAAGAGAAACAGTATCTGAGTCTATGCCCTATGGGCCAGCAACGGCTCGAATGGTCAATAGATAGATATCACCTCCACTGATCGTCCACTTACTGACTCCAATTATGTGCGCCTCAGCTTGTATTTCTTTCTTACTTGTCTATATGCAGATTCTTTAATCACACTTATTTCTTACTTGTCTATATGCGGATTCTTTAATCACACTTATTTCTTACTTGTCTATATGCAGATTCTTTAATCACATTTCTTTCTTACTTGTCTATATGCGAATTCTTTAATCACACTTATTTCTTACTTGTCTATATGCGGATTCTTTAATCACACTTATTTCTTACTTGTCTATATGCGGATTCTTTAATCACACTTATTTCTTACTTGTCTATATGCGGATTCTTTAATCACATTTCTTTCTTACTTGTCTATATGCGGATTCTTTAATCACATTTCTTTCTTACTTGTCTATATGCGGATTCTTTAATCACACTTATTTCTTACTTTATATGCGGATTCTTTAATCACACTTATTTCTTACTTGTCTATATGCGGATTCTTTAATCACACTTATTTCTTACTTGTCTATATGCGGATTCTTTAATCACACTTATTTCTTACTTGTCTATATGCGGATTCTTTAATCACATTTCTTTCTTACTTGTCTATATGCGGATTCTTTAATCACATTTCTTTCTTACTTGTCTATATGCAGATTCTTTAATCACACTTATTTCTTACTTGTCTATATGCGGATTCTTTAATCACATTTCTTTCTTACTTGTCTATATGCGGATTCTTTAATCACATTTCTTTCTTACTTGTCTATATGCGGATTCTTTAATCACATTTCTTTCTTACTTGTCTATATGCGGATTCTTTAATCACACTTATTTCGGCTCCAGTGTCAATCAATGCTCTATATATAGATATGTCTATCTATCTTAACAAAACACGAACTTTGTTTTCCCTTCATATTTTACTGTCAGTAAAAAAAGTAAAGTACCCCCCGTCACGCCAAGTGGCGTATAGGAAATATGGTGTTAGTGACCCTATATTTTACAGACCTTCAGCACATGATTTTTGGGGTAATGTGGTCGGTATACGCCCGTGCTGCTTTTACTTTCCCAAAAAAATCCGGTACCCATTTAAGGCTGGGTGAACCCGGAGCCGTCGGTTTTGGGATCGAACCCTACCCCTTGTCTGTAGTAGTCCAGTTCACTAACACTGAGCTATCGCGGCTCCTACTAATTTTAGGGATTAGTAAAACCCAGGTGTCCTCGCCAGGATTACGAACCCCGGCTGTTGCCGTGGTAAGCCAACCGCCTATCGATTGCGCTAACCGGACACCCATTTTACTGTCAGGCTAATAATTTCTCTCACTCTTTGGGCCTGAGTCCAAGAGCGAGGTGTTAGTTTCCCTGTTTGAATCCATGACTCAGCTTAGTTCTATTATATGATGATCTATGATGATTATTATTTTAAAAAAAAACATTATTTTATGTATGTTATTTATACTATTAATATTTTATTTACATGTTTGAAACTATTCTTTAATGTTCTAATGATAACATATGCACTTATATGGTTTCATATACACTTATTGATATTATACATACACACAAAAAATGTACGTATGTTAAAAATGAGAGGGTGACACTACTTCGCGGTTTTTCACTTATCGCGGCCGGTTCTGGTCCCTATTAACCGCGATAACTGAGGGATTACTGTACTCTTGTCTACAATTTAGAGCAATATGACCAAGTTTACCGCAATTAAAAAATCTCTTATTCTCTACGAATCCTTCTATTCTTTGTTGTGGTCTTCTAACACTTCTTCTATCCCATCTGTGTCTGGCATGATCTATTTCCATTGGTATATGTTCTGCTTCTCTATCCCCTCTATTCTGAACATGTCTGTCTTAATCTATCCCCATTTGTGGGTGACTCAATTCTCTTGTTGAACCTATGTTCCTGGTTTCCTCATGTCTTGTGCACTTTGGAATGTTTAAATTGTCTTCAATCGCACATCTTTTCAAATGGTTTTCTTCTTTAATTGGTAAATCCAATGTTTTATTGATTGTCTTCAGCTCATTTCTAAGCAAATACAATCTAAACCTCCTGTTGTTTAACTCTTCAATAAAAATAGTTATCTACATCTGGATATCCTCATTCCTTTCACCTGACACAGCGCAAATGCTCTTTCCGCTAAACTAATCAATCTGTCTCCATACGTACACACGGCTTCCCCTTTTTTTTTTTACTTCATCTTGTGTAATTTGCAAATAAATCTTGTGGACTCCTTTCTTCTGCATACCTCAAATGTTCATATTTGTTCGCACTCGCCCACGTTTCCACGGGTACTGACTCTAACCTTCTTATGAACGCAGACACTTCATCTGAACTAGTCTGAAATGCTATATTCCTTAGTTCTTTATTTTTCGTTTAGTGATCTAATTTTGTTCTATATTTTCTATCCATGCTCTAAATTTCGATGGTTCTCCTTTGAACATGGTAGTCCAATTGCTAATATTTAGATAGTTCATTGTTATCCTCAACTCAATTGCCGTTTCAGTTGCTAATAGTATCGCTTCATTGGCAGGATCTAAGGTTGCTGCCATGTTTTACCATGTTATCTTTAGCACGAATACAATTTCTCACTTCGATCGATTGACACGGCGGTAACAAAATTGTCCAATCATCTGCTAATATCTAACTCTGATTCTATATGTGCAAGAATGTGTTCCATTTAATTTTTATTTAATTATGCAATTAAGATTTCCATTTTGTGTTATGTCATAATGTGCATGAAGCGATTGATAAGTTAATATAATTGAACAACATATATTCAATTCATAATACAAAGGTCTTGATTCGTCTCTCTGGAAGGACAACAAAGTTTATATTTTTTGCTCTGGACAAATTTCAATTCATTTTTTGTAACTTGAAAATGTATTTCAATTAAATACTATTTTATAACGCGTGTATTCTACCAAACAATAACAAGTCGCTAAGTTCCATTTGAACAATCAATTCAAAAGGACAATCAATCAATTCATAAATATAATGAACTAAGTTAGTAATCCATACTTAATCCTTAGAAAATGAAAGAACACACGCGATTTATGTTTCTTAAGCCAGAAGTAGGTTACACTCACACGGTCACGTGATTGCACGGATGTCTCTCCAGACACAACGTTTTAAGTTCGACGATCTCACAATGTCACACTGTTCCCTAGTTAACCTGGATTTGTCGTACGATAATTGACAATTGATGATTTCAGTCTTAAACGTGCTCTGTTGTCTTGCAATATTCAGGAGTTTCTCGTGACACGACGCGCTGAAGTAGCTTGAATTCTTTAGTTGTGAACTTATTGTTGACATCAATTTGAGAATGCTTTGTCTTGAGCTTTCACGATAACTTGCTATTTTGAGTTCGTGATCAGTTCATCATCATCATCATCGAGTGCCATCTCCGCATCGAAGGTTGGCTATCATGGAGCGCCATTCTGCTCTGTCTCTCACTTTGATGGTGCAGGTTGTCATAGACTGGTTTGTCCATCTTTTGATGTTACTCGTCCATGTTAGTCTTGGTCTGCCCCTGCCTCTGTTACCTTGTATTTTCTCCTCCAGGATTACTTTTAGTAGGCTGTTGTGTCTTTTAATATTGCCCAAAAATCGCATTTGTCTTGTTTGAATTGTGCTTAGTAGTTCTCTTTTCATTTTTAGTTGTTTTAAGACTTTATTGTTTTCTTTTCCTCCCATCCAATTCTACCTATTCTTCTATATATCCACATTTCAAAGGCTTTAATTCTCTGTTCTGTTTTCTTGTCTAATGCCCATGTTTCTGCACCATATAGGAATGTTGAGAAGACATAACATTTTGCTTTTCTTAGTTTAACCCTGGTGTTATTTGTTTTGATGTTAGTATGTTCTTCATGACATTAAAATTACTTTATGTCATGCCTATTCTTTTGTTTATTTCAGTTGTACATTTTCCATCACTGGTTATAGTATGTCCAAGGTAGTTGTAGTTCTGAACTGTCTCCAAGTCTATTCCTTCAATTTTGATATCCATTTGTGGGTTTTGAGTATTTTCTTTGTTTATGATCATAGTTTTAGTCTTTTTGATATTCATATCTAGTCCATATTTTTTGCTTGTCATGTTTATTTCATTAAGTAATTGTTGTAGATCTTTAGGATTTTCTGCTAGTAATACAGTATCATCAGCATAGCTTAGGTTATTAATTATCTTTCCATTAATGTTTAGGCCTGGCATCTCTTTGATGTTTTTAAAGATTTGCTCAGTGTATAGATTGAACAAGCTTGGTGATAGGATGCATCCTTGTCTTACTCCTCTTTTATATCAATGGGTGTAGAGTTCTCTTTGTTATATTTTATTATTGCTGTTTGCTCCCAGTATAGATTCATATTAGTCGTATGTCCATGTCATCTAGATGTATCTCTTTTACGCATTCTATAAGTTGTTTTGTGGTGTACTCCGTCAAAAGCGTTGGTGTAGTTTATGAAGAAGGCATATATTGGTTTATTTCTATGTGCATTCCTCTTAAGTCTTGTTTGCTTTCCATAGTTTCTATTTCTATACATTTTTGGCTGAGCCAGTCTTCTTTTACCTTTTTGTACATTTTCGTATTTCAGTATCTATTTTATTGTATTGGGCAGTGTTCTTCGCTTGTCTCCTTTCTTTCATTTTTTTTTTTCTAAGATGTTGTCAGTTGTCCATTTTTGTTTTTTGTTCTTTTCTTTTTTGGGTAAGGTGTCGCAGGTTTCTTGTATGCTTTTCTTTATGCATTGCCATTTGGTTGTGACTTTTTCATCAGGATTTTCTCTTGTGTATTGCTCAATTCCTTCTTCTAGCAGCTTTTGATATGTGTTCTTTACTTGTATTGTATAAGTATCTTTAATATCTTGTTTATTTAAAGCTGTTATATCTAGTGGTATTTTTGATGAATTAGACTTTTGCTTGCTTCTCTTTAGTTTGATTTTCATTTTAATAATTACAGGATTGTCACCAGTTCTATTTAACGTGTACACAATAACGATCACGGAACAACAGCTGGATGGGAGGGGAAGAACTATGACTTTTGCTGATGATATTCTGGTATATCGACAGGGAAGAGACAGACGGGGAATCGCTTCCACAATGCAAGACGAACTCGATCGCATTTCTTCCTGGTGTGGGGTATCAGGTGCCGTGGTTAATACTAATAAAGCATCAGTTTCATGGTTCTCCTTAACAATCATATCTTTCATACGACCACACCGGTAGTACGAATGAGAGCTGATGAGGTGACCAGAGATAAGTTGATGACATACCTTGGAGTTAAGTTTGATCGTAGCCTGTGTTTTCGGGACCACGTTGACCATGTGATAACAAAATCCCGCAAAGGATTAGCCGCCTTGAAGGTCAAGGCAGCTGCCAACATCAAGCAGAGGCTACTTACTCTTCTGTTCCAGGGATTAGTCCTCGCACCTATCGAATATGCCCTGGCAATTCTTACTGTCATTACGACTCAAATTGATAGGCTGGAGAAAAATACAAAATGAAGCCATGCGCATTATCCTGGGATGTACGAGGGACACTCCCTGTGTAGCAATGAGGTATCTTCTTGACTTTCCAACCATGGATGACAGAATCAAGGTCTGGAGAGCACGAGCATACCTGAAGATTAGTACAGATACAGAGCATCCATAGCACCACGTGCTCAACACAGAGAAAGGTGACAGGCTAAAAAGAGGCAAATCATGGTGGGCGAGCAGAAGATGTCATCAAACAGGTCTGTGGACTTACCAATATCAGCGTTGGTGAGGAGTGGATACCGGTGCTTACGTCATTCAAGGGGACTTTCTCGTGTATTGTCACACTCGACAGGAAAAGTAGGGAACAGAACCCGGTCGTGGTTAATGCTGAGGTCAACGGTCTCATCTGCGATAACACCGATAAGAAAGATGCAGTCATCTATACAGACGGATCTGTAAGACGACACCAAGAAGTGCATGGGCATTTACAGCACGCTCGGCAGGCAGAATAGTCTACGAAGACAGTGGTGCATACGCCATGACCACGAGTAGCATGACAATGGAGGCGATGGCAGTGACCAAGGCATTCAAATGGTTAGAGTCACAAGACTACACCCACGCATGTAAACTGAGTGATTCGATGAGCATGATAAAAAAAGTGGAGGCGGGCTCTGTACGCATGCAATGGGTAGAGTCGTTGCAGAAATCCAAAATACGTAAGGTCACCTTTGTCTGTTACCCTGGACATGCGGGAGTACGGGGAAATGAGAGAGCGGACAGGTGGCTAGCTGCGCTGTCGTTGAGGACGGGCAACCGATTGATCGGGCGGACATTATCAATACCCTCCGAGATGTGGGAAGAGCACAGGACTTTGACAAACACAGATCCACGTCACTTCTTTGGATGATGGAAATGGGAATTAAGTTGGGCACAGCCAGAAATGAGAAACTTAGTGGCCGTGTAAGAAGACTTATCAACCAACATAGAACTGGAGTCGTCAGTCGCTAGACTCTGAGGGAATTGCTGAGGAGGGGATCTGAGCACCTATGGACATGTCGGAGTGCAATGATGATGACCCGCAAATAACTCAACAAATCAATAACTCAGGATTGTGATCTGAATTAATATCTGCTCCTGGATAGGTTTTGGCTTTCTTTACGCTGTTACGGAACCTTTCTTTTATCATTATCTTATCTATTTAATTCCTTTTATTATCTCCAGGGCTTTTCCATGTGTATAGCTTCATTTTCTCTTGCTCAAAAGTCAAAGTAGGTATTACATATTATTAGCCTATTTTCTTCACAGAAATTTATTAATCTTTCTCCTCTGTCATTTCTTTTTCCTAAACCATGGTTTCCTATAATGGTCTTATATTTACCTTTTCCTACTTTAGCGTTCATGTCACCCATTACAATCAAGCTTGCTTCATAACTTTATTTAGGTCTTCATACTATGCCTCTATTTGCTGATCTGTGTAGTCTTGAGTAGGTGTATATGTCTGTATTAATGTTATGTCAAATGGTTTTGATTTCATCTAGTAGTACTATTTACCTATCATTGTATGTCCAGTGGGTACTTATATATTTTTGTAGCTCTCTTTTTATTAGTATTCCTGCCCCTCTATGATGTTCTGTTGTGCTTCCTGAGTTTATAAATGTATATTTTTCGTACTCTATGTACCCACATTTTTTTCCATCTTGATTGTGATATGCCTAAAATATATATGTTTATCCGTTCTGCTTCTTGAATTAGATTTTCAAATTTCCCGTGATCAGTTAACTTGAATATATATATATATATATATATATATATATATATATATATATATATATATATATATATATATATATATATATATATATATAATTTGCTTATTCTTTACATTGAACGTGACTTCTTTGCTACTTGATTTACTTCGTAAGTTAGATATAATATCAGCCTTTATACTGTTAATATAATTCGTATTTGCTTGATATACTTTGACGACACTGTTTAAATATTTTTTATAGCTGGCTTGATAAGTAACTACTACGGCGGCGATTTTGTATTAGTTCATTCACTTGGCTCGTTGAGCTTCTATTATGTGTTGTAATGTTGTTATTGTTGGTCCCTACTGTCGGGCATCTGTAGTAAATGTATGACGCATTCATGCTTGCAGAGAGCTGTCCTTTGACGAATGATTCAGTGGCGACCCGCACAAGCAGTGGGCCTTGGGGGAGAAAATGTAGATAAAACTCAACTGCGAGTCCATCCGACCCAGGCGTTTGTTCTTTTGCATGTTTCTCACTGAGGTCGTCAAATCCGCGAGTGTTATCTCAGCGTTCAATGATTGGTTGTCTGTTTCTGTCAATAACTTTGTGTGTTGCATACATTTGTCTTTTACGTCTTCCCGTGTGTCTTCTTGTGTATAGAGCTTCCGGTAGTAATACTCGAAAGCTTTGGCAATCTCTGCTGTGTCCGTTTGTTTCTTCTTCTTCTACGATTATTGCTCTTTAAATCTATAACTCCGGACTCTCTTATAATGGTAATCTTCCTCTCTTTAGCTAATTTGTCTGCGCGTTCGTTTCAGTGTACATTACTGTGTGATGGTACCCACAGGTTGACAACTCTCTGGAAGTTATTGCACAGTTATTGGCTGTCTTCACTTTCTGTGCGGTTTCGCCTTATGTCTTTTGGCGTGTGCTGATACTGCTGTGATTGGGACTACAGCTACCTTTCTTTGTTTGGGAGATGAGTTAGTAATTCGGATGATTCCATTGGCACAGGCGGTTGAGCAATTATGGATTTTAATTCGTTTGCAGTGGTACCGGGCCTTCCATAACTAAAGAACCAAAGTGCCCCGTATCGTATCTCTTCCAGGGATGTGGGTGTGGACCACATTGTCTTTCTCAGGTCTGTAAAAGTGAGGGCAATCCTGTAGAACGTGTTTTGTTGTCATGTTATCCAGTGTACAGTGGCATTGGCTGGTAGTTCCTATTTTGAGTTTAGTGAGCATGTGATTTCTTATTCTGTTGTGGCCAGTGCGTAGGCGAAGTATGATGACTTGATCCCTCCTTGATAGATGGAAGTATCCATCCCTCTCGTTATACTTTGAGTGTTCTTGTTTCCATTTTTCATGATACTTTCCTTTGATGATGGATTTGGCTTCATCGTAGCTTACCAGATGGTTCTCTTGTGGTAATCTTCCTCCCTCTTTAGCTATTTTGTCTGCGCGTTATTTTCCGTGTATATTACAGTGTGATGGTATACCCACTGGATGACTACTCTCTGGAAGTTATTGCACAGCTGGAAAGGGTTGTTCTCAAGTCATCCAGCTCACTGTTCCTGAGGGTTTTAGAGCTGTTAGGCCTGACAGTGCATCAGTCAGTATCACCAATATCTTGTGCACGTTATTTTTGTGTTGGATAGCCAGTTTTGCAGCGTCTTTGAGTGCTTCAGTTTCTGCTTTAAAGTTGTTTGAGAATTTCCCAGTGGCTATAGAGTTGGTGAGCTCTTCTTGGTTATTCAGCCTCAAGAACACACCTCCTCCATTTCTGGTGGCTTTTGTAGCAGAGCCATCCGTGTATATGTGTGAAGTTTGGGAAAGCCTAGCGTGTAAATTTACTATTTTTAGTGATTTCATGGTCGTATCCATCAAAAAATGGCTGGGGTAAAAAATCATAAAAGTGATTTTTGTTATTCAAAATCTTGCTATGAGGATGTCTAATATGAAGTTTTGGAAAGCCTAGAGGTTATATTTTAATTTTTTAACAGTTCCATAGGCGTATCTCTAAAAAATTATCAAGGGTAAAAATTCATAAAGGTGATTTTAAAGTAAATTTTTGCTACGGTGATGTCTAAAATAAAGTTTGAGGTAAGCCTAGAGGTTACATTTTATTTTTTTAAAACAGTTTCATCTGCGTATCCCCCAAAAATGGAAAGAGGGAAACATCTTTTTAAAATGATTTTTAAGTAATTTTTTGTTACTGGGATACCTAAAGTCTCTCTCTCTCTCTCTCTCTCTCTCTCTCTCTCTCTCTCTCTCTCTCTGCGATTAGGACTCAATCAGATTTGGATTCCAGACTCTCACATGAAGTCAGCTGTCTGTTTAAGTGAATTTATCGACCCCACAGACAGAACATCATAATTAGAGTCTGCCAGATCCACTCTGATTGAACACCCATTAAAACGTTGCACTGTGTTCTGCGCCAGTGGCCCAGTACATCCGATTTCAGCCCGCATTTTATTCAGGTTTGCTTTCCTTAGCCTTTGATTGTCCCCAATCTTCCTGCAAGGCTGCAGATAGTCTTTTCTGTAGGAATTCTGCCTTAGATGGTCGGCCCTCCCAGGTTTACGAGTACCATCTGCCCGAGTCACTAGAGGTGACTAACACAGACATGAACACACAAAGGTATGAGATGTGACTAACACTAACATGACCACAACGGTGTGAGGCATGACTAACATTGATACACATCAAGATATGAGATATGACTAACACAGACATACGCACACACAATAAGATATGAGATGTAACTAGCACAGACACTCTAAAATATGAGATATGACTAACACAGATACACACACTAAGATATGAGATATGACTAAACACTGTTATGCACACACAAAGATATGAGACATGACTAACATAGATACACACATTAAGATAGGAGATGTGACTAACATAGGCATGCACTCACAAAGATATGAGATTTGAATAAACACACAAATATATGAGACATGACTAACATAGACATGCACACACAAAGGTATGAGATGTGACTAACATAGACATGCACACAAAGATATGAGGTGTGATTAACATAGTCATGCACACAAGGATATGAGAAGTGACTAACGTAGACATGCACACAAAGATATGAAATGTGACTAACGTAGGCATGCACACAAAAAGATATGAGATGTGACTAACATAGACATGCACACACAAAGATATTAGATATGACTAACATAAACATGCACACAAAGATATGAGATATCACTACATCAGGCGTATCCGTGAAAAATGGCTGGGGGTAAAATTCATAAAAGTGATTTTTTAATTCAAAATCTTGCTACTAGGATGTCTAATATGAAATTTTGGGAAAATCTAGAGGTTACATTTTTTAAACCGTTTCATAGGCGTATCCCTCAAAAATGTTCAGCGGGTAAAATTCATAAAAGTGATTTTAAGTAAATTTTTGCTAAGAGGATGCCTAAAATAAAGTTTGAGGTAAGCGTAGAGGATAAATTGTATTTTTTAAAACAGTTTCATAGGCGTATCACTAAAAAAATGGTCAGGAGATAACATTTATAAACGTGATTTTCAAGTAATTTTTTTTCTACGGGGATGCTTAAAACAAAGTTTGAGGTAAGCCTAGAGGTTATATTTTATTTTTTAAACCGTTTTATAGGCGTATCCCTCAAAATGGTCAGGGTAAAATTCATAAAAGTGGTTTTTAAATACATTTTTTTGCTACGGGGATGCCGAAATTAAATTTTGAGGTAAGCCTAGTGGTTAAATTTTATTTTTTAATAGTTTTACAGGCGCAATAAAAAAATGGCTGGGGGTAAAATTCATAAAAGTGATTTTTTTTATTCAAAATCTTTCTATGAGGATGTCTAATATTAAGTTTAAAATTTACCTAGAGTGTAAATTTACTATTTTTAGTGTTTTCATAGTCGTATCAATAACAAATGGTTGGGAGTAAAAATCATAAAAGTGATTTTTATTCAAAATCTTGCTACGGGGATGTCTAATATGAAGTTTTGGGAAAGTCTAGAGGTTAAATCTATTTTTTTTAAAGTTCATAGGCGTATCCTTAAAAAATGATCAAGGGTTAAAATTCATAAAAGTGATTTTTAAGTAAATTTTTGCTACGATGATGTCTAACGCATACCGGCTTAAAAATGTGTTTGTCCATTTTAACACATACCGGCTTAAAAATGTGTTTGTCCATTTTAACACATACCGGCTTAAAAAATGTCTTTCTCCATTTTAACACATACCAGCTTAAAAATTTGTTAGTCCATTTTAACGCATACCGGCTTAAAAAGTGACCCGTATATATAAATCGTATATTTGGTATTTTAGTGTTATTTTGTGTGACACATTGTGTCATCGATAACGTTTCCTGCAATCAAACAAAAGCTTATTTTATTTTAAAATAAAATAAGTCATTGATCTTTGGGAATATACTTATATATAATGAGTATAAGATATAATAATCTTTATTGTATGGTGCTTTTCGTCTTGTCATGCGGTCTAGTGGAGGCTATTGTGTATTTTTGTTTTGTGTTTGAGGTTTTGTTTTTGTCGAACAGCTTCTCTCGTGGCTAATTGTACAATATTTCACAACACACACGGCCACAGAATAAACATGTCAGGCCCACTGATCCACAGGATTTTCCATCCTTTTTCATGAGTCTTTTCTCTTCTAAATGTTGCCTTAGCACAGTCTCAAATGATATTATACCATTCATTATACCTCTGTGATGTGCGATCACCTGATGTTACCAGTCATGTTCACAGATGGAGAAGTCATTCAGATATATTTTATAGATATCTCTGTGTCGTAGTTTGGTCTGCCGATTTGTATTTTTCCGTGTGTTAGTTCACCATATAGCATTTGCCTGGGGATGCGTTTTTCTTCCATTCTCTGGACGTGCCCCAGCCATTTAGTCTTCTACATCTGAGCATCGACATGATTGTTGGGCTCTTAGCACGTTGCAGGACAGTTAAGTTGGTTATTTTATCTTGCCATTTGATGGTTTGATGGGTATTATTCTGCGGAGACATCGCATTTGGAAGACATTTAGCCTGTATATATAGGGATAGAGAGAGATAGAGCGGTAGCAGATAGACAGGCAGGCAGACAGACAGATAGTGTTACAATAAAAAACACTAGAGTAAGATTTATTTTAAAACACGAATATTATATATAACAAATAGCAATCATTAGGAAGGTGCATTATGATTTAACCTTAGTAACTTATATTTTTTTTCACATATTTTGGCTTTTGTATAATTTAATAATAAGAATTAATTCTTGATTCAGACTATATAATCAATCTTCTTCTCCTACAGTGTTCAAGTCTTTTGATCATGCGACTTGGACTCTTTGTCCTGTTTCATGAAGGAGGAGTAAGAAGAACAACATCATTACACAATTTAACCTCTGCACAAGGTCGTTACTTGTATATGCGTGTGTCTCTTGTTAGATTTTATACCAACAAGAAAACAGAACAAGAAAACAGAACAAGAAAACAGAACAAGAAAACAGAACAAGAAAAGAGTAACCAACAGCAGAGCTATCGCTAATATCACAGATGACACGGAACACAAGATGGTTATTATTACACTCAGACAGCCAAAAACAAAGAGAAGATAGGCAAACAAAAGAAGCAAAAAGAACAGACAATAACAATACAACAGTTAAAAGATCAAGAATAAAAAAAAAAAACTAGAAGAAAAACTAACAGAGGAATTCAAGAAACTCCCTATCGAAGTAAGCACAGTAGAAGAAGAGTGGAAACAGTTTAAGAAATTAATAATCAACATCTCAAAAACAGTATGTGCAATGAAACTAAGGACAAAAGAATGGAAAAAAGTGCACCCGTGGTGGAACGAAGCAATCAGAAAAGCAATCAAAGAAAAGAAGAAACTGTTTAAAAATTGGAGGAAGAATAAAAACCAAGAAGAATATGAAAAATATGTCTTAGTTCATAAATGGTTAAAATTTTATCAAAGAAATTAAGAAAAACAAATGGACAGAATTTGGACAAAATATGAGCAGGGACTTCAAGACAGCCACAAGAGATTTCTTCAATGCAGTAAAAGCAAAAAGAGCGAAAAAAATAAAACCACGATCCCATAAATGACAAAGACGGAGAGAATATATCTAATAACGATCATATAAAACAGAGATGGAAAAAATATTTTGAAGACCTATTAAACATGACAACAACTACTAATAAGACAACACAAACCACACAAGAGCTCACAAATACGGAACCCAACATCATGAAAGAGGAAATCAAAGAAGTAATAAAATATGCATGAAAGAAATAAAGCACCGGGGATAGATAACATACCAACATAAATAATAGCAGCAGCCGGAGAAACAGGAGTGACATGACTGCACAGATAATTCAATGCAGTATGGCATAAACAAAAAGCCACAGAAGACTGACAAAAAGGAACCATCGTACTAACATGGAAAAATAAAGGTACCAAGAGAAAAGCAGAAAAGAACACAGGACACAATCAAAATTTGTATATGGCTTTCATTGACCAGGAAAATGCAATCGACGGCGTAAACAGAGAAAAACTGTGGAATATATTAACAACATACGGAGTCAGTCCACATCTAAAACCCTCGTTAAAAGTCTCTACATCAAAAGCAGCTGCACAGTCAGAACAGCAGCAGATTATATAGACCACTTCGAAGTGGATCAGGTGTGCGTACTATCCACCCTACAGTTTACTACATATAAGGACTATATAAGCAAGTTAGCAGACCAATCAGAGATAGTTAAGATCATCGAGCTTCTATTTAACAGACGATAAGGCACTAATACATGGGAAAATAGAAGAGCTACAAGAACACATTGAAAGACTCAACAACACAGGCACAAAATACAACACGAAAATAAACATCAACAAAACATAAGTTATAAATATCGCAAAAAAAAGCGAGCATCAACGTAACTACAAGGCAGACAACTAAAACAGGTAGAGGAATTTAAATACCTACGAAGTCTAGTTACAAACAACAATTCACAAACAGCAGAAATGGACTCAAGATGCGACAAAGCGTGTCAAATCATTGGACAGCTATCACCGCTATTGTCCAACAAGGAAATAACGCTAGAGGCAAAACAGGCACTCTGCAATACAATCTTCATCCTAACGTTGTGCTACCAATGCCAGACCTGGACCCTAGATGCAAGAACAATAAGCAAAATAACCTCTACCGAGATGAAATATGTTAGAGGAATGACAGGAAACATGAGAGACAAGATCAGAAATGATGACCTGAGAAAACAATTAACAAAGTTAGATATAACCCCTGCTATAGAATGTATAAAGAAACAACAGATAAAATTATTTTAGCCACGTGACAAGGCAGAAAGATCAAAACAAAACACAACGAGCCTATAATAAACAATGGGAGAACACCAGACGCAAGGGGCGGCAATGAAAAAGATGGATTGACGGAATATTAGAAACACTAGGAAGCAGCAGCAGCAGAGGTGAGCAGAAGAGTGAAAGACCGCAAATTATATCTCCTCTTGACGATGAAAAAGGCAAATGAGGAAGGAAAGAAGAAGAAGATAATCTAACGGCAACTACAGGACCTGCAGGAAAGATCAACGTCTGCACAATGTCAACAAGTCAGAAATTGTGCTATTGGAAGCTTATAATTTAAATTAACTTCTATAAATGGAGAGCGTAGAAAAGGTCCGCTGGCCACACCAATAAGTCTTGAGGGCCGGCCAACGGTTGGACCACCATGATAGAGTTAACTGATATTTTATATTGAGGTAATTATTTATATTTACTATTTAAAAGTTTGATTAAAAAATGGATGCTTACACAGAATCATCATCATGTGCCGTACCGGTTTGCGTAGGTGATCAAGTCCTTCAACAATCTTCTATATACAGTGCATCGTATCAGGTCTGTTGTTGACTGTTTTCCATGCCATGACACCAAGCTATCAAGTATTTTCTCTGTTTGTCGTCCGCGATCTCTCTTTCCTTTTATTTTGCCAGTTGTAACCAAGTATTCCAACTTTCCACTTCTCATGATGTGCCCGAAAAAATATTGATTGTTTCTTTCTGATGTTTTTTAGGAGCTGCCTTTTTGTGTTGGCCTCTTTGAGAACTTCCTCATTGGTCTTTTTAGCTGTCCAAGGAACTTTCAACATTCTTCTGAGAAATCCCATCTCTGTGGCCTCTAATCGTCTTTTCATTTGTTTGTCTACTGTCAATGATTCGCTTCCGAAGGTCAGAATTGGTTCTATATAGCACCGGTGAACTCTCTTTTTCACTTCTATTGACATAGATTTGTTGCATAAGATATTTTTCATGTTCTGAAATGCTGTTTTGGCCTGAGCTTTTCTGTTTTTTATTTCTGTGGTGCATCTTCCATCTGATGTTATTATTGTGCCAAAGTATTTCAGTTGTTGCACTTGTTTCAAATTTGTCCTGTTTATTTTTATGCTGCATGCTGGTGATGGTTGTTTCTTCGATATGACCATTACTTCTGTATTCTTACTTACACATAATAAAAGGACGGAAATGGCAGGACAAAATCACTAACGTGGAATTATGAAAATGTACCAGTCAAATACCAGTGGATAAAGAGATACAGCGAAGACGATGATGAAGTTAGGACACACACTGCGGAAGACAATTGAGAGTATTACACAACAGGCTCATTTTTGGAATCCCCAGGGGAAAAGACAACGAGGAAGACCAGAGAATTCTTGGAGAAGGCAGATGGAAGCAGAGAAGAAGATGGTAGGGAAGACATGGAATGAACTTAAAAGATTGGCAAGAAACAGAACGGCTTGGAAAGTGTTTGCTGAAGACCTATGCTCAACAGGGAGCTTGAGAGGTAGAAGAAAAAGATATATTGAGGTAATAATTATATTTACAATTAATAAGTTTGATCTCTTGTGTTTTAACATTATAATTTTGTTCAGTTTTAGAGGAATACGTTACCAGTATCGTATATAATTAAGCTTAACACTATATACTTTATCGCATTTATTTATTAGTATTAGCGTGAGCCGGGATAGCTCAGTGGTTAGTAAACTGGATTACAAAGGAAAAGAGGTAGGGTTCGATCCCAACCGACGGCTTCCGGTTCATCCAGCCTTTAATGGATACCGGATTTATTTCTGGGTAAGTAAAGCGACACGGGCGTAATACCGACCACATTACCCCAAAAATCATGTGCCGAAGGTCTGTAAAATTTATAGTCACTAACACCATATTCCCTATACGCCACTTGGCATGACGGGGATACTTTACCTTTTTTTTTTTTAGTATTAGCATAAAATCCTAAAGAGCTACAACAATTACTTAATGAAATAAACATGACAAGCAAAAAATATGGACTAGATATAAATATCAAAAAGACTAAAACTATGATCATAAACAAAGAATAAATACGAAAAATACTCAAACCCACAAATGGATATCAAAATTGAGGGAATAGACCTGGAGACAGTTCAGAATAACAACTACCTTGGACATAATATAACCAGTGATGGAAAGTGTACAATTGAAATAAACAAAAGATTAAGAATGGCAAAAAGTAATTTTAATGTCATGAATAACATGCTAACATCAAAACAAAATAACACCAGCGCTAAAACTAAGAAAAGCAAAATGTTACATCTTATCAACATTCCTATATGGTGCAGAAACATGAACATTAGACAAGAAAACAGAACAAAGAATTGAAGCCTTTGAAATGTGGATATATTGAAGAATAGGTAGAATTGGATGGAAGGAAAAGAAAACAAATCATGAAGTCTTAAAACAACCAAAAATGAAAAGAGAACTACTAAACACAATTCAAACAAGACAAATGCGATTTTTGGACCATGTTAAATGACACAACAACCTACTAAAAGTAATTCTGGAGGGGAAAATACAAGGTAAAAAAGGCAGAGGCAGACCAAGACTAACATGGACGAGTTACATCAAAAGATGGACAAGTCAGCGTACGACAACCTGCGCCATCAAAGCAAGAGACAGAGCAGAATGGCGCTCCATGGTAGCCAACCTTCGTTGCGGAGACGGCACTCGATGATGATGATTTATTAGTATATTGTTATATTAAGGCGAAGACAGTAGATTCGATCAGTGGCGCAGAATAAATAGAGCTGTATACCGAATGTAGTGTGAGCCTTCACGTTCAATGCAGCAGGAGGTCGACGCATGGGAGTCATGATCCACTTCTGATGATCAGATTACTACCTTCTACGAAGCTGTGCATAAAGTCTCATTTTACAGTACACATGCATACATGTATTTATATATTATATAATCGTAAATTCCTAGTTTAAGCGCGTACATGATTTCTGAGAAACAAGTGACATTCCCATAGTTGGCGTTACAACAAAAGTTGGGTAGTTTAAAAATTGGGGGGTGCTAAACATTGTGTTAGGGTTTAGGGTTTGGGTTTAAGTTTATGATTACGTTGTTTCTCTTTTGTCTACAATAATGACAGATTAGAGAGCCACCGAATAAATTACAATTTTACTCAACTGGACGTTACTCTTCAGAAAAATAATTAATGTACTTAAAATAGGACTTCACTTTACATTCATACAAACTTACACACATAAACATATCCATAAATGCATACATGCACACATGCATACATACATACATACATATATGTGGCCTTTGGCGTCTTGACAGACGGTTGGTAGCAAGCAATCATGATAAGTCAGTAGTTTGGTAAAGAATCATGTATCATATTGAGTGCTGCTTTACTGAACATCTCACGTGGTTGAATTTGCCAATCCTGGACAGACAGATTCATCTACAAAACGTGCAAGGTGTATTTGCTGTACCTGGCCTTGTCTCTTTTCTCTTGCCCCTTTTGTCTTCTGAATTTGATATCAGCACTGTGTCATTTTTTATTTTTGCTCTCCATGTGCTACGATCTGCAGCCACATTTTCCCAGTTTCTTTCACTGATAGAACATTCCATCAATGGAATTTGATATTCCTGCAAACATCCTTATATCCCAGTGCTGGTCTGTCCTTTGGTCTCTTTCCGTCCTTACAATATTAGTTTGAGAATACGAATGTTTGCCATTCTTCTTACATGGCCCAGCCACTTTAGTCTACGAATCCTAAGTGCTGCACGGAGATCGTGCACATCATCATCATCATCAAGTACCGGGCTTAGTGGCGTAGGTGATCATGTCTCTCCACAACATTCGATCTCGGCAGCTATTTATCATTTCTGTTGTTGACCTTCTGCCAAGCCATTCTCTTAAGCTGTCTGTTATTTTTTCTCTTTGCTTCCCTATATCTCTTCGTCCCTCAATTTTTTCAATTGTTACAATATATTCAAGTTGTTCTCTTCTCATTACATGGCCAAAAAATGATGATTGTCTCTTCCTAACATTCATACGTGCACAATCGTGCACATACATACATGCATACATACATACATACATATATACATACATAAACATATGCACACATACTCACACGTACACATACACATACATACACGCACACATACATATAACTCTCGCTGAGAGACAGACAGACAGACAAATAAAAAATACACTAATGATTTATACGTTTTAGAAAGCGTAATATGTGTTCATACGTTGGACATGTGATGAGAAGAGATAATAATCGAATAGCAAAGCAAGCCCTCATATGGGAAACAACAGGTAAAAGAAAAAGAGGAAGACCCAGGGAGACACTGAGAAGAACATTGATGAGAGAGGCAAGAGCAGCAGATCGGCTCCCTCAATGAGATAGAACTGCTTGCACAGAACAGAGACAGATGGCGAGATTTGATAAAATATCTTAAAAGAAAACTGCTAGAACAAAAATTCATATAGGAGAAGGTGTATCTTGGTCTACGCCCTATGGGCCGGTTACGGCTCGAAAGGTCAATAGATAGAATATGTGTTATCCTTTCATACGTTGCATTATGCGCATGTAGATATGTATGATATGCATTGTAGAATACGTAACAATAATGCAGGTTATACGTAACGTTATGGCAATTTCCACGTTTCACAATAACGATTTCATTGTTTGATGAGACTGCTTTGATGAGAAACCAGGTTTTGTTTTTATGTTTCTGCATTCGTTGTAGCTATATACGATCCTGTATAATGCAAGAACTGTGCTTTCAATTGTGGCATAGTCTCTTGGGTATTTGATAAAACATGCTGTTTCATACTTACGAGGTGGAGAGAGAGAGAGAGAGAGAGAGAGAGAGAGAGAGAGAGAGAGAGGAAAAAGGGAAGAAGAAGAATAGAAAAAAAATAAGACATGAGAGGAGATATATAAGAGAAAGGGAAGAGAAGAGTAGAAAAAGAAAAAAATAACAAGGAGAAAAGAAAACAGGAGAAGAGAAGAGGAGAAAGGAGAAGAAAAAAGAAGAGAAGACAGGTGAAAAGAAGAGAAAGAGGATATATGATATGAAGAGAGAAAAGAAGAGAAAGTGAAATATAAAAAGAAGAGAATATTTGTATATTTTAGCTTGTTTCATTCTTATTGAGTTATTGAGTTATTGAGTTATTGAGTTATTTAGTTATTTGCGGGACATCATCATTGCACTCCGAACATGTCCATAGGTGCTCAGATCCCCTCCTCAGCAATTCCCTCAGTGTCCAGCGACTGACGACTCCAGTTCTATGTTGGTTGATAAGTCTTCTTACACGCCCACTAAGTTTCTCATTTCTGGCTGTGCCCAACTTAACTCCCATTTCCATCATCCGAAGAAGTGACGTGGATCTGTGTTTGTCGAAGTCCTGTGCTCTTCACACATCGTGGAGGGCATTGATGATGTCCACCCGATCCATTGGTTGACCGTCCTCAACGACAGCGCTGCTAGCCAACCTGTCCGCCCTGTTATTTCCCCGTACTCCCGCATGTCCAGGGACATAGACAAAGGTGACCTTACGTATTTTGGATTTCTGCAACGACTCTACCCATTGCATGCGTACAGAGCCTGCCTCCACTTTTTTTATCATGCTTATCGAATTACTCAGTATACATGCATGGGTGTAGTCTTGTGACTCTAACCATTTGAATGTCTTGGTCACTGCCATCGCCTCCATTGTCATGCTACTCGTGGTCACGACGTATGCACCACTGTCTTCCTTGACTATTCTGCCTGCCGAGCGTGCTGTAAATGCCCATGCACATCTTTGGTGTCGTCTTACAGATCCGTCTGTATATATGACTGCATCTTTCTCATCGGTGTTATCGCATATGAGATCGTTGACCTCAGCATTAACCACGACCGGGTTCTGTTCCCTACTTTTCCTGTCGAGTGTGACAATACACGAGAAAGTCCCCTTGAATGACGTAGGCACCGGTATCCACTCCTCACCAACGCTGATATTGGTAATTTCATTCTTATGTTGATGTAAAGCTGACGATTACGCACATGTGTAAGTTTAAAAAATTACCTTCATTGCGCTTAGGTGTTCTACGCGGGCATCACGTTTTCCATGCAGCGCTTGGTATTCGCGATAGATTTCACGCAAAGTCAAAAGCGGTGTCACGGAGATCGTGCACTCATCATCAACATGTGCATACAGGATGGCGTTAGCGATTATGTCTTTCGACAATCTTCTATCCACAGTGCACCGTATCAATAATTCTGTTCACTGTTTTTCATCCCAGGACACCAAAACAATCTAGTATCATCTCTCTTTGTCGTCCGCGATCTCTCTTTTCCAGTATTTTGCCAGTTGTCCAACTTTCCTCTTCTCATGATGTGCTTGAAAAATGTTGATTTTTTTTCTTTCTGATGTTTTATTATCTTTTAGTAGCTCACGTTTTGTTTTGACCTCTTTGAGAATGTCCTCATTGGTCTTTTTTAGCTGTTCAGGTAATTCCAACATTCTTCTGAGAAATTCCAGCTCTGTAGCCTCTAATTGTCTTTTCATTTGTTTGTCTTCTGTTTGTAATCGTGCACTGTGCTGGGATTTTCTTGTCTGACCAGACAGGACGTTGGGTGTAATTGGGCATTATCTAGGGTACATTCACTCTTTGTGTTCGACTGACGGTTACTCCTCTTCCGTCCATTGTGGCTACCAGGGCCCCCGCAGTGAGGGCAGAAAAGAATGAGTAAGTAAAGTAAAGAGTCCCCGTCACGCCAAGTGGCGTATAGAGAATATGGTGTTAGTGACCATCATTTTAAATGAGCTTCGGCACATGATTTTAAGGGTAATGTGGTCGGCATTACGCCCATGCGGGTATATATACTTTACCAGAAAAAAAATCCGGTACCCATTTAAGGATGGGTGAACCGGAAGCCGTTGATCAGGATCGAACCCGACCTCTTGTTCATTGTAGTCCAGTTCACTAACCACTGAGCTATCGCGGCTCCTAGAAGAGAATAAAGTCACTGTTAACTGCCACGCATGTCGTTAGAGGCGACTAAGGAAATTTGAAATCGTCGCCTGTGCATTCGGGTAGGACGTGGACGGAGCGACCTTGTGAAGAGAATATACCGATGTATTGTGGGGAATACTGTGACAGGTGTTGGAGTGGATCTGGGTAATTCCTGACTGCCTTGAAACTGGTTCCATTGATAGAATAGAACAGGACAGAATATAATTACTCCTCCTCCTTAAACGGCGTTAAATAGGCGTAGTTGCGCTTTATCGAGTTTACAGCAAAGCTATTATAATTATGCCTTTCAGCCCAATATTCGACTTTCATATGACATTGTTAGATACGATGTTGCTTTCCACCTTCGATTTTTACTTGAACAAAATGATTGGCTAGTCAGTTTCAATAACCACAACGGGGAAGGTGGGGCAACAGCTGTTTCTTTTCAACTCAAAGTGGTAATTTAGTAAATTTGGAAATTTTTCAGAATTTGTGGATGAACATGTCCCTGAGCATAGTAAATTCTGTTCATTCTTAAAGTGGATATTTTATTGAAGCGGTTCCAATTTGAGACACCAGACATAAATCGTACAATTTCTAAAGTAAATATTTAATGTAAGTAAAAAAGTAAAGTACCTCCGTCACGCCAAGTGGCGTATAGGAAATATGGTGTTAGTGACCCTATATTTTACAGACCTTCAGCACATGATTTTTGGGGTAATGTGGTCGGTATTACGCCCGTGCTGTTTTACTTTCCCAGAAAAAATCGGTACCCATTTAAGGCTGGGTGAACCCGGAGCCGTCGGTTGGGATCGAACCCTACCCCTTGTCCGTAGTAGTCCAGTTCACTAACCACTGAGCTATCGCGGCTCCTACTAATTTTTAGGGAATTAGTAAACCCAGGTGTCCTCGCCAGGGTACGAACCCCGGCTGTTGCCGTGGTAAGTCAACCGCCTATCGATTGCGCTAACCGGACACCCAAATATTTAATGTATGAGTTATATTTTAGTTGTAGATCATCATCATCATCATCATCATGTGCCATACCGGTTAGCGTAGGCGATCATGTTCTTTCACAATCTTCTATCTACAGTGCATCGTATCAATACTGTTGTTGACCATTTTCCATGCCATGACACCAAGCTATTCAGTATCTTCTCTCTTTGTCGTCCGCGATCTCTCTTCCTTTTATGTTGCCAGTTGTAACCACGTATTTCAACTTTCCTCTTATCTTGATGTGCCCGAAAATGTTGATTGTTTAGTTGTAGATACCAAAATCATAAATTTTTTTTTTTTTTAATGGAGAAATCTGAGTGTTTTCGGGTGTATTATTCACATTATAGCAACATAATCTGTAACATTTTAATCTGTGGCTTCTTCTAATCACTTTTAATGTGTAATAGAAGAAGTATGTGCAAATTCTCTTCCTGGAAAGACATAAATGAACACATCAACGAAATTTTAACAACAAACGACTGCGAATAGAATCGTGATAAATGTGGCTCACAGATCCTGTGTAAACGGTCAGCTATGGATCGCTGGCTACTTTCCTTTCTGTCCATATGCTGTCTTGTATCTTGGCAGTTACCTGAGTACTGATGATAGTCTTAAACACAGATGATATCCTAACTTGTTGTCGCTGATATTTTAGATTCCTTGCTAATTTCTCAAAGTCAAAAAAATACAACTCGAATGTGGTATTTTTATGGTAACTTCAAACTAATTTTATGTATTTATTTAAAACATGTTACTTACATTGTTGATGGAATACTGACAAATTCAAAAGATAAAGTATCAAGTTTGTGTTATTGGACATATTTTACTCATAATTAAGTAGATTACAAGAATATCAAGAAAGACACATTTTTTTTAAAAGTAGCAGCCATGTGTGTATCATCATCATCATCATCATCAAGTACCGGGCCTAGTGGCGTAGGTGATCATGTCTCTCCACAACATTCGATCTCGGCAGCTATTTATCATTTCTGTTGTTGACCTTCTGCCGAGCCATTCTCTTAAGCTGTCTGTTATTTTTTCTCTTTGCTTCCTCTATCTCTTAGTCCCTCAATTTTTCCATTGTTACAATATATTCTAGTTGTTCTCTTCTCATTACATGACAATTTCCAATGTTAGGAAGAGACAATCATCATGTGTGTATTGTATCACAAATTGAAACCACTCACAACAAAATAGTTTTATTTAATTTATTTTTTTATGTAATAAACTTGTGGTGTCTTCTTTATCCAAAAACCTTGGTAGTTTCTATGATTAAACTAAGTGGCCTTTTGACTTTCAAAAAGTGTTGAAACTGTCATCTTTCTATTGCTGTACAACCCCAAAAAATGTGAAAATAGAACATAATGGGAGAAAACACCATCACTGTTTCGACATTAACAAGAACTTTCTCGTGCTGTTTTAGCCCACCTAACAATATCTTATTTCTATTTCTTCCATTCCACTACAGCATTCCACCGCCCTACAATGATGTCAGCATTGCAGCTTTGTAATATTACTTTCCTCCCTCTACCCCAGGCTCGGTTCCCAGCCACGACCGGCGGCTCGTGCGTGCACGCACACCCACGTACCAGGTCTCAGAATTGCAAATATTGTCAGCTCAAAGACAACCTGACCCAGACAGCTCTGACATTTTGTTTCTTTTTTCTGGGTTAAATGTGTGTCAGTTTTTCGTTTCTTTAACGTTGAACTTTTCACCCGCTACATTTATATTCCGACAGCAAAATCTATTTATCGCAATATATATATATATATATATATATATATATATATATATATATTACTTGAGCTATTATTGAAGACATTTTCTGGAAAGGGCTGTGGCTGGAAAGAAGGATTGTGTCCGCATAATTATTAGAGATAAATATAAAAAAAATGCTGATATAATGTATATATATATATATAATTAACTCAGCCCTTTTAAAATTAAATGACAACCTTGGTGAGACAGTGGTAAGTGTACATGAAGTAGGGTCTCATCCTGATGGACGAACCAGAATAAAATGGTGACCGATACTTTTTTTTTTTTTAATATATATAAAGAGAGACGGGATTGTTGGAGTTCTGACCAAAATACCTTCCCTCATTTTACCCCCTTCCCCTCCCCTGCCCAAAAGAAGACAATAAATGGTGACGTTGATCAAAGAAGATAGCAATTAATACGATATTCTCTACACGCCTACACACGATTTATAGCAGATTTGTTTCCTCCGCTCCTTCCTGCCTTCTTTTTATTTCAATAACATTTCCAAGCACTTTTTTAAAAATTTCTTTCCATTGACTCTTTCTTTCTAGGACCGTACTCAACTATTTTCAATAATTAAATATAAACAAGACACAGTTACACAAGAACATAACAAGTGAATCACAAAAGCTTAAAATAAATTCATACTGTCGGGCCGACTCGCTCAGCTACTGATGTGGGTTTCGAATAAAGCCCGTGTTTGCCATTATCTTTTATTGTTTTCCTCCTTCCATACATTTACAGGAAGTTACAAACACATGTGTATCGAAGTACATAAATGCTATAAAAAAATGGGTATATTTCGTCAGCAAGAACAGGCAGCTAGTTAAGAACACATCGTGTTGTGGCTTACAACCCGAATGTTTCTCACTGTCTAACCGTGTTGCCTGTGTGAGTCACTGATCTGTAGGGAGACATCGCTGTTTTGTTCGCATAGTCTTCTAGGTCATCAGTTTCACCACTAAACGAGAGCTATAAAATAAAGTAATTCCGTGATATATTCATGCTTATATAGAAGTATTAAATAAAGTAACCAAATGACATATTCATGCTTATATAGAAGTATTAAATAAAGTAACCAAATGACATATTCATGCTTACCGAGACCTATAAAGTAGTCAAGTGACATATTTATGCAGTGGCGTATTCTCTATGCGCAGCTACCGCCGGTAGCCTTGAACATATTAACGAATTACAAAAGGAAATGATAATTTATTTTATTTTTGTTATAATTATATTACAAATTTTCGAATATTCTATTACACATTTCGTAGGCCAATATTATTCCGTCATTGCATCTTTTTGTGGTTGGCACTTGGGCCTGGTGTTCTCGCAACATTTATTGAAGGTTCATTGTGTTATGTTTTGGTCTTTCTGCATGGTCAAATGGTCAAAACATTTTATCTTTTTGCATTTTATCTGTTTGGCGGGGATTATTCCTAGTTTTTCTCAGATCTTCATTTCTGGTCTTATCCATCAGACTCTTTCCTGTCGTTTGTCTAACACATTTAATCTCAGTAGAGGTTATTTTACTTATTGTTCTTGCATCTAGGGGCCAGGACTAATATAGATAGCTCAACATTGGGATGAAGATTGTATTGGAAAGTGCCTGTTTTGCCTCCAGAGTTATTTCCTTTTTGGACAATAGTGGTTATAGCTCTCCAATGATTTGACAAGCTTTGTTGTATCTTAAGTCTATTTCTGTTGTTTGTGAATTGTTGTTTGTCACTAGACTTCATAGGTTTTTTCATTCCTCTACTTGTTTTAGTTATCTGTCGCCTATAATTACGTTGATATCCCGTTTCTCTTTTGGGATATTTATGACTTCTGTTTTGTTGATTTTCATGTTGTATTTTGTGCCTGTGCTGTTGAGTTTATTTAAGCGTTTTGTATGTCTTTTTTTTTCCATGTATTAGTGCCTGATCCTCTGGAAATAAAAGCTCGTTGACCTCCCGTGTCTCTGATGGGTTGGCTAATTTGCATATGTAGTCCATGTAGGAATAAACAATTTCATGGTTAACGAAAACTACAAAGTAGTCGGATGACATATGTATGATTACTGAGAACTGAAAAGTAGTCAAGTGACACTGTCATGGTTACTGAAAACTGAAAAGTAGTCAAGTGACATAGTCGTGGTTACTGAGAATTGTAAAGTAGTGAAGTGACATAGTCATGGTTACTGAGAACTGTAAAGTAGTGAAGTGACATAGTCATGGTTACTGAGAACTGTAAAGTAGTGAAGTGACATAGTCATGGTTACTGAGAACTGTAAAGTAGTCAAGTGACATAGTCATGCTTACTGAGATCTGTAAAGTAGTCAAGAGACATAGTCATGCTTACTAAGATCTGTAAAGTAGTCAAGTGACATGTTCACGATTATTGAGATCTGTAAAGTACTTCCGTGATATATTTTTGTCTCACTTGGGTTTCATATCACCATTGCACATTTGGAAATGAGAGGATCAGTGTCTATTATCGCCGTCACTACACTTCTGCAAACTGTGTGAGTGTTGTACACTTCTTTTATTAAGAGAATCAACCGGAGAGCCCCAAGCTACGTTTGATCCCTCGTTCACCTTGCAACCCAAGCGGCATGTTATCATTATTCTGCTACGCCATTTGGGAACCCAATCACCAAATATTGATTCTTCCAGGCAGTTATGGCATCATAAGAAGATTTGGGCTCTCTTTTCCTCTTAAATTCATTCGTAAATTCTTCTCTTTTTGTTTGGTACGTTTATATCCATTTCCTTTAAGACACGTTTATAACGATCGACCTCATAACACGGCTGTTTGTTGATGACATTTAAGTGATCTTGGTAAATTTATTTTTCAGTTCTGAAACATGAAATGAATATATGTTTTAAATTGTTAAAATATTGTGGTTAAACTATTATTTTCTTTACACATGAAAGCGTTATATTTGTCAAAATTTGAAATATTAATTTCCATAAACGTTTCTGGATTAAAATATCAAGAGCAAATAAATCAACTTTGTAAAATATCACAAATTTGAACTACTCAATAAAATATCGATATAAAATATAAGGGGAATGTAGTTTCCTCAGAACATATTCATTTCAACCTAGTGCATCATCAGAGGTACGTCGATCCCAAACGACGGCTTTCGGGTTCACCCAGCCTTAATAGGTACCGGATTTTTTTCTGGAAAAGTAAAGCGGCACGGGCGTAATACCGGCCACATTACCCCAAAAATCATGTGCTGAAGGTCTGTAAAATGTATTTATCACTAAATCCATATTCCCTATACGCCACTTGGCGTGACGGTGGCACTTTACTTTACTTTTACTAGTGCAACATCGTTACTATTATAACTAAAATACTACTTTGACACTTCACACAAGCAGCCATACTAAATCTAAAAGCATGCTTGAGTTGGTTATTATTTCTCACCATACATTTCTGTCTCTGCCTTTATTTATTAAATCTACTGTAGACTTGATCATTGGTGGCTGAGTGGTTAGTCTGTTCGCTTCCTGATCACCAGGGTTCGGGTTCAGTAGCCAGAAGTGGAGAATTTTTTTCCAGATCGACAAGGCTCCGTGGTTCACCCAGCCTCTAAAATGGGTAACAGAAAGGAAAAGACGGAAAACTCGAAATAAAGGATGGCCTAGCGTGATACCGACCAGATCACCAAAAAATAGACCAAGATCATGAAAAGACATTTGTCACAAACATCATATTCCCCAAACGCCAAGCAAACATCATATTCCTCAAAGGTCAAGCAAACGCCATATTCCCCAAAAGTCAAGCAAACGCCATATTTCCCAACGCCAAGCAAACATCATATTCCCCAAAGGTCAAGCAAACGCCATATTCCCCAAAAGTCAAGCAAACGCCATATTCCCCAAACGCCAAGCAAACATCATATTCCCCAAAGGTCAAGCAAACGCCATATTCCCCAAACGCCAAGCAAACATCATATTCCCCAAAAGTCAAGCAAACGCCATATTCCCCAAACGTCAAGCAAACGCCATATTCCCCAAATGTCAAGCAAACATCATATTCCTCAAACACCAAGCAAACATCATATTCCTCAAACACCAAGCAAACATCATATTCCTCAAACACCAAGCAAACATCATATTCCCCAAACGCCAAGCAAACATCATATTCCTCAAACACCAAGCAAACATCATATTCCTCAAACACCAAGCTAACATTATATTTCCCAAACGTCAAGCAAACGCCATATTCCCCAAACGTCAAGCACACATCATATTCCCCAAACAACAAGCAAACATCATATTCCCAAACACCAAGCAAACATATTCCCCAAACGCCAAGCAAACATATTCCCCCAAACGCCAAGCAAACATATTCCCCAAACACCAAGCAAACATATTCCCCAAACACCAAGCAAACATATTCCCCAAACACCAAGCAAACATATTCCCCAAACACCAAGCAAACATATTCCCCAAACACCAAGCAAACACATTCTCCAAACACCAAGCAAACATATTCCCCAAACGCCAAGCAAACATATTCCCCAAAACGCCAAGCAAACATATTCCTCAAACACCAAGCAAACATATTCCCCAAACGCCAAGCAAACATATTCCCAAACACCAAGCAAACATATTCCCAAACACCAAGCAAACATATTCCCCAAACACCAAGCAAACATATTCCCCAAAACGCCAAGCAAACATATTCCCCAAACGCCAAGCAAACATATTCCCCAAACACCAAGCAAACATATTCCCCAAACACCAAGCAAACATATTCCCCAAACACCAAGCAAACATATTCCCGAAACACCAAGCAAACATATTCCCCAAACACCAAGCAAACACATTCCCCAAACACCAAGCAAACATATTCCCGAAACACCAAGCAAACATATTTCCCAAACACCAAGGAAACATATTCCCCAAACGCCAAGCAAACATATTCCTCAAACACCAAGCAAACATATTCCCCAAACACCAAGCAAACATATTCCTCAAACGTCAAGCAAACATATTCCCAAACGCGAAGCAAACATATTCCTCAAACGTCAAGCAACTCAGAGCAGGGGCACTCTACATTTTACTGCTGATTTCCTACAACAGCATTATCTTGAACTTACTGGTACATTTCCCTTAATTTTCCTCTCCTCCTTCTTCCCTCAATTTTACAGTTCACGAAGGCTGGGAGAAAGCAGTCAGCGACTCATAGCTGACTATTGAAGCCAGGCTTAAAGAGTTTTGAAGGCACTCGAAGTAGATTGAAAATTATTAATTATTTCGGTCCCTGGACTACAAAAATAAGAGTATTAAAAAGTAATACATACAAGCACACAAATAATTAATTAACATAAGAATGATTTGCTTTAAAGTGTCCCCAAAGAGGACATTATTTTGTCGCATCTTTGATCGCTTAATTCTGCAGAGATCTGTGTCTTCGATACACTTAGGCGACAGCTGTCTTTTCTACCTTTGACGAATCTACGAGATAAAAATGTTGCTGTAGATTTGTATTTAACTTTAAGATTGCTTATGAATCGTGGTAATGGGTGTATTCTAATGAAAAAAAAGTTTAAAATTTAGAGTGAGACTCTAATTCGATAACAGTCTTATAAACTGTGGACAATTCTGCAGGATCAAATGGGTGATGTAGCTTGATCTTAAGTATCGGTTTGAGCAAGGGTAAGGTATCGTGCTGTTGGGGTTGAATGGTACATATATTTTATTAATGAAGGTATTAAAGTTAAGTATCCACTTGTCATGATCTAATTGCGCAATGGCACAAAGGAATGTGAAAAGAAAGGTGCGTAACAAATTTCGTACTTTCAAGAAGAGACAGAAAAAAGAAAGAAAAAAAAAACGCATCATCACCCTTGGTGGCGTAAAGGTGTATGGCGTTTAGTGCTCATATTTGTTTTTAAGCCATAGGCACATTAATTGTTGGGTAATGTATTCGGTATTACGTCAGTGCCGTTTCTTTTCTAGAAAAATCTTGTAAGTTTGGGTGAACCTAGATGTCGTCGATCAGAATCGAACTCGACCTATTGTCCTCAGTAGCCCAGTTCACTAACCACTGAGCTACCACGGCTCCATAAGATATAGAAATATGATTATTTCTGTTGCTCATATCCCGATATCCCTTCATGATTCATCTGCTATGAAAGCACATTCCTGTAGTGGAATCGGATAACTCTCATTTAATATTTATAACATATTGTTCAATTTTCTCTCTACTTTTTTTTTCATCTGTCTGTCTGTCTCTCTCTCTCACTTTCTTTTTTTCTCTCTCTCTCTCTCTGTGTTTCTCATTTCACTTTCCGCACTGTTGCTGTGGTTGTTCTTATGGATCCAGAAGCCTATGAACTGACATTACTTCGGCCCAATGCCATGTCATGATATTTGCAGGTATTTCTGAGTTCCCTTGTATATTATTGTTCCGTAAAAGGTGTTACAAGTATCAGGTCTTGTAGGAAGTAGAGTTGCTCTGATATCAGTGAGCTTTGGAGAGTCAAAAAGGTGATGTTCTACTGTTTTATTTGGGTGTTCACAGAGTGAACATGCTAGAGTTTGGTTTCGTTGTATTCTGATGATGTGGTTGTTCAATGCTACATGACCTGTTCTCAGTTTGAAGATGGTGGTTTTGTCTCTTTCTTTTTATGTTGTTAATGTTGTCATGGTGATTTGGCATTGACATGTATTTAAAAATGATCTCTCCATGTCTTCTTCTGTTCCTTCAAATAATATAATTTCTGCATTACAGTAGTATGTGCACGCAAATTAAGTCATTTATATAAGGGCTTAAATAGGTGACAGTACCCAGCTCTCGGGGGCTGTATCCAGCCCTCGGGGGTTTCAGTACAGTATCCAGCCCTCGGGGGTTTCAGTACAGTATCCAGCCGTCGGGGGCTTCAGTACAGTACCTAGCAATCGGCATACTCACCTTGTTTGTTCAGATTTTGCTGTTAGCATGTAAAACATTGCCTATCCCTGGTGTAGTATGTGAAACATTGCTTATCCCTGGTGTAGTATGTGAGACATTGCCTATTCCTGGTGTAGTATGTGAAACATTGCTTATCCCTGATGTAGTATGTGAAACATTGCCTATCCCTGGTGTAGTATGTGAAACATTGCCTATCCCTGGTGTAGTATGTGTAACATTGCTTACCCCTGGTGTAGTATGTGAAACATTGCCTATCCCTGGTGTAGTATGTGAAACATTGCTTATCCCTGGTGTAGTATGAAACATTGCCTATCCCTGGTGTAGTATGTGAAACATTGCTTATCCCTGGTGTAGTATGTAAAACATTGCCTATCCCTGGTGTAGTATGTGAAACATTGCCAATACCTGGTGTAGTATGTGAAACATTGCTTACCCCTGGTGTAGTATGTGAAACATTGCTTATCCCTGGTGTAGTATGTGAAACATTGCCTATCCCTCGTGTAGTATGTGAAACATTGCTTACCCCTGGTGTAGTATGTGAAACATTGCCTATCCCTGGTGTAGTATGTGAAACATTGTTTATCACTGGTGTAGTATGTAAAACATTGCCTATCCCTGGTGTAGTATGTGAAACATTGCCTATCCCTGGTGTAGTATGTGAGACATTGTTTATCCCTGGTGTAGTATGTTAAACATTGTTTATCCCTGGTGTAGTATGTGAAACATTGCCTATTCCTGGTGTAGTATGTGAAACATTGCCTATCCCTGGTGTAGTATGTAAAACATTGCCTATCCCTGATGTAGTATGTGAAACATTGTTTATCACTGGTGTAGTATGTGAAACATTGCATATCCCTGGTGTGGTATGTGAAACATTGTTTATCCTGGTGTAATATGTTAAACATTGTTTATCTCTGGTGTTGTATGGTGTTGTATTTATGGTGTTGTAGGTCAGGTCAGGTAATTTTACCTGCTACTGTATGCAGTAAACAGTACAACCTGTGGCTGCCCTGCTGCCTTGCAGGTTAGCTCGGGAGAGTAAAAGGCTAAGGGAGGGTACCCCGAAGTAAAACAACCCCACTGCCTTGTGGGTGAGACTTTTTAGTCAAACGGCTAGCGGAGCCAACAGTAAACAAACCGACGGAAGGCAACAGAAAACCACCGTCGTAATTTCTTTGTAAAATCATGATAATGATGCGAATCATAGACAATAGGACACCAGACAAGAAAATCACTGGAGTCTGCAGAAATGTGGTTTTACAGAAGAATGTTGAAGAGTACCATGGACAGCTATGAAGAGTAATGAAGACGTTCAGAGAGAGGTTAAATCAAAAAGAGAGCTAATTTGCAATATTAGGAAGAAACAATCATCATTTTTTGGCCATGTAATGAGAAGAGAACAATCGAACTCGACCTATTGTCCTCAGTAGCCCAGTTCACTAACCACTGAGCTACCACGGCTCCATAAGATATAGAAATATGATTATTTCTGTTGCTCATATCCCGATATCCCTTCATGATTCATCTGCTATGAAAGCACATTCCTGTAGTGGAATCGGATAACTCTCATTTAATATTTATAACATATTGTTCAATTTTCTCTCTACTTTTTTTTTCATCTGTCTGTCTGTCTCTCTCTCTCACTTTCTTTTTTTCTCTCTCTCTCTCTCTGTGTTTCTCATTTCACTTTCCGCACTGTTGCTGTGGTTGTTCTTATGGATCCAGAAGCCTATGAACTGACATTACTTCGGCCCAATGCCATGTCATGATATTTGCAGGTATTTCTGAGTTCCCTTGTATATTATTGTTCCGTAAAAGGTGTTACAAGTATCAGGTCTTGTAGGAAGTAGAGTTGCTCTGATATCAGTGAGCTTTGGAGAGTCAAAAAGGTGATGTTCTACTGTTTTATTTGGGTGTTCACAGAGTGAACATGCTAGAGTTTGGTTTCGTTGTATTCTGATGATGTGGTTGTTCAATGCTACATGACCTGTTCTCAGTTTGAAGATGGTGGTTTTGTCTCTTTCTTTTTATGTTGTTAATGTTGTCATGGTGATTTGGCATTGACATGTATTTAAAAATGATCTCTCCATGTCTTCTTCTGTTCCTTCAAATAATATAATTTCTGCATTACAGTAGTATGTGCACGCAAATTAAGTCATTTATATAAGGGCTTAAATAGGTGACAGTACCCAGCTCTCGGGGGCTGTATCCAGCCCTCGGGGTTTCAGTACAGTATCCAGCCCTCGGGGGTTTCAGTACAGTATCCAGCCGTCGGGGGCTTCAGTACAGTACCTAGCAATCGGCATACTCACCTTGTTTGTTCAGATTTTGCTGTTAGCATGTAAAACATTGCCTATCCCTGGTGTAGTATGTGAAACATTGCTTATCCCTGGTGTAGTATGTGAGACATTGCCTATTCCTGGTGTAGTATGTGAAACATTGCTTATCCCTGATGTAGTATGTGAAACATTGCCTATCCCTGGTGTAGTATGTGAAACATTGCCTATCCCTGGTGTAGTATGTGTAACATTGCTTACCCCTGGTGTAGTATGTGAAACATTGCCTATCCCTGGTGTAGTATGTGAAACATTGCTTATCCCTGGTGTAGTATGAAACATTGCCTATCCCTGGTGTAGTATGTGAAACATTGCTTATCCCTGGTGTAGTATGTAAAACATTGCCTATCCCTGGTGTAGTATGTGAAACATTGCCAATACCTGGTGTAGTATGTGAAACATTGCTTACCCCTGGTGTAGTATGTGAAACATTGCTTATCCCTGGTGTAGTATGTGAAACATTGCCTATCCCTCGTGTAGTATGTGAAACATTGCTTACCCCTGGTGTAGTATGTGAAACATTGCCTATCCCTGGTGTAGTATGTGAAACATTGTTTATCACTGGTGTAGTATGTAAAACATTGCCTATCCCTGGTGTAGTATGTGAAACATTGCCTATCCCTGGTGTAGTATGTGAGACATTGTTTATCCCTGGTGTAGTATGTTAAACATTGTTTATCCCTGGTGTAGTATGTGAAACATTGCCTATTCCTGGTGTAGTATGTGAAACATTGCCTATCCCTGGTGTAGTATGTAAAACATTGCCTATCCCTGATGTAGTATGTGAAACATTGTTTATCACTGGTGTAGTATGTGAAACATTGCATATCCCTGGTGTGGTATGTGAAACATTGTTTATCCTGGTGTAATATGTTAAACATTGTTTATCTCTGGTGTTGTATGGTGTTGTATTTATGGTGTTGTAGGTCAGGTCAGGTAATTTTACCTGCTACTGTATGCAGTAAACAGTACAACCTGTGGCTGCCCTGCTGCCTTGCAGGTTAGCTCGGGAGAGTAAAAGGCTAAGGGAGGGTACCCCGAAGTAAAACAACCCCACTGCCTTGTGGGTGAGACTTTTTAGTCAAACGGCTAGCGGAGCCAACAGTAAACAAACCGACGGAAGGCAACAGAAAACCACCGTCGTAATTTCTTTGTAAAATCATGATAATGATGCGAATCATAGACAATAGGACACCAGACAAGAAAATCACTGGAGTCTGCAGAAATGTGGTTTTACAGAAGAATGTTGAAGAGTACCATGGACAGCTATGAAGAGTAATGAAGACGTTCAGAGAGAGGTTAAATCAAAAAGAGAGCTAATTTGCAATATTAGGAAGAAACAATCATCATTTTTTGGCCATGTAATGAGAAGAGAACAACTGGAATATATTGTAACAACTGTACAAATTGAGGGAAGAAGAGATAGAGGGAAGCAAAGAGAAAAAATAACAGACAGCTTAAGAGAATGGCTTGGCAGAAGGTCAACAACAGAAATAATAAATAGCTGCCGTGATCGAAAGTTGTGGAGAGACATGATCACCTACGCCAGTAGGCCCGGTACTTGATGATGATGATAATGAGTATGTAAAACATTGCCTATCCATGGTGTAGTATGTAAAACACTGCCTATCCATGGTGTAGTATGTAAAACACTGCCTATCCCTGGTGTAATATATAAAACACTGCCTATCCCTGGTGTAGTATGTAAAACATTGCATATCCCTGGTGTAGTATGTAAAACACTGCCTATCCCTGGTGTAGTATGTGAGACATTGTTTATCCCTGTTGTAGTATATGAAACATTGTTTATCCCTGATGAAGTATGTGAAATACTGCCTATCCCTGGTGTAGTATGTAAAACACTGCCTATCCCTGGTGTAGTATGTGAGACATTGTTTATCCCTGGTGTAGTATGTGAAATACTGCCTATACCTGGTGTAGTATGTTAAACATTGCCTATCCCTGGTGTAGTATGTGAAACATTGCCTGTCACTGGTGTAGCATGTGAAACATTGCCTATCCCTGGTGTAGTATGTGAAACATTGCCTATCCCTGGTGTAGTATGTGAAACATTGCCTATCCCTCGTGTAGTTTGTGAAACATTGCCTATCCCTGGTGTAGTTTGTGAAACATTGTTTATCACTGGTGTAGTATGTGAAACATTGCCTTTCCCTGGTGTAGTATGTGAAACATTGCCTATCCCTGGTGTAGTATGTGAAACATTGCCTATCCCTGGTGTAGTATGTTAAACATTGTTTATCCCTGGTGTAGTATGTGAAACATTGCCTATCCCTCGTGTAGTTTGTGAAACATTGCCTATCCCTGGTGTAGTTTGTGAAACATTGCTTATCCCTGGTGTAGTTTGTGAAACATTGCCTTTCCCTGGTGTAGTATGTGAAACATTGCCTATCCCTGGTGTAGTATGTGAAACATTGCCTTCCCTCGTGTAGTTTGTGAAACATTGCCTATCCCTCGTGTAGTTTGTGAAACATTGCCTATCCCTGGTGTAGTATGTGAGACATTGCCTATCCCTGGTGTAGTATGTAAAACATTGCCTATCCCTTGTGTAGTATGTGAAACATTGCATATCCCTGGTGTAGTGTGTGAAACATTGCCGATCCCACGTGTAGTTTGTGAAACATTGCCTATCCCTGGTGTAGTATGTCAGACATTGCCTATCCCTGGTGTAGTATGTGAGACATTGCATATCCCTGGTGTAGTATGTGAGACATTGCATATCCCTGGTGTAGTATGTGAAACATTGCCTATCCCTGGTGTAGATAGAGATCAAATTATGAATATGCTGCATCATCACCAGCCACCCAAAAGGGCATTAACACTAATAAGAAGCGAAACATTAGATAAGGTTTGTTTAAAGAACTTCACAAATATTTACGGCGTTTTTAAATATCTGGTTTATACCTGGATTTTATTATTATTTTTTTGTTTGTTAGTTTAAATAAGGCTGACGAATAAGGACCGCATACCTAGTTCAGCCGCCGCGAGATGTTGCAAGGTAGCATACTTTAATAAAAAAAAACGTTAGATAAATAAATTAGCTGATATGATAATTAGCACTACGGATGAATCAAGTTATATAGACACAGTCATTATATTTCATCGGGAGCCGCGATAGCTCAGTTGTTTTGTGAACTGGACTATAAAGGACAAGAGATAGTTTTCAATCCCAACCGACGGCTTCCGAGTTCACCCAGCCTTAATTGGGTACCGGATTTTTTTCTGGGAAAGTAAAGCGGCAAGGACGTAATACCGACCACATTACCCCAAAAATCCTGTGCTGAAGGTCTGTAAAATTGATGGTCGCTAACACCATATTTCTTATACTCCACTTGGCGTGACGGGGGATCTTTAATTTTTTTTTTTTTTTTTTTACTTTATTTCATCGATGCTGGTAGTTTAAAATAAAAAGAGAGGAAGAAAATGAAGTATATAAATAAAAGAACATTTCTATGCTTCCATCATAATTTTTCTTCTTGTCGGTTGTCCATGATTTACTTCCATATTTCAGGGCTTGCTCTGCGTAATAATGGACTGGACTGCAAAGGACAAGAGGTAGGGTTCAATCCCAACCGACGGCTTCCGGGTTCACCCAACTTTCAATGGGTACCGCATTTTTTTCTGAGAAATTAAAGCGGCACGGAAGTAATATCGACCACATTACCCAAAACATCATGTGTCTGTAAAATGTATGGTCACTAACACCATATTCCCTATACGCCACTTGGCGTGACGGAGGCTCTTTACATTTTTGTTTCTCTTTTTTTTCTCTACATAACAATTGAAAACTATTGAAGAAACACATGACTATATAAATGTATGATAGTGCATATGTCAGTTTTCCTATATGTATATTGTTTTCTTTTTCTTCAGCGTTGACCTGCTAAATGGGCCCAAATGTGTTGTATTGCTAGTTTACGACAAGGTGAGATATCTGTGACTTTATGTCCCATAGTATTCGTCTTGGGCAAGGTAGATTCTTTATTTAAAATGTTACCGGGAAAGCGGTCATTTTAGACTACTCTTTTAGATTTATAACGGTTAAGGGTTATTTAACGTGTGCAGAGTACACGCGGGTTCTTATGTTTTTTTTTTTTCCCGAGAGCGCTAAGTGTTCGATCTCACTACACAGAGACCGTGGTGATTGCTGGGAGGGTAAGGTTAAGTAAAATTTATTTTTAAAAAACACACACACACGGATTTGAGGAGAAAGATGTCCAGCGACTGAGAGGATCGAACTCAAACCCTTCTTGATGGAAACCGACATCTTATCTTTAGACCACTCAGGCTCCCCAAATATAATTATGTGCGTCTGTGTGTATGTGTGTCTGTGTGTAGGTGCGTCTGCGTGTGTGCGTGCGCGTGTGTGTGTGTGTATGTGTGTTTGCATGTATGAATGTGTTTGTGTATATATGTATGTATGTGTGTATGTATGTATGTATGTATGTATGTATGTATGTATGTATGTATGTATGTATGTATGTATGTATGTATGTATGTATGTATGTATGTATGTATGTATGTATGTATGTATGTATGTATGTATGTATGTATGTATGTATGTATGTATGTATGTATGTATGTATGTATGTATGTATGTATGTATGTATGTATGTATGTATGTATGTATGTATGTATGTATGTATGTATGTATGTATGTATGTATGTATGTATGTATGTATGTATGTATGTATGTATGTATGTATGTATGTATGTATGTATGTATGTATGTATGTATGTATGTATGTATGTATGCATGTATGTAGCTATGCGATTTTAACAAATCAACATTGCTTCGCAATAGAGCACAGAGCTGTTTTTTTCTCTAAATAATTAACAGCAACAAAATATCATTTTACGGAAGTAAATCCTGGATAACAGACAAACTAGATAAAAAAAAATCATGTATTGCAACATAAATGTACTGGCCCTGAATAGAATGTTCCGTATGCTTGTATGATTGTAAAGCAAATGAATAAATATTGCATGAAAATATGGTATTGTAACAACGATAACACAAAGAATCAAAGAATAGTTTAATATTCGTTTTGATATGTACAAATAAAGTCGTGTATATATTTTAGGAAACCGGAAAAAAAGTCCAAGGAAAAATATATTGAGAAAGACAGATACGGACAATAATTGATAACAAAGTTGTGTTTGTCACTGATACTTTAGTTCATTTGCAGATGTGTGTCTTTCCAGGAAGATAAAAATACGTATGCATATTCTATTACATATTCAGAGTTATTACAAGAAACTGTATCTTAAAATTGTGAAAAATTGTCAGGCTAGAACCTGCATATTGCATCCACCGAAACTCTTAGATTTTCGATTCTAATTTTGTTGTGAGGATTTGGAGACGTTGTTCAGGGAAGCAGTATCCAATATAAGACACTGATGTTTTACCAAACTGCTGACTTATCATTGCTTGCTACCAACCGCCTGTCAAAAACGCCATCGGTAATATAATTACTAAAATATTACGTTTTCTGTATTGTGTTACAAGCTGAAATTATTTCCATCAAAAATCACTTTTAAGAATGTGTGAAATGTACTAATCTCAGGACAGCTTATTCCAAAAAATGTGACGAGATTTCAAAGATTATAACTGAAATGTCATTTTGAGATGAAAACAAACAGCTGTGACGAAGTGGTTGCTGTTTGGGAAAATAAAATCAATGCGAACAGCACATTTTTGTGTGTGTTCGCTTATTACTGTATTAAGCTGCACTACGAATGCACATTGTAGTTCGTTTCTTCCTGAAGAAAATTGCAGTTTTGGTTACAACTGGCAAAATACAGAGAAATGGAGATCGTGGACGACAAAGAGAGAAGATAGTTAGCTGTCGTATCACGGTAAATAGTCAACAAAAGAGTTGATACATTGCACTGGGGTCTGAGGGCCTCGGTAGCCTAGTTGGTAAAATCATCCACCTGGGCTTCCGACGGTTCTGACAACTTTTGTTCGATTCCGCTTGGAAGCATTTTGAATTGTACTCGTGGATGGGAAAAAAATACCCACGTGATCGATCCAGCTGCTGGCAGAAATGGGTGCTAGGATTGTACTCTGGGAAGATGAGAAATTCCGTCTCGCATCGTGAGTTTCAATGCTTGAGGCGACACTATCCAGAAGTCTCCGAACACTTCTGATTAGGCGGCCGAGCTCATACTGGTGAAAATCGCGTGCTAAGACGCCGAATCAAGTCTCGTACTTCACCTTTACCTTTACTGTGGTCAGAGAATTGTGGGAGGACACTATCGCCTACGCCAACCGGTATGGAACATGATGATGATGACAAGCCTCGCTTTAGCGTGCACTTCTCTATGACTGCTCCCCTAGCTTCTGTGTTTAAAAAAAATATATATTTTAACGTTAAAGCAGAGTCAACCGGTTAGGTGTGTGTCTCCAAATGTAAATATAAGAACTTTGTCGTCTTGACAGACGGTTGGTAGCAAGCAATCATGCTAAGTCAGTAGTTTGGTAAAGCATTAGTGTGTCAAACCGGGTGCTGCATTACTGAACATCTTCTCTCGTAGCTGAATTTGCCAATCTTGGACAGACAGATCCATCCACAGAACGAAAAAGTTATATTTGTGGTACCTGGCCTTGTCTCTTCTCTCTTGCGCCTTTTGTTTTCTGAATTTGATATCAGCACTGTCTCAAAAGTTGCTGTGCCAATTTTTATTTTTGCTCTCCATGTGCTAAGATCTGCAGCCACATTTCCCAGTTCCTTTCACTGATAGAGAATTCCCCCACGGAAGCCCTGCAAACATCCAGCACTGGTCTGCCCTTTGGTCTCTTTCCAACTTTAAGTTCGCCATGCAATATTTGTATTATTTTCTCCAAATGTAGCAGGAATGATTAAAAGAGATAATATGGTGTGTTAATAAACACATTGAGAAGAAAAACCTCTATATAAATATACAGAAAACTATGATATTGTCCATTCACAAAACAAAATCAGCAACAACAGTGAAGAACTTGAAATTGTAACAAACTATGAATATCTGGGATTTGTAGTAACTAATAATGGAGACTACCACAAGGAAATCAAAAGAAGATTAGGTAATAGGAACACACATAGTCATGAAGAACATGTGGCATATTGCCAGCAAGGCAGTAAAATTAAAATTACTGAGAACATGTTTCTTCCTGATAGCTAAATATGGTTGTGAATCATGGACAGTCTCTCAAACAATGCATAACGTTACGGGCGTAATACCGACCTCATTACCCCAAAAGTCATGTGCCGAAGGTCTGTAAAAATTATGGCCACTAACACCATATGGGGTTCTTTACTTTACTAAGCAACCTCATACTGCTCAAGACAATCGATGAAGAATAGATGTACAAGTACACATACGGTGGAGTTGTATAGGTCATGTCTTTTGTAAAGATCCACAAGCAAAATTAGGAAATACTATGGAAAAGACTCCAGAGGAAAGTTGAGAGGCAGACCATAGCCAATTGTAGACATAGTTAGGTCATTAGACTGAGAGGAAATTCACGGAAAACCTAGAAATAGCTTTATGTTTTCAACTATGCGAGTATGGGCGGTTGTTTATTGACTGACGTCAACAGTCTATAGCTCCAATAGTTGTAAAAGTCTTTCTAGATGGAGAGTTTTCCGGTTTTATTATCTGCCCGAGGGTCTTAGTAAATCTATAGTTGTCTTTGATCAGATTAAGCCTCATCAAGGCCGGCTCCTTGTCGTGCGGATGGGGCTTAACAGTCACCAGGGACTGAAAACCAAGACTGGCCAGGCCTGCCTACACCCGAGCAAGACCACTGTCTGCTCTAGCAAGTTTAAGTGCTGAAGTCGGAGGCAACCAGCCAAAGGGCGCACTACAACAATCAGGATGCCACGCACTCACGCCAATGGGAAGTATGTCTATAACCGCAAATCGATATGGCACTCGCCCTGTGATGGACACACAGGCAGATGCAGCGCCGGGCCCTCAGCCTCGAAAGGGCCCAACCTCTATTACTGGATGTCCTTCTTAACCGCTCTGTGGAGTCAGGGGGGCGAGAGAATAGAGCTACTGGCCAATCCAAAATAAGACCACTCAAAATAATGCACTGGAATGCTGAAGGCATCAACAACAAAAGAGACGGGTACAGTAAAATGATAGAATTAGAAATATCCTGCATGAAGAACAAATAAGCATATGTTGTTTGCAGGAAACCCATCTAAACAACGACATAGCCTTGAAGATTATGGGATAGCAGTGCTACCGATCTGACAGAAAAAAACAGACAAAAGGGCGGAATATTGACATTTGTAAAGAACAACATCAATGCTTGTCAGATTGAAGTGTATATGGATGGGGCGGAATATCAAATACTGCACCTCAGGACAGTAAATACAGACTTCCATCTACTTAACTACTACTGTCCGAGTGACCGCCCACTAGCACTAGACACAATTACATTAAAAGAAAGAATAATAGTATGTGGAGACTTTAACAGCCATTCATAGAGCTGGGGCTATGGACATATGGAAAAGAGAGGTGAAGAACTTGAAAATTGGCAGGATAACAATGGGCTTATACTATTAAATCAGACAACAGATCCACCAACATTCTACTCCAGATCATGGCATACCTCATCTACACCAGACCTTGCTTTCCATTCACCAGACCTGGATTGGAATATCACCGGTATTGTTGGGAAACAACTTGGAGGCAGCGACCACCGGCCAGTCTTTTTAGAGGTGCAAAATGATGCCGTCAGAGAGAGCAGCACTCTCACCAGATGGAATTACAAAAAAAAAACACACTGGAAAATGTATCAACATTACACCAGTGTACTGACTAAGGATCTAAATACAGACAGACATCAACAAACTAGTTGATGAATTCAGTAGACTAATAGTACAAGCTGCCAGTAAAACAATACATAGAGTGGCACGGAAACACTACAAACCATAATGGAGTAGTGAACTAGAGCAACTGCACAATGACATGGAAATATCTCGAAAGCAAGCAGAAAATAACCCTTGCCAGGAACACCACAATAACTATCAGCATGCTAAAGCCAAATTTCAATGGGCTAAACTACAAGCCAGACGGAGAAGCTGGAAAGAGAAAAACAGAGTCCTTGAATCTTGAACGAGACACAAGAAAAGTGTGGAAGCTTGTAAAACAGCTGAATGATGAGGGTACAGTAAGGAACACCAACATTATACTGAAGAAGGATGGAAACATCCTAACAGGTAAGCATGCAGCAAATCACTTTGCAGACTCCTTTGCAAATGACAATAATATTGAAATCAGCCTAGAGAAACGACAAGAGACCCGTTTCAAACAATAAAATGCAAGACAAGAAGAGACCGCACATGAAGTCATGGAAATACCCATTACACAAAGAGAGCTAGAGCTGGCAATATCCAAATTAAAAATGAAAAAGTCACCAGGCAGTGATAGAGTGTCCAATGAAATGATTAAGAACTTGGCAACTGCAGCTACAGCAAAACTACTACAGATCTACAACATTTGCTGGATCACAGGTAGAGTGCCACAGACATGGAGAGAAGCAATTATGATACCCTTACTAAAGCCAGGAAAAGATGGTTCAACGACATCCAGCTATAGATCAATCAGCCTTACAAGCTGTTTGTGTAAAACAATGGAACGTATAATCAATCTCAGACTGCAGTGGTACCTGGAAAGTGAAAATCTCCTTGTCCCACAACAAGCAGGCTTTAGACAGTGTTACTCTACCGAAGATCAGGCAACCTATCTTTCCCAGGAAATTGAGGATGCGTTTCAAGAAAAGATACTGGTACTAGCAACATGGATAGACCAAAAGAAAGCATTTGATAAGGTATGGAAGGAAGGGCTTTTGAAGAAACTGATAATTCATGGAGTAAATGGCAGGATGTACAAATGGGTCAAAGCATACCTGCATAACAGGAGAGCCAGAGTGGAACTAGATCATCTTAAGAGTAAGATGGTCTTACTGCGCCAGGGCGTTCCACATGGAGGGGTACTATCTCCAACACTTTTTCTGATCTACATCAATGACCTAGTTACTGAACTACCACATGGCATCAAAGTGGCAATGTAAGCAGATAACTTGGTAATGTGGTGCACACAGGAGTATGCAACAGTGGCCTCCAAATTGCTACAAAGAGCTATGATGGCACTGAATTCATGGATAAATAGATGGTGTATCAGCATCAATACAGACAAATGCAGCACTTTATTTTCACTCTCTCCCCAAAACAAAAAGCAGGAGCCATCTATATAAACAATGAGCAAAGGAAAGAAGACATACAAGCTACGTATCTTGGAGTTACATTTAATAACAAACTATCATGGAAACAGCAGATAAATAAGGCAACCAAAAAAGCTAGGATGAAATTGGCTATTCTAAGAAAGATGTGTGGAACCACATGGGGTGCGAGTAGGAAAATACTCAGTAAAGTTTACCAACAGAGTATACGCCCACATTTAGAATATGGATCATCTGCATGGTGCTTGGCATCAAACACCACACTGCAAGAACTGGACAAAGTACAAAACCAGGCACTTAGGATCATCACAGGAGCAATGAAATCAACACCAATATTGGAGATGGAGAAATTGTGGAGGATACCAGCACTGCTATAACGGAGGGACAAAAAGATACTGATACAGGCAGAAAAATTTGCTTGCGTGCCGAGACTTTCAATGAAGGACCGATTCCAAAATCTTGCATTGGGACGACTTAAGAGAAGCAGTTTTATCCACCAAGCCAAGCGTATTAGTAGACAAACACCAGACATGCCAAGAGTTGTTAACCCCCTACTGCCCATACCAGAACAGACTCCCTGGACAGAGGAATAAGGATTATCAGTTCAAATACGGACAGAAGTGAAAGGAATAGTTGACAAAGAGGAACAGATAAGTCTACAGCGAAAAACAATAACTCTCAGTTTCCTGGATGAAGAATACCCACAAGATCTATGGATTCGTGTGTACACAGATGGATCAGCACAGAGTGGAGTAAAGAATGGGGGGGGGGAGCAGGTGCATATATAAAGTACCCAAATAACACTAGGGATATGAATAAAATAGCAACAGGGAAATATTGTCACAATTATGATGCAGAAATGCAAGAAATAAAGTTGGCAATAGAAAAACTGCTGAACAGTAATCTTAGCCAGCAGCCTGTTGTGTTTTTGACAGATGCAAGATCAGTACTCCAGGCACTCCAATACAGAAAATTACCACATCTGCAGACCTTATTGACTGAACTCTGCAAGCGCCATGGAGTTGCCCTGCAGTGGATTCAATCTCACTGTGGAATACCAGGAAATGAGAAAGCAGATCAGTTGGCAAAGGAAGGTTCAACAGGCACACAACTAGATACATCGGTTATATACCATCATAAGAAACAGATAATCAAATCAATCAGAGGACCACAAGCCCCAGATCAGGATGCCTTTCATAATATGAATAGATATGAACAAGTTATCATTATACGCCTCAGAACAGGACACAATCGACTCCATAGTTACATGTATACAAAATTCAAGATCGGCACCTCAACTACTTGTACATGTGGACAGGCGCTACAGACTGCTGAACACATACTTCTAAACTGCACTGAATATAGTAGACTGAGGAAAATCCATTGGCCCATAGATACAACACTACAGACAAAACTATATGGGCCACTGCAAGAATAACAAAGGTCTGTAAAATTTATACAGGAAACGACATTGCAGATATAGACAATACATCGGGCGAACGAAAGATAGATAGATCAGAATAAGAACAGTTAGCTGGAAATAGTGGACAAGTTGAACTCAGTGTATGGTGACAGCTCTACATTGGAGAAAAATACTACTATACTATTGACATTTCGACCTACAAACGGCTTTACTCAGAAAACAATAACAACTCGTTCCCTGCAAACAGCTTTACTGCAGCACTGCAGTTATTTGTCTGCGTCTTGTTTATTTCGCGTCATTGCTACTTCTATGCCTAGCGTGGCTTCCGTTTATGTGTCCGTTTGTTTTTGCTGTCGTTGTTTCCTGGGGAAGTCTGCGGGTAGACCCAAACGTCAATAGCTGTACATTGTTCTCCTATATAGATCTGTCACCATACACTATGTTCTCTTTGTTCCCTGCACGCCAGCTTTATCGCGGCACTTCAATTACTTACATGTTCCTTGAAAACAATATCGATAGAAATAAAAATTGTTTGCAGAAATACACAGTTTGCCACAGGGAGTAAAAATCGAAGAAGAAAGGCAACACGGTACTCAAAATTTCCGTGCTGAAGTCGGATGTGATGGGTTGAAAAGCGCAAATAAACCACAGCACAACGTATTTACGCCTACTTAAAGTCTTGTTTAGGACGCATGACAAAGCGGTCTATCCATTCCTTTAGTAGACATCAGATGAAAACCAGAACGAAAAAAAGAAAGACCGTGCTTTACCAGGTACTAGAAAAGAAGTATAGAACAGCACCATGGTACCCTACCAGACACGCAAAATAACAAAGCTCCGTTGTACCCCATCAGACAGGGAAAATAACAAAACAACGCTGTACCCCATCAGACACGGAAAATAACAAAGCAACGTTATACCCCTTCAGACACGAAAAATAACAAACCAACGTTGTACCCTACCAGACACGGAAAATAACAGAGCAACGTTGTACCCCACCAGACACGGAAAATAACAAAACAACCTTGTACCCTACCAGACACAGAAAATAACAGAGCAACGTTGTACCCCACCATACACGGAAAATAACAAAGCGTTGTACCCTACCAGACATAAAATATAACTAAGCAACGTTGTACCCTACAAGACACGGAAAATAACAAAGCAGCGTTTTGTACCCTATCAGACATGAAATATAACTAAGCAACGGTGTGCCCCACAAGACACGGAAAATAACAAAGTAACATTGTACCCTCACAAGACATGGAATATAACTAAGCAACGTTGTACCCTCCTTACCAGACATGAAATATAACTAAGCAAAGTTGTACCCTCCCTACCAGATATGAAATGTAACTAATCAACGTTGTACCCTCCCTACAAGACATGAAATATAACTAAGCAACGTTGTATCTACCCTACCAGACATGGAATATAACTAAGCAACGTTGTACCCTCCCTACAAGACATGAAATATAACTAAGCAATGTTGTACCCTACCAGACATGAAATATAACTAAGCAACGTTGTACCCTCCCTACAAGACATGAAATATAACTAAGCAATGTTGTACCCTACCATACATGAAATATAACTAAGCAACGTTGTACCCTCCCTACAAGACATGAAATATAACTAAGCAATGTTGTACCCTACAATACATGAAATATAACTAAGCAACGTTGTACCCTACCAGACATGGAATATAACTAAGCAACGTTGTACCTATGAGCTCAGCTACTACATAATATAGCTGAGGAAACATTGATGAGTAAATGAAGGAAACGTTGCCTTCCAACGAAGAAAATGGCTCTCATGAGTAAAGACTTAAGACACACCAGAGGACAAAGTGAGAGACAGTGTCTCAGCAGCTAAATGAGGAAAAACTGCGAGGGAAGACATTTAGTGAGTTAAGAAAATGACACATTGAAATTATTACTTTAAATGTTTTTTTAAAGATCTGTAATTAATAAGGAAGGGAAAGTAGGAGGAAGAAGAAGAGGAGAGGAGGAAGAAGAAACAGAAGAAGGTGATGACGCAAATCACACTGCAAAGGCTAGCTACGATATGAATGAAGTAGTCAAACGTCATTTTTAGCTGCACAAAGCAACACAGTTTACCGAGTTCTGACTGTGTTTGTCGAGCTGTGTGTCAAAGGAAGGGAGGCTCTCGTGAAAGGAGTGTGAAGAAACGGGAGAGGGGGCTGATACTGATATCTTTAATACATGCCACAAATATGGCCGCTGCTCTGACAGCATTGTCATCAAAGACCTACCCACACCGTGGATCATAGGCTGAGCTACGAAATTAGTGCACTTGTGCCATGATTCTCTTTGCTACGGAATTCATGAACGTGTGCCAGAATTCTCCATACTACGGTATTCACGCACATGTGCCAGAATTCTCCTTGCTACGGAATTCACGCACATGTGCCAGGATTCTCCATACTACGGTATTCACGCACATGTGCCAGAATTCTCCATACTACGGTATTCACGCACATGTGCCAGAATTCTCCTTGCTACGGAATGCATGCACATGTGCCAGGATTCTCCTTGCTACGGAATTCACGCACATGTGCCAGAATTCTCCTTGCTACGGAATTCACGCACATGTGCCAGGATTCTCCTTGCTACGGAATTCACGCACATGTGCCAGGATTCTCCTTGCTACGGAATTCACGCACATGTGCCAGGATTCTCCTCGGATTATCTCGAGGTTCTCGAGGGAGATATCGAAGCACCTATGGATCCGTCTTGTGTGCAATGATGATGCCCGATCCTAACAACAAGCAAATAAACAATCATTGACACTATATATTATATACAATCAACAGTTCGTATAGAGACACAATATTTCAATGAACCCAGTAAGGGAAGGACTTATGAAAGCAAGAGGAAGTGACATTGTGTTTCATGCTGGGGAGAAGAGGTTTGTTACCAGATCATTTAGGGGTTAGTTATAGCTGTGGCAATGGTTCTCTTCTGGCGTGCACAAGTATATTGTACTATATTCAAATAGCATGGAATGTGTCGATCTAAGTGAGGTCATGCGTCTAATCTATCGGGGGAGCGGATGATAATGAAATTATATGATATGATATGATATGATATGATATGATATGATATGATATGATATGATATGATATGATATGATATGATATGATATGATATGATATAACATGATATGATATGATATGATATGATATGATATAACATGATATGATATGATATGATATAACATGATATGATATGATATGATAAACACAATTCCCTTGGATAAATATATAAAGAAAAATAATCGACAGCTGAAAATAAAAAGAAAGGGCTGGGTGTATGCCGATGTAAAGGTTATTTTTTTTTTACATCAAAGTAATAGAAGGAAAAATAATAAATCATAGCAACAACTTTTTTTTTTTATTACCAGGACAGCCATCATTGCTGTGGAGTTCGTGCATAATTGTTTTGGAATAAATTTTTTTTGTTTAACCTTGAGTGACTAATGGAAACCATCGGAGTACCATGATGAGAACCCGCCACAAATGGAACAAGAGCAAGCATTGTTTTTTTCCCCCTTCTAAACTTCCTACTATTTTTAAATGTTATATAGTGGTTCTCAAAATTGGTGATTTCGCCATTGAATAATTCAGTATTGTAAGAACGGATGAAAAAAAAAAAGTAATCTGTGAACGATAAACGAACAACTTGAGCACCGTTAATTCAATAACTATGGTTACATGACAACAGGACACTCTTTGTGTGATGTCGTCACTCTTATCTTCTTAAAAGAACAATTTAGATTGCAGTTATAAACGCGTACGTCGTTTTACGTGAGTCATAATATTTTTTTTCCATCTACGTGCGTCTGATAATTATTTCTCTTTCTCAACATCGTGTTAGGTGACCGTAGGTTGTGTTGTTTCATATTTTAAACTAACAGCAAGTTGCAATATCTCCGTTTTCCAGCCAATGAAATCAGATTTCAGGACCCCACCCTTTTTTCTTTAAATTCAGGTTTTGCTTTCATCTTCTATCCAAACCCGTTTGACTAGATTAGTTAGTATGCTATCAGGGTCAACGCAGAAAGTCTGTCTTGGTGGCTGAGTGGTTAGTGTGCTCAGTTCCTGATCAGAAGTGTTAGAGTTCGATTCCCAGAAGGTGCGGAATTTTTTTCCGGATCGACAGGGCTCCATGGTTCATCCAGCCTCTAAAAATGGGTACCAAAGATTTCTCTGGGAAGTAAAGGTGGCTTGACGTGATATGGACCTCACCGACAAAAAATGTGCAGTTTTCATGAACAAATGTGGTCACCAACACCGTATACCCTATACTGATATCAAGGCAGGAGATTGCATCATTGTTTTACTTACATAAAAGTTTATTTTAATCTGCATCACTTCTGCAGTAACTATTCCTACGTCAGAAATCAGCTATGAGTCACTGATCACTTGCAGCGAATTCATAGCACGTCGACTTAAAAACTAGAAGAAACAAATAGACTACTATATCAAAGAAGGGAGCCGCGATAGCTCAGTAGTTAGTGAACTGGACTATAAAGGACAAGAGTTAGGGTTCGATCCCAACCGACGGCTTCCGGGTTCACCCAGCCTTTAATGGGTACCTGATTTTTGTCAGGGAAAGTGAAGCGGCACGGGTGTAATACCGACCACATTTCCCCAAAAATCATGTGCCGAAGGTCTGTAAAATATATGGTCACTAACACCATATTCCCTATACGCCACTTGGCGTGACGGGGGTACTTTACTTTTACTTTACTTATATCAAAGAAGAATTGTGTTATCTTTTACAATCACAATTTATCTCTAAATGTGACTGTAAATAAGTAAAAATGCAATAATAAGGAAATAGTGTGTTCACTGTCAGAGTCATTATGTCGTTTTACACTTTACTGTGAACATAGGAAGAAAGCAAACGTAGCTATAACGTTACTGCCTCTCTCTTTCTCCTCCCTATCTCCCCGTTCTCTCTCCTCACCTCTCCCTCTATCTCTCCCTGTATCTCTCCATCTGCCCTCACCCTCTCCATCTCTCTCCCTCTTTCTTCTCAATCTCTTTCTTCTCCCTCTATCTCTCTCTCCCTCCACCCTCTCTCTGCATGCATATATTTTCATTAAATTAATCCCACGCAGACGCTCTTCTATATATTTTTTTTTCTTTGAAAGGGAGTGGGTGTGATTTTGGAGGAGTGGGGGTTTTCAATTCACAGTTTTTTTTTTTTTTTTTTTGGGGGGGGGGGGGGGGAGAATGGGAATGAGTAGGAAAGGCTTTGTATAGAGTTGGACATTCATTTTTCTCTTTCAAACTGCAAAATGATAAAATAATCTAGTTTTTTTGTTTCTTTTTTATATAAACATATAAATCGACGAGAACGACGAGGAAGAGCTAATATAACACCGACAATGTGTTTATAGTTTAGAGTTTCTTTAAAGAAAACATGTACCCTCACCACGTCTTTGTGAAACCACACCTCCACACACACACACACACACACACACACACACACAGAAGAATAAAACCTTGAACTGTCGACACGTATTTAATTTGAAAGCTTTGAAGGAAAGAGATGAAAGTGAAGACAGACAGACAACTATTCTTTTTTTTATGAACAGACATCCTCTCCCGTTATTTAATTACCGCTTTCCCCCCCCTACCAATTGTAATTTTTTCCCCGCACATATATTGAATATATTTAACAAATATGGAGGAAGATGAAACAAGCAAAAAAAAAAAAAGATACTGATGTTATTATCGATGTGGCGGATTCCGTTGCGAAGTATTAACAGTAGATATATGGAATAATAACAGTATTGATGTAAGTTTATTTTTTTTTTCAAGAAAATGTGTCAACATATTGTAAGCAACTTTACACTGTATGTACCGAGAAAAGTAGAACAATCTGTAATTATTAGAAAATGTAAGGCGTCGTATTTCTGATTCTATATAGCTGGTAATAAAAGGTGAAATGTCACTCTAAAATGAGTAAATATTGACTGGAAACTTGAGCTGTAAAAATGTTAGGTTTCACACTGAAATTAGTCAGTGGAGATAGAAAACACTAGGAGTAAAAATGTGACATTTTCCACTAAAGGAGCAAGGTATTGATAGGAAACATGAGGTGTAAAAAGGTGAGATTTTGCACTAAAAAAGCAAGGCATTGATAGGAAACATGAGGTTTAACAATGTGAGATTTTGCACTAAAGGAGCAAGGTATTGATAGGAAACATGAGGTGTAACAAGATTTTCCACTAAAGGAGCAAAGTATTGATAGGAAACATCAGGTGTAACAAGGTGAGATTTTCCACTAAAGGAGCAATGTTTTGATAGGAAACATGAGGTGTAACAAGGTGAGATTTTCCACTAAAGGAGCAAGGTTTTGATAGGAAACATGAGGTGTAACAAGGTGAGATTTTCCACTAAAGGAGCAAGGTATTGATAGGAAACATCAGGTGTAACAAGGTGAGATTTTCCACTAAAGGAGCAAGGTATTGATAGGAAACATCAGGTGTAACAAGGTGAGATTTTCCACTAAAGGAGCAAGGTTTTGATAGGAAACATGAGGTGTAACAAGGTGAGATTTTCCACTAAAGGAGCAACGTATTGATAGGAAACATCAGGTGTAACAAGGTGAGATTTTCCACTAAAGGGGCAAGGTATTGATAGGAAACATCAGGTGTAACAAGGTGAGATTTTCCACTAAAGGAGCAAGGTATTGATAGGAAACATCAGGTGTAACAAGGTGAGATTTTCCACTAAAGGAGCAAGGTTTTGATAGGAAACATGAGGTGTAACAATGTGAGATTTTCCACTAAAGGAGCAACGTATTGATAGGAAACATCAGGTGTAACAAGGTGAGATTTTCCACTAAAGGAGCAAGGTATTGATAGGAAACATCAGGTGTAACAAGGTGAGATTTTCCACTAAAGGGGCAAGGTATTGATAGGAAACATCAGGTGTAACAAGGTGAGATTTTCCACTAAAGGAGCAAGGTATTGATAGGAAACATCACGTGTAACAAGGTGAGATTTTCCACTAAAGGAGCAAGGTATTGATAGGAAACATCACGTGTAACAAGGTGAGATTTTCCACTAAATGAGCAAGGCAATGATAGGAAACATCAGGTGTAACAAGGTGAGATTTTCCACTAAATGAGCAAGGTATTGATAGGAAACATCAGGTGTAACAAGGTGAGATTTTCCACTAAATGAGCAAGGCAATGATAGGAAACATCAGGTGTAACAAGGTGAGATTTTCCACTAAAGGAGCATGGTATTGATAGGAAACATCAGGTGTAACAAGGTGAGATTTTCCACTAAAGGAGCAAGGTATTGATAGGAAACATCACGTGTAACAAGGTGAGATTTTCCACTAAATGAGCAAGGCAATGATAGGAAACATCAGGTGTAACAAGGTGAGATTTTCCACTAAATGAGCAAGGAATTGATAGGAAACATCAGGTGTAACAAGGTGAGATTTTCCACTAAATGAGCAAGGCAATGATAGGAAACATCAGGTGTAACAAGGTGAGATTTTCCACTAAATGAGCAAGGCAATGATAGGAAACATCAGGTGTAACAAGGTGAGATTTTCCACTAAATGAGCCAGGCAATGATAGGAAACATCAGGTGTAACAAGGTGAGATTTTCCACTAAATGAGCAAGGAATTGATAGGAAACATCAAGTGTAACAGGGTGAGATTTTCCACTAAATGAGCAAGGCAATGATAGGAAACATCCGTCGTCATAAGTTATCATCATTCATAATAAGCAATCTGAATATAAAAAAACCATCCGGATGAAACACACAGCTCACGGTATGCACAGAGCACTACTCAGTTGCTCTGGCAGCAAGCCGGACTTGGAATATGAGGAAACATTGCATGAACTAAGAAGAAAAATGGAAGCAATTCTAGCCTTCTATTGCGATGGAATGACTGGAAATCAATTTGCGGGTGGAAATTAAGTTTTAGCATCTTGATGGTTCTTTCTTCCAAACTTCAAATATGGCACTGAACTTGGAGACTTATTCCTGACACCATTAACTGCGGTCTCGGAAGGTCTTATCCTGGCACTTCAATCTTAGCCCTTTCAACATTCATTTTTAAAATTGCAACTTTTTCGTTCATTTACTCAATGGGTGTCGTCTCCTTAAAATCTGTCATTCATTCATTGAGTGTCGTCTCCTTAAAATTTTACATTCATTCATTGGGTGCGCGTCTCCACATCGAAGTTTGGTTACCATGGAGCACCATTTTACTCTGTCTCTTTTTTTTAGGGTGCACATTGTCATAGGTTCATCTGTCCTTCTTTAAATGTTATCAGTCCACTTTAATCTTGGTCTGCCTTGTCTACCTTGTATCTTTCCTCCCAACATGACTTCTAGTACGGAATTATGTCTCTTCACATGTCCACAAAATGTCAGCTGTCTTTTACTTTTTCAGTAACCGTGTCTTAAACAACCACTTCCTTTTTCCATTTTTCCAGCTCCAAAATAGGACCGCAACTTCCCCTTTGAGAACCACTGACATTGTCTGTCTGACCCAGTGAGTGGATATAAGACAGACACGTGGGCGGGTAAGGTAGCGGTTAAATAGGTGTAACAAGGTGAGATTTTCCACTAAAGGAGCAAGGTTTTGATAGGAAACATGAGGTGTAACAAGGTGAGATTTTCCACTAAAGAAGCAACGTATTGATAGGAAACATCAGGTGTAACAAGGTGAGATTTTCCACTAAAGGAGCAAGGTATTGATAGGAAACATCAGGTGTAACATGGTGAGATTTTCCACTAAAGGGGCAAGGTATTGATAGGAAACATCAGGTGTAACAAGGTGAGATTTTCCACTAAAGGAGCAAGGTATTGATAGGAAACATCAGGTGTAACAAGGTGAGATTTTCCACTAAAGGAGCAAGGTTTTGATAGGAAACATCAGGTGTAACAAGGTGAGATTTTCCACTAAATGAGCAAGGCAATGATAGGAAACATCAGGTGTAACAAGGTGAGATTTTCCACTAAAGGAGCAAGGTATTGATAGGAAACATCAGGTGTAACAAGGTGAGATTTTCCACTAAATGAGCAAGGTATGATAGGAAACATCAGGTGTAACAAGGTGAGATTTTCCACTAAATGAGCAAGGCAATGATAGGAAACATCAGGTGTAACAAGGTGAGATTTTCCACTAAAGGAGCAAGGTATTGATAGGAAACATCAGGTGTAACAAGGTGAGATTTTCCACTAAATGAGCAAGATATTGATAGGAAACATCAGGTGTAACAAGGTGAGATTTTCCACTAAATGAGCAAGGCAATGATAGGAAACATCAGGTGTAACAAGGTGAGATTTTCCACTAAATGAGCAAGGCAATGATAGGAAACATCAGGTGTAACAAGGTGAGATTTTCCACTAAATGAGCAAGGCAATGATAGGAAACATCAGGTGTAACAAGGTGAGATTTTCCACTAAATGAGCAAGGCAATGATAGGAAACATCAGGTGTAACAAGGTGAGATTTTCCACTAAATGAGCAAGGCAATGATAGGAAACATCAGGTGTAACAAGGTGAGATTTTCCACTAAATGAGCAAGGCAATGATAGGAAACATCAGGTGTAACAAGGTGAGATTTTCCACTAAATGAGCAAGGCAATGATAGGAAACATCAGGTGTAACAAGGTGAGATTTTCCACTAAATGAGCAAGGCAATGATAGGAAACATCAGGTGTAACAAGGTGAGATTTTCCACTAAATGAGCAAGGCAATGATAGGAAACATCAGGTGTAACAAGGTGAGATTTTCCACTAAATGAGCAAGGAATTGATAGGAAACATCAAGTGTAACAGGGTGAGATTTTCCACTAAATGAGCAAGGCAATGATAGGAAACATCCGTCGTCATAAGTTATCATCATTCATAATAAGCAATCTGAATATAAAAAAACCATCCGGATGAAACACACAGCTCACGGTATGCACAGAGCACTACTCAGTTGCTCTGGCAGCAAGCCGGACTTGGAATATGAGGAAACATTGCATGTACTAAGAAGAAAAATGGAAGCAATTCTAGCCTTCTATTGCGATGGAATGACTGGAAATCAATTTGCGGGTGGAAATTAAATTTTAGCATCTTGATGGTTCTTTCTTCCAAACTTCAAATATGGCACTGAACTTGGAGACTTATTCCTGACACCATTAACTGCGGTCTCGGAAGGTCTTATCCTGGCACTTCAATCTTAGCCCTTTCAACATTCATTTTTAAAATTGCAACTTTTTCGTTCATTTACTCAATGGGTGTCGTCTCCTTAAAATCTGTCATTCATTCATTGAGTGTCGTCTCCTTAAAATTTTACATTCATTCATTGGGTGCGCGTCTCCACATCGAAGTTTGGTTACCATGGAGCACCATTTTACTCTGTCTCTTTTTTTTAGGGTGCACATTGTCATAGGTTCATCTGTCCTTCTTTAAATGTTATCAGTCCACTTTAATCTTGGTCTGCCTTGTCTACCTTGTATCTTTCCTCCCAACATGACTTCTAGTACGGAATTATGTCTCTTCACATGTCCACAAAATGTCAGCTGTCTTTTACTTTTTCAGTAACCGTGTCTTAAACAACCACTTCCTTTTTCCATTTTTCCAGCTCCAAAATAGGACCGCAACTTCCCCTTTGAGAACCACTGACATTGTCTGTCTGACCCAGTGAGTGGATATAAGACAGACACGTGGGCGGGTAAGGTAGCGGTTAAATAGGTGGGTGCGGTGGCATAGCTCCCAATAAAAACCTGGAGGCATAATTTATTTACAGACATGCCTGGCAAGCGCTGTTACCATTATCGTAGTGAAGAAGTTGAGGAGAGTGTATGTATGTAGTTCAAAATGTGAGAGTAAACAAATGGTTATTATATGTAACTTTCTACATTTGTAACAAAATCTGTTGATAACCTGTTTACAGTTTATATTCAACAATGAACAAAACTTGTTGACAGATGGTTATATCATAAAATGACAGCCGTCATTGGCATTGAAGTGAAGCAAATGCATGTTGTTGACGTCACCGTCTTTTAGGAAACCCAGCTTGCGATGGCTCGGCCAAGAAAAAAATAATCTGCCAAGACTGTTCTTGGGAGCCATGACTGCTAAGTGGTTAGTAAACTGGGCTGCTCAGTGGTTGGTGAACTGGACTATTTAGTGGTTAGTGAAATGGGCTGCTTAGTGTTTAGTTAAATGGGCTGCTTTGTAGTTGGTGAAGTGGGCTGCTAGTGGTTAGTGAAATGGGCTGTTTAGTGTTTAGTGAAATGTGCTGCTTAGTAGTTGGTGAAGTGGGCTGCTAGTGGTTAGTGAAATGGGCTGTTAAGTGGTTAGTGAAATGGGCTGCTTAGTAGTTGGTGAAGTGGGCTGCTAGTGGTTAGTGAAATGGGCTGTTTAGTGGTTAGTGAAATGGGCTGATTTGTGGTTAGTGAAATGGGCTGCTTAGTGGTTAGTGAAATGGGCTGTTTAGTGGTTAGTGAAATGGGCTGTTTAGTGGTTAGTGAAATGGGCTGCTTAGTGGTTAGTGAAATGGGCTGTTTAGTGGTTAGAGAAATGGGCTGTTTAGTGGTTAGTGAAATGGGCTGTTTAGTGGTTAGTGAAATGGACTGCTTAGTGGTTAGTGAAATGGGCTGTTTAGTGGTTAGTGAAATGGGCTGTTTAGTGGTTAGAGAAATGGGCTGCTTAGTGGTTAGCGAAATGGGCTGCTTAGTGGTTAGAGAAATGGGCTGTTTTGTGGTTAGTGAAATGGGCTGCTTAGTGGTTAGTGAAATGGGCTGTTTAGTGGTTAGTGAAATGGGCTGCTTAGTGGTTAGTGAAATGGGCTGTTTAGTGGTTATTGAAATGGGCTGTTTAGTGGTTAGTGAAATGGGCTGTTTAGTGGTTAGTGAAATGGGCTGTTTAGTGGTTAGTGAAATGGACTGCTTAGTGGTTAGTGAAATGGGCTGTTTAGTGGTTAGAGAAATGGGCTGTTTAGTGGTTAGAGAAATGGGCTGCTTAGTGGTTAGTGAAATGGGCTGTTTAGTGGTTAGAGAAATGGGCTGTTTTGTGGTTAGTGAAATGGGCTGCTTAGTGGTTAGTGAAATGGGCTGTTTAGTGGTTAGTGAAATGGGCTGCTTAGTGGTTAGTGAAATGGGCTGTTTAGTGGTTAGAGAAATGGGCTGTTTAGTGGTTAGTGAAATGGGCTGTTTAGTGGTTAGTGAGCTAGGCTGCTACGAGGTTAGTGAGATAGGCTAATAAGGACAAAAGATCAGGTTTGATTCTCGTCAACGGCTTATAGACCCACTTAGGCATAAATTGGTACCGGATTTTTCTGGGGCAGAAGTCCAGCCTGGCGTGGTGTGGACCACATCAACCATAAAATGAGTCGTTGATAACTGAGAAACGTGAACACAAACACCATATTCCCCATATTCTTTGTTGCTTGAAGGAAACCCCAATACTCTCCTCTGTTCATTTCTCTGCTGGGCACTGTAATTCCTTTATTGGCAAAATTAATCATGAGTAGAATTCTTCTTCTTCTAAATTTCAGCTCCCTGTGGAGCATAGGTTTTCAGCAAACACTTTCCAAGTCGTTCTGCTTCTTGCCATTCTTTTAAGAGCATTCCATGTCTTCCCCATCATCTTCATCTCTGCTTCTGTCTGTCTTCTCCAAGAATTTCTTGATCTTCCTCTTTGTCTTTTCCCCTGGGGATTCAAAAAAAGGGCCTGTTTTGTAATATTCTCAGTTGGCTTCCTCAGTGTGTTTCCTATCCAGCGCCATCGTCTTCGCTGTATCTCTTTATCCACTGGTATTTGACTGGTACATTTCCATAATTCTATGTTAGTGATTGTGTTTGTTAGTGATGAGTAGAGTTGCTGGACGCATATGTTATTATTGAAAATAAACATCACTTTGTTTCCAACCATCTGTGAGGGTGGTTTCTTTCATTTGCTCCTTCTTGTCTTTTAACTAAAACAGGTCGACCTAGAAGTCAGATTAACTTCATGATTTGTAACTTCTTGTAGGACAACAACACTTCTTCACTTTGTATAATCTGTGTTAATACTTTCTAGAGTGCCCACAGTCTGATCAACACTGTTTATTTCCTTGTCAACTTTTCACCATTAGATTACCTCAGTCCTGTCTCTCTTCTTATGGAGCCCTCAGCATGACAGGTCTTATTAGTGCTTCAACATTTTATTTCTGACCAGACGATCTATCAAGCTGCAGCTTCTCCCTATAATAACTATCCGCATGATATCTTGATCACATTTCTTGATTAATTCTGGTGGCTGATTTGTTTTGACCAAACAACAAGTGTTTGCCTCGAGCACATTGAATGAAATGATGACAGTTTTTGTTTCCTTTTTCATCATTCTTTATCATTCAAACAAGGGCAGTGAAAGAACACAACTCTTGTATAACATCAGCATTATGTCCTTCTATTATACTATGTTCTCATTGCATCGTATAAATTATGTTGTTGATTGTTATTATGCCACGGCAACAAGTTATCTAGTTTATTCTCTCTCTCTGTCATCTAATATTTCTCTTTCCCTGTATTTTGCCATTTGTAACCAAATATCTTTTGTTGCTTTTGAAAACCATATATGCTCACAGCTTTCCGGATAAAATCATCAATATTCTACAGGACATGTTCGACTGCAACAAGTTCTGAGTAAGACATGAAGGCGAGCAGGCAGCTCGGTTCAGAGTCATAACGGGAGTTAGACATGAAGGAGAGCAGACAGCTGGGTTCAGAGTCATAACGGGAGGTAGACATGAAGGGGAGCAGACAGCTGGGTTCAGAGTCATAACGGGAGTTAGACATGAAGGAGAGCAGACAGCTCGGTTCAGAGTCATAACGGGAGGTAGACATGAAGGAGAGCAGACAGCTGGGGTCAGAGTCATAACGGGAGTTAGACATGAAGGAGAGCAGAGAGCTGGGTTAAGAGTCATAACGGGAGTTAGACAAGAAGGAGAGCAGACAGCTGGGTTCAGAGTCATAACGGCAGTTAGACATGTAGGAGAGCAGACAGCTGGGTTCAGAGTCATAACAGGAGTTAGACATGTAGGAGAGCAGACAGCTGGGTTCAGAGTCTTAACGGGAGTTAGACATGTAGGAGAGCAGACAGCTGGGTTCAGAATCTTAACGGGAGTTAGACATGAAGAAGAGCAGACAGCTGGGTTCAGAGTCATAACAGGAGTTAGACATGTAGGAGAGCAGACAGCTGGGTTCAGAGTCTTAACGGGAGTTAGACATGTAGGAGAGCAGACAGCTGGGTTCAGAGTCTTAACGGGAGTTAGACATGAAGAAGAGCAGACAGCTCGGTTCAGAGTCATAACGAGAGTTAGACATGAAGGAGAGCAGACAGCTCGGCTCAGAGTCATAACGGGAGTTAGACATGAAGGAGAGCAGACAGCTGGGTTCAGAGTCATAACAGGAGTTAGACATGAATGAGAGCAGACAGCTGGGTTCAGAGTCATAACAGGAGTTAGACATGAAGGAGAGCAGACAGCTGGGTTCAGAGTCATAACAGGAGTTAGACATGAAGGAGAGCAGACAGCTGGGTTCAGAGTCATAACAGGAGTTAGACATGAAGGAGAGCAGACAGCTGGGTTCAGAGTCATAACAGGAGTTAGACATGTAGGAGAGCAGACAGCTGGGTTCAGAGTCTTAACGGGAGTTAGACATGTAGGAGAGCAGACAGCTGGGTTCAGAGTCTTAACGGGAGTTAGACATGAAGAAGAGCAGACAGCTCGGTTCAGAGTCATAACGGGAGTTAGACATGAAGGAGAGCAGACAGCTCGGCTCAGAGTCATAACGGGAGTTAGACATGAAGGAGAGCAGACAGCTGGGTTCAGAGTCATAACAGGAGTTAGACAAGGATGGAATTTGTCACCAGTATTTTTCCTCGTGGTTATGAACTGGATCATGTGAGTGGTTCTTGGCGACAGACCAAGAGGAATTACATTCCGGTCTTACCGAATGTCTTTTAGATACTGACAATGCAGATAATGTTGGATTGCTTGCTCACTGCCACCAAGACATACAAGAGAAAACAGATAGAGATAGAACAGTTGGTTAACTCAGTTGGACTGAAAATAAATGTAGAGAAACCCAAAATTATGAGGATTACCACACAAAAATAGAAAGAAATTTACATTCAGATGAATGGGAGTAGATTTAAAGTGGATCACTTTAGACATGTACTGCTGCTATAGATCTGGAGGATGCATACAACAGGGTACCATTTGAATACCTCATGCATATGCTCCTAAAACTGGCGGTGCACCCCTTCCTCATTAGATTGGTCACTGCGGTACTGTTTCAGAGGAAGGTGATACTCAGATGTGGAAGTTGTTCTTCCGAGCGAACATCCATTTGTCCAGGGCTGCAACAAGGCTCACCATTGTCACCAGTTCTATTTAAAGTGTACACAATAACGATCACGGATAACAACTGTATGGGAGAGGAAGAACTATGACTTTTGCTGATGATATTCTGGTATATCGACAGGGAAGGGACAGACGGCGAATCGCTTCCACAATGCAAGACGAACTCGATCGCATTTCTTCCTGGTGTGGGGTTTCAGGTGCCGTGGTTAATCCTAATGAAGCATCAGTTTCATGGTTCTCCCTGAACAATCATATCGTTAATACGACCACACCGGTAGTACGAATGGGAGCTGATGAGGTGACCAGGGACAAGTTGATGACATACGTCGGAGTTAAGTATGATTGCAGTCTGTGTTTTCCGGACTATGTCAACCATGTGATAACAAAATCCAGCAAAGAATTAGCCGCCTTGAAGGTCATGGCAGCTGCCAACATCGAGCAGAGGCTACTTACTCTTCTGTTCCAGGGATTAGTCGTCGCACCAATCGAGTATGTCCTGGCAATTCTTACTGTCAGTACTACTCAAATTGATAGGCTAGAGAAAATACAAAAATGAAGCCATACGCATTATCTTGGGATGTACGAGGGACACTCCCTGTGTAGCAATGAGGTATCTTCTTGACTTTCCAACCATGGATGACAGAATCAAGATCTGGAGAGCACGAGCATACCTGAAAGAGCATCCATTGCACCACGTGCTCAACACAGGGAAAGGTGCCATGCTAAAAAGAGGCAAATCATGTGTGGGCTGAGCAGAAGATGTCATCAAACAGGTCTGTGGGCATACCAATATAAGCATTGGTGAGGAGTGGATACCGGTGCCTACGTCATTCAAGGGGACTTTCTCGTGTATTGTCACACTCGACAGGAAAAGTAGGAAACAGAACCCGGTCATGGTTAATGCTGAGGTCAACGGTCTCATCTGCGATAACACTGATAAGAAAGATGTAGTCATCTATACAGACAGATCTGTAAGACGACACCAAAGAAGTGCATGGGCATTTACAGAACGCTCGGCAGGCAGAATAGTCAAAGAAAACAGTGGTGCATACGTCATGACCACGAGTAGCATGACAATAGAGGTCCATCCATTCTCTTATATGCAGAAAAAGAGTGGAGAATTAACCATAAGATAGAAAGTCGACTAAGAGGATTTGAAGGTCGCTGTCTTAAAAAGATTCTAAACATCCGATTGAATCGACACATTAAAAAAAAACAAAGAAGCCGCCAGAAGATCAGGCATTCACAAGTTCAATCACGAAGCGAAAAGAAGATGTTGGAAAAGGCTAGGCTACTTTATACGAATGGAACGAATTAGGCTAATGAACTTAGCATTAACATGGACACCACATGGCAAACGAAGAAGAGGGAGACCGTGAGGAACATGGCTACGAAACATACAGGATGAAATTAAAGAGACTGGCTGGTCCTGCCGAGAGTTGTCCCTACTTGTTCCAGACCGGATTGGGTGCAGATCTCTTGTGAGTGCCCTATGCTCCGACCGGAGTTCAAAGGATTAAAAAGTGGAATAAGAAGAAGGTACTAAGAACGCTTTATATTTTTGCAACGTTTCTTCTTTTAAGAAATGTATCCACTAGAATCTAGAACACCATACACGGAAACATTAATTTGGTTCTTTGGTTATGGATGGCCTCGGTATCACTGCAAACGAATTAAAATCCATAATTGCCCAACTGCCGTGCCAGCTTAATCATCCGAATTAATATGTCATTTATCAAACAAAGAAAGTTAACTGTAGTCCCCAGCGAGCAGTCTCAGCACACGCCAAAAGACATAAGGCGAAACCGCGCATAAAGTGGACACAGCCAACTGTTCCCTGCCATACGATATCATCATTTATCAACAATTGGACTATCGAAACATGATCAAAACGGATGAGACACACAGCTCACGGTGTGCAAACAGCACTTAACTCAGTAGCTCCTGTAACAAGCCGGACTTGGAATATGAGGAAACTGCAACAAGGAACACTTTTCAGACATAGACTCTAATGGTTCCCGCCGCCTATCCACCATATTGACCGGAAGTTCACGTCCTCTTGAAAATGATGATTGTCATATTTTGTTTAAAATGTATAGCGCTTGATGTTGTTAGGCTATCTTTGTTGACTCCAATTCCGAACATATAAACACACAGTTAGTCGTCAGATTATCCCCATCGCACATCAAACAACAGAGACCGTAAGATTAGAGTATGGCCGGTCTGGGGATGTACGATGAGCCATTCAAACATGGGTGATGGGATGTTGTAGATTCAGGTCATCTGTGAAGTTGCAATATGTGGGTTACTACAAACATATACTCGGGAAATGTCCATTAGTTGATTCATGATATGCCATATTGGTTGGCGTAGGCGATCACGTCCTTCCATAATCATCTATCCATCGTGCATCGTATCAGTTCTGTTGTTGACTGTTTTCCATGCCATAACACCAAGCTATCTAGTATTTTCTTTATTTGTAGTCCGCGATATCTCTTTCCATGTATTTTGCCAGTTGTAACCAAGTATTCCAACTTTCATTTTCTCATGATGTGGTCGAAAAGTTTTGATTGTTATTTTCTGGTGTTTCTTAGGAGCTCCCTTTTTGTGTTTGCCTCTTTGAGAATGTCCTCGTTGATCTTTTCAGCTGACCAGGTAATTTTTAACATTCTTCTGAGAAATCCCACCTCTGTGGTCTCTAATCGTCTTTTCACTTGTTTGTTTACTGTCCATGATTCGCTTCCATAGGTTAAAATTGATGTAAGCTTTCATGCTCTCAGTTTAATCTAAGTTCGTATGTTCACAATTTGATGTAGCTGCTAATGTTATTTCTTTCTCGCCTTATCAACATTGCCTACATTTGTATCTTCTCCGGTAGGATTAGGTTTCAACACCGGAGAAGAATTGTTGGTACAACTAATATAAGAAACACCGCTTCTAGTTGAGTTCGAAGAGGTTTGTAATCAAAGATCAAAACATTTATTCTCTCTCTTATTGTAGAAAAAAAAAACTGTTGTGAACAGCTCGTGGCGACAGAACTGGGCATACAGCCTTTAATCTCCAACTGCACAAGAATCTCCAGTTTCGGACACATAGAAATTGTAACAGTAGATATAGCGCCGGTTCATTCCTTTCTGTGCATAAAAATATGAATTGGACATCACATCTAATTCAATTTAAAACCTTTAATTGTCTATAAATATAAAGCGTGTCCACTCGCTACGGAACTCGGCATTTCTTTATTGGTTTTTACCCCTAATGAGGATATTGCAAAGACATTTCTTTTTCCGTGCGGAAGCTTTTGATCAATGCAACGGAAGAGATTTCACTGACACAATTTTTCGTGATTTTAAGAACAATCTACAAATTTGTCTAATATATACCACATTATGTATGAATTTTTATAGAAATGAACAAGGTACAGTAAAGTCTCGATTATCCGGAATGCTCGGGGAAGAACCCATTCTGGATAATTGAATTTTTCTGGATAATCGAGAGTAAGAAAACCAAACTCAAAATTTATGAAAAAACATGATTGAAAAATTGCAATGCTCAGAAATATTTAAATTCGTGTGACATTCACTAGCTTTCTCTATCAACATGGGTCCTGATATTGGCATTCCTTTTCTTTTTCTTTCTAAAAACCACACATAAAGGACGTCGTCGAGTTTTTCAAATTTTGGCCGTTTCATACTTCGTCTCTGGTGTATATTGTTGCTGCTTTCAGACTCCGACGCAAACTAAACAACTCATCTTTTTGATTTCGTATGTCATATAATGTTGAAGAGGCTATGCCAAATTCAGTCATCAAAACGTTGCGATTAACGCCTTTTTCAAGTCTACTAGCGATTTCAATCTTCTGGTTCAGTGTCAATACAGTTCGCTTGCGTTTACCTTTGCGGAAATTGAGGTGTGGTTTGCACTCGCAGAGGCCATTATTTAACACAAAAATGTATTCCGTTAAAAAGTATGCACACATGCGTTTATAGCATATCATGTATAATTTATACTGATGGAACGAATTTCAGCTTGCACAAATGTCTGAGACAAACTAACGTCAAACTCTGTATCTTACTCTTTTTGAATTTCCAGTCGGTAATTTTTGAACCCCTCCCCTTTCTTCTCACCATCTCTATGTCACTGCACGCCGGCTGCTCAACCTTTGATTTATAATCATCAAAGTTATGGGCTCTTCAATTTTCACAAACAATACGTCTGCTTCTAATGTTCGGTCAGACTGTCAAACGCCATATTTTTGACAAATTCATGACCAACTTTAGATCTAAAGCAGGCTATGAGAAAATTAAGCAAATTTGTAAAATCATGTAGATAAGTGTTTTTGGCACGACTAAGATTTCCCGACAAAAACATTTAGTCGGGGGAAAAGTGAAGATATAGACTGTCTGTCGCTTTTACTTGGAATATTTGGAGACAATGTCTGGATTGAATAAAATATGTTTCTCCTATTTGAAGTATATTACTGTAAATACACTATTGTAAACGCAATATTGTGTAATGATAGAGCCTGTAGAAGTAAGTGCAGCGCACAAACCGTGTTGTAGCGTTTTCGATTTCCGGATAAAGGCATTTAATTTAACTGAACAAAACATGATTCAAGCTTTCTCCCTATAATAATTAAAAAAAAAAAAGTCCGTTAAATTGAGAATTCCGGATTATTGAGTACCGCATAATCGAGACTTTACTGTATTACATTTCACCAATAGCAAGATGATACAAGACATGCAAAAAGAATATGATTTGATGACGGCTCACGCTAAATCAAATTGAGAGTTGCGAACTATGCGGCGAAACGTACGCGGTCGAAATCGGCGTGACGCACAGTGCGGCGAAACGTACGGAAAGAGTTTTATAATCATTTCGAAGAAAGTGTTTATCAGCTCAAGGCTGGTGACATCTCCATACAGCTTGTTTCCACACGGTGCCGGTGATAGCCACAAGTGACTACTCTGTTCATTAAATTTTGGGCATGATGGTCGAAGATGTCCAGTAGTCATTTTGCCCGTTTCACAGTCACATTCATCTGAGGTTTTTATCATTAATTGTCCTCAAGTGCCATAATGGTTGGCATAGACTATCCATATCTTTCTACTATTCTCTATCCATGGTGAATCGTATCAGTTCTGTTGTTGTCTGTTTTCCGTGCCATGACAAAAAGCTATCCAGTATTTTCTCCCTTCGTCGTTTGTGATTTCTCTTTCCCTATATTTCGCCACTTGTAAAAAAGCATGCCTATTTTTCATCTTCTCATGATGTCCCCGAAAAAATGTATGTTTTTTATGTTACTTTGGAGCTCATTTTTGTTTTGACCTCGTTGAGAATGTCCTCCTTGTTGGTTTTTTTTTTCAGCTTTCCATGGTACTCTCAACATTCTTCTGAGAAATCCTATCATTATAGTGTTGAATAAGTGGCACTTCAATCTGTTGTGGCCTATTTGGGGTCTAAACATTTTTACTTGTTCTTTTCTTTTGAGCTGGTTGTAGTGGCAATTGTTCTGGTAGCCCTAGTGTCCTGTATTCCATTTGATTATCTATTTGTTCATAAGCAAAGAAATTTGATAGCGGACTTGTTTCATTTTATAAGAAATATGACGACATTATAACAAGTACAGGAAACGAAAACCATCTGAGTACAAACAGAATAATAATTATTGAGGAAATGAGTTCCATAGACAGTGAGACGACCTGTATTAATATTGCAGTAGGAAGTAGCATACTTAGTTCTTTCTTTTAAAATCAAATGGGCGTGCAAAAAACACCCGAAAGATATAATTGCATAAAGAGAATGAAGACAGAGAAACTGATAGCGGTAGGCATTGCACGCTTAAACGTAAAAGGGGGAAAAAAAAGAGGATGACATTTCAAACGTAAATTCTGATACCTGGGCCAAGCTTATTAGAGCGACCTTTGGGGTCGGACGGGCTGTCAGTATAATGAGTCGTGATGACTCAGGTTTAGTGCTTCAGAATGGGGGAAACAAAGGATTGATTCGCATGTAACCTTGAATTCTCTCCCCAAAGACTACCCTCCAGCCATCCTCGTTCCGTCCAACACTGCGAATTTAACGGAGTTTACACTTTATTCATTTCTGCTCGTGAACTTAGTGAAACTTATTTTCGCAGGCGGTCATGGGGTAGTGGTGTTCAAACTATGTAGGGGGCGCCACTCTGTGAACGGTTGTATGAGGAACTGTGAACGGTTGTATGAGGAACTGTGAACGGTTGAATGAGGAACTGTGAACGGTTGTATGAGAAACTGTGAACGGTTGTATGATGAACTGGGAACAGTTGTATGAGAAACAGTGAACAGTTGTATGAGAAACTGTGAACAGTTGTATGAGAATATGTGAACAGTTGTATGAGAAACTGTGAGCAGTTGTATGAGAAACTGTGAGCGGTTGTGTGAGAAACTGTGAGCGGTTGTATGAGAAACTGTGAACGATTGTATGAGAAACTGTGAACAGTTGTATGAGAAACTGTGAAGAGTTGTATGAGAAACTGTGAGCGGTTGTGCGAGAAACTGTGAGCGGTTGTGTGAGAAACAGTGAACGGTTGTATGAGAATCTGTGAACAGTTGTATGAGATACTGTGAACAGTTGATTGAGAAACTGTGAGCGGTTGTATGAGAAACTGTGAAGAGTTGTATGAGAATATGTGAACAGTTATATGAGAAACTGTGAAGAGTTGTATGAGAATATGTGAACAGTTGTATGAGAAACTGTGAGCGGTTGTGTGAGAAACTGTGAACGATTGTATGAGAAACTATGAAAGGTTGTATGAGAAACTATGAACGGTTGTATGAGAAACTGTAAGCGGATGTACGAGAAACTATGAACAGTTGTATGAGAAACTATGAACAGTTGTATGAGAAACTGTAAGCGGATGTATGAGAAACTATGAACAGTTGTATGAGAAACTATGAACAGTTGTATGAGAAACTGTGAGCGGTTGTATGAGAAACTATGAACAATTGTATGAGAAACTATGAACAGTTGTATGAGAAACTGTGAGCGGTTGTATGAGAAACTATGAACAATTGTATGAGAAACTATGAACAGTTGTATGAGAAACTGTGAGCGGTTGTATGAGAAACTATGAACAGTTGTATGAGAAACTGTGAGCGGTATGAGAAACGAGCGTCTAACATTTGGTTAATGGCAGGGGTATGGAAGATTGAGGGGTCAGGGGACATGTCGAAGTTTGAAGTGACACTGCATGTGTGTCTGTATGAAGAAACAATAGACATATGGGTGTGTGTATGTTACTGGCATGTAAAAGGTTGAAATGGAACTCTGTTGAACAAGTTTAAAGGGAACTTGACACATTGAAGTTTAAAGAGGCACTGGATATATGAGACTTCGAAGGAACACTGGGCTTACTTGAGTTTGTATGAGCAGCAGACATATGAAAGTCTGAAGGGACACTGGACATGTGGAAGTTTGTAGGTGCAGTGGACAGACATATTGAAGATTGAATTGACACTTGACATATGGAAGGCTAAAAGGACCTTACAATTAAATTAAAATTACTGGGGTAATTTGAACAAGAAAGAAGCATTATTGTATAGCTTGTCCCTGATGTAACTTGGCTCCCATGACTCAGAACTCCCATGACTCACAACTCCCATGACTCACAACTCCCATGACTTACAACTCCCATGACTTACAACTCCCATGACTCTAAACTCCCATGACTCAGAACTCATTTGACTCAGAACTCCCATGACTCAGAACTCCCATGACTCAGAACTTCCATGACTGACAACTCCCGTGTCTCACAACTCCCATGACATACAACTCCCATGACTCAGAAATCCCATGACTCAGAAATCCCATGATTCAGAACTTCCATGACTCACATCTCCCATGACACAGAAATCCCATGACTCAAATCTCCCATGACTCAGAACTTCCATGACTCACAATTCCCAAGCATCACAACTCCCATGACTCACAACACTCATGACTCAGAACTTCCATGACTCACAACTCCCAAGACTCACAACCCATGACTCACACCTCCCATGACTCAGAACTTCCATGACTCACAAGTCCCAAGGCTCACAACTCCCATGACTCAGAACTCCCATGACTTACAACTCCCATGACTCAGAACTCCCATGAATCAGAACGTCCATGACTCACAACTCCCACGACTCACAACTCCCATGACGCACAACTTCCATGACTCACAATTCCCATGACGCACAACTCCCATGACTCACAACTCCCACGACTCACAACTCCCACGACTCACAACTCCCACGACTCACAACTCCCACGACTCACAACTCCTATGCCACACAACTCCCATGACTCACAACTCCCTCGACTCACAACTCCAACGACTCAAAACTCCCATGAATCAGAACTTCCATGACTCAGAACTTCCATGATTCACAAATCCCATGACTCACAACTCCCATGACTCACAACTCCCATGACTCACAACTCCATGACTCACAACTCCCATGACTCACAACTCCTATGCCTCCGAAGTTGTCTCCTGTGAAAGATGCCCACCTTCTGCAACAAACTGTTCATCTCGTCTAAGATATCCTGCGCCCACTTTCCTCTAGGACATCTTCTCTATCGTTTACCTGAAACAAAGCTCTCCACAATTATCTCCCCTCGTCATTATGTTGTTTCACAGGATCAAGACATTTTTATTGCCATTGTTTTTATCCAACCAGTTTTCAAGAATTTAAACTTGTACAAAACAGGCATGTCTAATCTTTTTTTTTTTTTTTCAATCCAAGATATTCTGATAATTTTTATGTAACGCTTACATACAAAGGTACTGATGTGTATTTCAGCAATTGTCCATGTTTCTCAGTCATATGGAGATAACCACATTTATAAAATACATGGAAAGTGGCACAGATATGAAATATATTAAATATCAAATGTTAAGCGAGGAGGTGAGTAGAACTGCAGATCACAATCCAAAATAAATACAAAATTGTATAAATCAGCTAGATAAATAGCGAGATGAGACAAACTACAACGTGTCAGCAAAAGTCTTCATCATGTACAAAACACAAAATATTATAAAATAAAAGAGCTGTAGAAAACAATGTAAAATATACATATGTTCACTTATCGCTTGCAACTCCTAGTGGAGCAACGGACTGCAACCACACTGTGCTAACAGACCCAAATTTTTTTTTCGTTCGCCAGTTTTTACCTCTGACAAAGTCCCTAGATATTAGGAATTTTGCGTGTTAATCCATTTTTCCCTGGCAGCCGTGTGCACAGGGGTCCCTCGCCGCACAGGTAGATAACTCCGACTTCGGAGGTACTCATATTTTTTCCGTCCATGAGTAATTGACGTTTCAAGCCTGGCCTAGCTGCTGAGACCAGGGGTGGTTGCCGCAGAGAGAAATCATAAATAAAAAACCCAACCGGTGTAGCAGGGATTTAAACCCACAACCTCTCTATCCCGAGGCCGGCGTCTTGCCTCGAGACCAACCAGTCCCCCCGGATCCAATTCTGTGCTATATTCACCAACTGTGCCCAATTCCATCCTGCAGCCTTTGATTCTGTCTCGACGGTTTTGTCTCCAGGTCTACTTCCCAACTTTTCTACTTCCTAATGAATTCCACTTCATTAACGCTATCGCAAAGTGTGATCAATATATTCCAATTTCCTTTCTTTTGATATCCGCTCTTATGGTCATATGTAGTTATGGGGAAAATATATGCTCTTAAAAACATAAATGTTGTTGCTAAATCAGTTCCTGTGTGTTACCGGGGTCTCATTATGAGTAAAGAATAGTGCACTGTGACCTTCCAAGCATGTCGTAAGAGCCGACTAAGGAGGCTGATCGATGGCTTGACAAGCTGTCATTGTAAAAACTATTGTTATGGAAACATAGCCTTAGATTTTAGAGGCAGTGACCTCTGTAATATGTGCCATTTTGGCATGCAAGGTTTTTGTTTTTGAGATTCTGGTTCTGCCCTATGTGCCGTCTTCGGCTCGAAAGGACAATAGATATATCAGTTCTAGAAAGGAGCATTATAAATATGTATACATATATTTATTGTTTTCACTTTACAGCGAACACATTATGAGATCAATAGTAGACAAAAAAGGAATTGAAGTCAACGGTCACAACATAAATAATTTGCAATATGCGTATGACACAGTCTTAATACCAGAGACAGCGAATGAACTACAAGAAAGGATATAAATAATAGTAAATGAAAACAAGAAATGTCTCAGTCTGAATAGTAATAAAACAGAAGTAATGGTCATATCGAAGAAACATTCATCACCATCATGCAGCATAAAAATAAACAGGACAAATCTTAAACAAGTGCAACGCGTCAAATACTTGAGCACAATAATAACATCAGATGGAAGATGCACCACAGAAATAAAAAGGAGAATAGCTCAGGCCAAAATAGCATTTCAGAAAATGAAAAATATATTATGCAACAAATCTATGTCAATAGAAATGAGAAAGAGAGTTCATCGGTGTTATATAGAACCAACTCTGGCCTATGAAAGTGAATCATGGACAGTAGACAAACAAATGAAAAGACGATTAGAGGCCACAGAGATGGGATTTCTCAGAAGAATGTTGAAAGTTCCCTGGACAGCTAAAAAGATCAACGAGGAAGGTCTCAAAGAGGCCAACACAAAAAGGGAGCTCTTAAAAAACATCAGAAAGAAACAGTCAACATTTTTCGGGAACATCATGAAAAGAGGAAAGTTGGAATACTTGGTTACAACTGGCAAAATAGAAGGCAAGTGAGATCGCGGACGACAAAGAGAGAAAACACTGAATAGATTGGTGTCAGGGCATGGAAAACGTCAACAACAGAACTGTAGATAGAATATTGTTGAAGGACATGATCGCCTACTCCAACAGGTATGGTACATGATGATGATGATGATGTTTATATATATATATTTATATTGAGAGGCACAGGACATATCGAAAAAGCACAGATTAAAGGGATGTATCACAGTTATTTTCTACAATGAGCACTACTGAATGAGTTAACTACTGAAAGTCGCTGTAAGTACTGACATGAACGCCGAAGAGCTGATCATGATGGCGCTGTTTAAGATTGTCAGTGGGATAATGTCGAACATATAATCGACCGTTTCTAGGCACGAACAGCCACTATGGGATAATGCCGCTGAAGAAAAATATGTTGAAATAAGAGACCGTGAGATTGTGTTTGATGACGCAAAGATGTTAGAGAGGATGAGGTTTTGCTACCCAGAGTTTGATAGAACAGGTTTGTTAGAAGAGGGGTTGATGAGAGTGGATTGGCAGTATCATGTGCATGGATAGGTTGAATATGTGGTACTAGAAACGTAATTTTTGGTCAGTTGGAGACAGACACAAATATATATCTTGGAGACAGACACAAATATATATCATGGAGACAGATACAAATATATAATATCATGGAGACAGACACAAATATATAATATCATGGAGACAGACACAAATATATAATATCATGGAGACAGACACAAATATATAATATCATGGAGACAGACACAAATATATAATATCATGGAGACAGATACAAATATATATCATGGAGACAGATACAAATATATAATATCATGGAGACAGACACAAATATATAATATCATGGAGACAGACACAAATATATAATATCATGGAGAGACATACAAATATATAATATCATGAAGACAGATACAAATATATAATATCATGGAGAGACATACAAATATATAATATCATGAAGACAGACACAAATATATACTATCATGAAGACAGACACAAATATATAACATCACACGAGGTGCTGTAAAGCTGGATGAAGCGTAGACAGATTAGTATAAAATTATATATAGCAGCTTTACTAAACAGAAGACAGTACACAATTATATAATTTTGTTTACAACTAAATTTTAAGTTTTAAGTTTAATATTTGTACTGCCTTTTTTTTTAGTAAAACTGTTTTTTTTTTTCTCACAATTGTATTAAATATTCTTCTCTTCTTCTTTTCTCTTTTCAGTGATACCTAAAAGGTATCGTGGTTTATATCATTTGTCGTTCTTGTGCTGCTCGAATTGTCTGAATTAGTGATTTTCCTTTGTTGTTACATGTCTCTGTCACTGCATCTATCCATCTTCTTCTTTTCTCTTTTCACTGATACCTAAAAGGTGTCGTGGTTTATATCATTTGTCGTTCTTGTGCTACACGAATTGTCTGAATTAGTGATTTTCCTTTGTTGTTACATGTCTCTGTCACTGCATCTATCCATCTTCTTCTTTTCTCTTTCCACTGATACCTGAAAGATATCGTGGTTTATATCATTTGTCGTTCTTGTGCTACACGAATTGTCTGAATTAGTGATTTTCCTTTGTTGTTACATGCATCTATCCATCTTCTTCTGGGTCTTCCTCTTGGTCTTTTTCCATGCATTCTCGAGAAGAACGCCCTTGATGTGATTGGTGAGGATTCATTCTGACCAGGTGGCCAAACCATTTAAGTTGTTGTTGTTCTATATATTCTTGGCAGGGTTTTATTCCTACTATTTTTCTTATGGTTTCATTTGGTATTCTATCTCTTCTTGTGTTGTTTGTTACTTTTCTCAAGCAACGCATCTCACTTGTATTGATCTTTCTTAAATGTGATTTAGAAAGGGTCCATGTTTGACTTTCATAGCATAAAGTTGGTATGAAGATGCTATTTATCATTTGTTGTTTAGCTGGCATAGAAATGTTTGGATGTCTTAGCAATGGTGAAAGCTGGTATGTGACAGCATTTGCTTTTTGCATTCTCATGTCAATTTCTCTGTCTAGTTTTCCATCTTCTGTGAACATTGTGCCTAAATACTTGAATTCCTCTACTTGTTTTATTTCGTTATCTTTGATCTTGATGTTTAATGGGTGTCTTAATTTGCTTATTCGTATAGCCTCTGTTTTTGCTGTGTTAATTTTCATACTGTATTAAATATTAAACCTTATTAATGTTGGTTAGTTAATTTTCTTCTTTCTATTATTATTATTATTATTAAACAAGAGGAATGTTTCCAGTCATGGTGGTGGTCTGGTCTGTAGATATTGTCAACCTAGTATTGCATTTCCTCAGGAATGGACAAATGCGACATCTCCATATATATCAAAGTAATTAAAGAATAAACTGCAAACGAGTCACATTACCAAATTACGCCAGAGAATTACGCAAGGTACAGTTTACATTTCTCCAGTGTTGAGTGTTGTTACCGGGGCCCAGACCAAGTCAGGGTAAAAGGGAATAGAACCTTGTCACATGCCAAGCATGGGAACTGCGATAGCTCAGTGTTTAGTGAACTGAACAACAAAGGACAAGGGCGGCTTCCGGGTTCACCAAGGCTTAAATGAGTACCGGATTTTTATGGGAAAGTAAAGCGGCACAGGCGTAATACAGAACATATTACCTTTACCCGACTGGACTACCGACGTTCGGACAACCCGTGTTCGATTCCCGCTGGGAGCAGTGTGAATCGTATTCGTGGTTGGGAAAAAAAAATACGCCACGGTCGACCCAGCCGTTGGCAGAAATGAGTACCAGGGTGTTACCTTGGGAAGGTGAGGAATGTTGCCTCGCATCTGAGTTTAGATGCTTGAAGCGACACTATACAGAAATCTCCGAACATTTCTGGATAGGCGGCCGAGCACATATGGGTGGAAACTCGAGTGCTAAGACGCCGGTTCAAGTCTCGTACTTTACCTTACCTTACCTTTATATTACCTTAAAATTGATGTGTCGTAGGTCTGTAAAAATTATTATCACTAACACCATATTCCCTATGCGCCACTTGGCGTGACTGGGCTCTTTTTACTGACTTATCAAAGTCTGTCGTAAGTCTATTAAGGAGATATGCGTCAAGGTCATCGCTGTTACTACGGAGTTCGTATATCTGGGCTGAAGACATCTTCATTGTTTTCACTAGTGTGTGGCGGGTGCTTCATAGTGGAGGACAAAATGAGGAGATTTGACCTTTCTTGATTTGTCCGTTGTGCAATGAAGATGATCTGTCAACTAAACTAAACAAGTTAAATGTAATAATATTTTTGTGAAGAAAAGTAAACATTTCACACCGAAAAATGTCAGGTTAATCAACCATTGAAATGTTCTTCTTACAAGCATTTATCTGGTAAAATATTAACATTAAACATTAATTAATCAACTAAGGTATCAACACAAAACATTAATTAGTGTGATTAAATATTAGCACTTAACATTAATATAATTAAATATTAACACAAAACAATAATGTAATTAAATATAGCACAAAACACTAATTAATGTAATTAAATATTAACACTAAACATTAATGTAATTAAATATAGCACAAAACACTAATTAATGTAATTAAATATTACCCCTGAACACTAATCTAATGAAATATAACACAAAATATTAATTAATGTAATTAAATATTAACACTAAACATTAAATTACAAAAAATCTCAATGTTCTGCAGTGTTATAAACAGGAATTAATGCAACAAAATATCAGTTTTGTGAATGGAGGAAATTTAATAGATTCAGTTCGCCTTGATACATAAATCCTGGACGATTTCCAAAATTGTAACTGGGGTACCCTTTTGAGAATAAAATAAAACAACTACAGAATGAATAATTAAAGATCAGTTTATAATATTATATAAATCCAGATGGATTAGTTTATGGAACCACATTTCATACACTAAATAACGTGGGAATAAATTAATTGGACAGAATTGGGGGTCGTTGGAAATTATATGTTGAGAACAGTTTGTCTAGTTGCAGATGCATAATACGTTTCAAGCGCTGCTCTAAATTCCTGAACTGTCTACGACTTAACATTTCGTGAGTGTCAGAATCCTAGAGGTGGTGGTGGTGGTTGGGGGGGAGGGGAGAGAAAAGCAACGGCGGGTTTAGCGGGCGGGGAAAGAGAAGTATGAAGAGGCCATCTGGGAAGGTTAGGTTGCATGAAAGGAGAGAACCGTCTGCGCAGTGCTTGTTTTCAGGTTATGCGGGCAGGGTCACTAGACATCGTCCAGTTGAGGGAGAATGTGACCTTCAAACACATCCTCTAGCAGGCAGTCATTTCATTTTAATAATAAAAAGATAAAATGTGAATTTGGAATTCATTTTGTTAAAGGTTGAAACCGCAGTGGCTGAGATGGTTGTCAGCTCTCTCTACCGGCCAGAAGGATCCGAGTTCTTTTTTAACGTTTACGCGGGCTAAACGTAAGGCGTTGACGTGTTGTGTTGCTAGTTCACGGCCATGTCGCGATATCTGCGCCCATAGTCCGACGCACCAGTCCCCGGCATGGGTAGGTTTGCTTAACCCCGGGCGGCGGCCATTTTTTGGCCTATTCTTTTCGAGTTATCACTTTCAAGATTTCTTTAAATTTCAACACGTATACAATTTACGCTGAACCTCTTGTTTTTTTTCCCCCCAACGTTTTCCGTGAGGGCTAAACGTCGAATCTCACAACTCATAACCCGGGAAAGGTAAAACCCAGAGGAAATTATGGAATGGAAGTGAAATATGCCCGCAGCCTTTTTGAGAGAGAATTCGAACTCCGGGCGTTCATGTCCAGAGGCTGCACCACCCTGACCCCGAGTTCCGGGTTCAAATCTCAAACGTAATTTTTTTTTTTTTCGAATCAACACGGCTTCGAAGTTCAACCAGTCTTTTAAAATGAATACCGGCGCTATGCATGTTCTCTCTAACAATAGGACTGCCTGATATGATACCTTTAACATCAGGCATTTAAAAAATATTCCTTTGATTGTATAGTGAAAGATATAGACACCAATGATATATTCCTCACACGGTTTAAGGAGTAAAAGGAATTTCCAATTTACTCGCAATATTCCGTCAAAAGACGATTATGAACAAACACGTATAACCGTGTATTGTAATATAGATAAATTTACATAATATTTAGAGTAATTTAAATTGCGAACTAAAGTGACCGTAGTGAGAATAAAACTCTGTGACTTGAATCGGCCGGAAACGATTAATTAAAATACATTAGGTACCGGGTTCAGACTTATGGAAGCAAATCATGGACAGTAAACAGACGGACGGAAAGACGATTAGTGGCCACAGAGATGGGATTTCTCAGAAGAATGTTGAAAGTTTCCTGGACAGCTAAAAAGACTAATGAGGAAATTCTTAAAGAGGCCAACACAAAAAGGGAGCTCCGAAAAAAAACATCAGAAAGAAACAATCAACATTTTTCGGGCACAATATAAAGAGTAAAGTTGGAATACTTGGTTACAACTAGTAAAATGCAGGGAAAGAGATATCGCGGACGACAAAGAGAAAAATAAATACTAGATAGCTTCGTGTCATGGCATGGACATTAGTGAACAACAGAAATGAAACGATGCGTGGCGGATATAGAATTATGTGGAACGACATGATCGCCTACGCCAACCGGTATGGCACATGATGAGATGATGAGAACGGTTATAAATCTAATGAAAGGTAAAGATTAACAAGGATGAAAAATATGGACATTAACTAGGATGAAAAATATGGGCATTAACTAGGATGAAAAATATGGGCATTAACTAGGATGAAAAATATGGGCATTAACTAGGATGAAAAATATGGACATTAACTAGGATGAAAAATATGGGCATTAACTAGGATGAAAAATATGGACATTAACTAGGATGAAAAATATGGGCATTAACTAGGATGAAAAATATGGGCATTAACTAGGATGAAGAATATGGGCATTAACTAGGATGAAGAATATGTGCGTTAACGAGGTTGAAAAATAAAAGCACTTACAAGGATGAACAATATGGGCATTAACTAGGATGAAGAACATGGGCGTTAACTAGGATGAAAAATATGGCCATTAACTGGGATGAAAAATATGGGCATTAACTAGGTTTAAAAATATGGGTATTAACTAGGTTCAAAATAAGGGTATTAATTGGGTTAAAAAATATGGGTATTAACCAGGTTGAAAATAAGGGTATTAACTATGTTCAAAATAAGGGTATTAGCTAGGTTGAAAAATATGGGTATTAACTAGGTTCAAAATAAGAGTATTAACTAGGTTGAAAAATATGGGTATTAATTAGGTTCAAAATAAAGGTATTAACTGGCTTGAAAAATATGAGTATTAACTAGGTTCAAAATAAGGGTATTAACGAGGTTGAAAAATAAGGGTATTAACTAGGTTGCAAAATAAGGGTATTACCTATGTTGAACAATATGGGCATTAACTAGGATGAAAAATATGGGTATTAACTGTGTTGAAAAAAATGGGCAATAACTAGGATGAAAAATATGGGCATTAACTAGGATGAAAAATAAGGGTATTACCTATTTTGAAAAATATGGACATTAACTAAAATGAAAAATATGGGTATTAACTAGGCTGAAAAATATGGGCATTAACTAGGATGAAAAATATGGGCATTAACTAGGATGAAAAATAAGGGTATTACCTATGTTGAAAAATATGGGCATTAACTAGGATGAAAAATAAGGGTATTACCTATGTTGAAAAATATCGGCATTAACTAGGATAAAAAATATGGGCGTTAACTATGATGAAGAATATAAGCTTTAACTAAGATTAAATATATGGGCAATAAATGGCTAAATCTTTTAATGGCTGAAAAATGTCGACATCAACTATGCGGATCATATTTTCATTAAAATGCTAACAAAAAATAATTAATAATTTTATTAAATAAAAACATAAAATTAAGACGGTGCATATATATGCCAAAAGCGGGACTGGCGTGAATTATGATATTATATCAATAAGACAGTAAGATGACAAAACGGAAAGATGAATTACACAAAAGTATTGAGCTGAACATTATTCCTTAGTGACAGAACCATACACAATTTTAGATGCAGAAATGGACTGTATTTTCATCATTAATTAGAATCTACTAATGCAACTCTTCTATGGGAAACATCAGGAGGAAAAAGAGACAGAGAGACACTGACAAGATCACTTATAACAGAAACACAGTTCTTCTTACTTCTTCTTCTTCTTCCTCTTTCTTTCCTAATTTGCCTTTCAGCGTCGAAGGGCATTTGCGGTCTCTTGCTCTTCTGTTCACCTCCTGCTGTTATGTTTCCTAGTACTTTTCTAATATTCCATCCATTCATCTTTTTCGTGGTCGACCATTTGGTCTGGTATTCTCACAAACTTTGCTGAAGGCTCGTTGTGTTGTGTTTTGAACTTTCTACTTTGTCACGTGGCCAAACCATTTTATCTGTTGTTTCTTTATATATTCAGTGCGCGGGCTATTCTTAGCTTTGTTTCTCAGTTCTTCATTTCTGATCTTATCTCTCATGCCGTTTCCTGTCATTCGTCTAACACAATTCATCTCAGTAGAGGTTATTTTTTCTTATAGTTCTTGCGTCTAGGGTCCATGTGTGGCATTGAAGCACAGTTGGCAGGCATAAATTTATTAGATAAGAATTGATCGCGTCGCCCAGAACAGAGATGGGTGGTGGAAAACACTACAAGCCGTGAGCGATGTCCAGCGGCACGGGGAGGATCGAGATGAAAAATACCACTCGATTATAAAATAAAAATATCACAGTATTCTTTCACTTTACGCCATCTCCATGCCAAAGATCTACCACGAAAACCTATTTTACTCTGGAGACAAATAATAATCAAAGAATATTATTATGGAGGGAAACTTCTTGGGCGCACACGGCCAACTCGTTTGGTTCTCGTGGAACGGCGTTGTGCCGATGAGTACGGGTTTAATCCAGCTCCGGACCATCTATTGTTCTTTGTTTTTTTTTTCTGTTGTTTATTATTCGTGATTTTTTTTCCAGAGTGTTGTAAACAATCCTCTACCCCTGAAATGATTCGCTGATCTATAACCTCGGAAGTATCCCTCTATAAGAATGTTCATTTATTATTATTTAGTCTAAATCACTGGCAACTACTATTCGTGCTGTTTCGTCTTATAACTGTTTATCTGCAACGCAAGTATTCAGCCCTACCCTATCCGGGAGATAGCGAGCCGCGATAGGTCAGTAGTTAGTGAACTGAACTACAAAGGACAAGAGGTAGGGTTCGATCCCAACAGACGGCTTTCGGGTTTACCCAGCCTTTAATGGGTACCGGATTTTTTTCTGGGAAAGTGAATCAGCACGGGCGTAATACTGACCACATTACCCCAAAAATCATGTGCCAAAGGTTTGTAAAATTTATGGTCACTAACACCATATTTCTATACGCCACTTAGCGTGACGGGGGCACTTTACTTTTACTTATCCGGGAGATGCTTGTCTTAATAGGAAAATACAGATATACAATTTATTTCCAAGTTGTGTTTGTTTTTTTTAAATCATTTGTGATTTTTTTCTGAGTGGTGTAAACATACCTCTTCCCGTAAAGTGACCTCTTCCCATTTTACTCTGTTACTTGCCTTAATTGATAGCGCACATTGTCATAGGTTCATCTGTCCAACTTTTGATGATATCAAGTTCACTTTTATCTTGGTCTGTCTCTGCAATAGTCTGCCTTGTATTGTTCTCTCCAAGATTCCTCTCAGTAGGGTATTGCGTCTCAACTCATGTTCCAAAAATGTCAGTTATATTGTTCTAAATGTGTTAAAACATCAGTTATATTGTTCTAAATGTGTTAAAACATCAGTTATATTGTTCTAAATGTGTTAAAACATCAGTTATATTGTTCTAAACGTGTTAAAACATCAGTTATATTGTTCTAAATGTGTTAAAACTTCAGTTATATTGTTCTAAATGTGTTAAAACATCAGTTACTCTAAATGTGTTAAAACATCAGTTACATTGTTCTAAATGTGTTAAAACATCAGTTATATTGTTATAAATGTGTTAAGTAGTGTTTTTTATTTTTTATTTAATGTTAGCTGATTCACAACTTCGCTATATTTCTTCTTTTCCTGTCATCCAATACTCTCATTTCTCCACAAATCCACATTTCAAAGGCTTCAATTTTTTGTTCTGTTTGATCCTTCAATATCCATGTTTTTCCACCACAAAATTACACTATATATATATAAAGTAAAAAAGTAAAGAGCCCCCGTCACACCAAGTGGCGTATAGTGAATATGGTTTTAGTGACCATAAATTTTACAGATCTTCGGCACATGATTTTTGGGTAATGTGGTCGGTATTACGCCCGTGCCGCTTCATTTACTTTCCCAGAAAAAAAATCCGGTACCCATTAAAGGCTGGGTGAACCGGAGCGCGTCGGTTGAGATCGAACCCTATCTCTTGTCCTTTGTAGTCCAGTTCACTAACCACTGAGCTATCACACTATATATATATGATTAACTAAAATTAAAGTAGAAAACTGGCAAAAACGGACATATTTTGTTAAAACAACGGAACAGACGGGAGATTGCTACGATGGGGACTACAGTTACCTTTCTTTGTTTGGGAGATGAGATATTAATTCGGATGATTACACTGGCACGGGTGGTTGAGCAATTATGGATTTTAATTCGTTTGCAGTGGCACCTGGAGTGGTACCTGCAGTGGATAACACAATATTCCCCTACACGTAGTGTGAGATAACGTTTACTTCTCTTACTCTGCAATATACATCAAGACGTGAAGACCATGCGATCGATTCGCTGTTTAGGTTGAGAAGACACCAAACAATGTTACAATATCATATGGCAGTGAGTGAGAATGACAGGAAACAGCTTAAGAGACAGAGTAAGAAACAGTGACCTGATGAAGAAACTCGAAATTGAACCAGTCATCGAATACATAAAGAAACGACAGATAAAATGGTTCGGCCACATAACAAGACAAAAAGAACTAACAATAAATCAAAGAGCCATAAACAAACGCTACGAAAATGCCAGATTAAGAGGAAGACCGAGAAAGAGATGGATAAAGGGAGTACTAGAGTCACTAGGAGGAATATCACCAGAAGAGGTCAATAGAAGAACAAAGAATCGCAGATTGTATCTCCCCTCGACGCCAACAGCATAGAAGGAAGGATAGAAGAAGAGTGAATATTTTCTTCTACCTCGGCTGTGTTCGCATGACGACTACTTTTCGTTACGTTTACTGTTAAAGGACGTTATATGGACGTAGATGCATTGTGTTGTTCACAACAAACTGTGATATCTGCGCATTTCGGCTTAACGCATCCGATTTCAACACGGTATATGTTTTACCCTGACAGATCAGGAAATTGTACCTGCTAAAGTATGCAGTAGACAGTACAACCTGCAGCTGCCCTGCTGCCTTGGAGGTATGCTAGGGAGAGTAAAAGGCTAAGGGAGGGTACCCTGAAGTGAAACAACCCCACTGCCTTGTTGGTGAGACTTTTTAGTCAAAGGCTAGCAGAGCCATCAGTAAACAAACAGACGAAAGGCAACAGAAAACCACCGTCGTAATTTCTTTGTACAATCATGAAATATATTTTTGACAATAGAAGCAAGAAAAAGAGTTCTTAAAAGTTACGCTGAGTTAGTCTTAACATGTGGATATGAATCATGGACAATAGGACAACAGACAAAATCATTGGAGGCAGTAGAAATGTGGTTTTATAGAAGAATGTTGAGAATACCATGGGCACCTAAGAAGAGTAATGAAAACTTTCTGAAAGAGGTCAAAGCAATGAAAAAAAACTATCTTTACGACATATAGTACCATTGCTGGTGTATGTCGGGGGGGGGGCAGCGATAGAACCAGAGGGATAAAGGCCGCTTGGTCAAGCAGTCGCCACGACGTGTGAGACTCAGGATTTTTATTTCACCCCCGATAGAAAAAATCCTTTCTGTCTACCGCAGTCTTCGAACACCGTACGTCTCAAAGCAATGAGAGAGAGCTAATTCCCAATGTTAGATAGAGGCAATCATCATATTTCGGCCATGTAATGAGAATGGAACAGCTGGAATATATTTTGCGAACTTGAAAAAAGGGACGAAGAGATAGAGGGAAGAGAAGAGAAAAGATACCAGATAGCTTAAGGGAATGGCTTGGCAGACAGTCAACAACAGATATAATAAATAACTGTCGAGATTGAAAGTTGTGGAGAGACATCATCACCTACGCCAATAGGCACGGTACTAGATAATGATGAATCGTGAGTGTCAAATTGCATTTTTCTTCCATCCATATTCTTCTGGCCAGGCTGGTTTGTCTGTTTCCATTGGCATCGCGGTAAAGTTGAATTGAATCTGAAGCAGCAGTCTATGCTGTGCTTGTGATCCTAGCGCAAGTCATTTATTATGAATCACCCATCACTTACAGCCCAGATACAGGAAATGTGTTTTGGTCTCCGTACTAAATATATGAAAATACCACACTATTTAACCAAAAATAAATAAACGAACAATCACACACAAATTGGCGATTACTGAAGTCGCGCTATAACAACGCTCTAACTTCAATACATCAAAACCACTGGTTCATTTCTTCAACAATATTTCAGATATCCTACCTTGCAAATAGATAGATTTTCTTACCCGGAACAGCCAAGTCACTCTAGTCTCAGATAGATAGATTTTCTACCCGGAAATCTCAGGGTTCTTGCCCTGGTTCAAACAACACCCTAGGCGACTATGGACATGGCAAAGCCCAGACAAAAAAGTACACAATCAAATTGATTTTATACTGGTACAGAGAAGATTCAGGTATGGGCTAACATCGGTTAAAACAAGGCCAGGAGCAGATTGCAATAGTGATCATGTACCATTAGTTGGAAAGATAAAAATAAAACTGCGGAAGGCACATAAATCACCAAGAAATATAAAATTAGAACTAGATATGCTAAGAGTAGATAAACAGATGAGTGATAAGTACAGAACGATAGTACAAAATAGATATAATGCTATTGAGAACATACAGGACATCTAGGAGCAGTGGGAAATGATTCGATTCAACAAACATAAAAAGAAGTAATACCAGTGACTAAAACAAATCAACAAAAAGAAATGGATGACAGAAGAAATATTACAACTAATGGACGAAAGAAGAAAACATAAGAAAGAAGAACGGATATACAAAATGTACCAAGAGATCCAAAACAAGTGCAGTGAAGCAAAGGAAGGATGGTTAAAACCGAAATGTGAAGAAATGGAAAAACAACAAAAGAAAGACTCAAAATGTATGCACAATCAGTTAAATGAATTAAAAGGAAGAAAAGAAGTCAAAGTTTCAGGATGTGTGAAATCAAAGGAAGGAAATATAATAATGGGACAGGAGAAGACAATGGAAAGATGGACAAAATATATCAGTCAACTCTATGATGATGAAAGACCAGAATTAAACAATTCAAATGAAGACACAGGACCACCAATAATGCAAAGTGAAGTGGAGGACGTAATTCAACACATGAAAAGAGGCAACGCTCCAGGTCCTGACAATATAACAATCGAAGAGATAAATGCATTCGGAGAGCTGGGAGTACAAGTCATAACAAAATTACTCAATGACATATATAACACAGGACACATACCCGAAGATCTACTAAAATCTGTCTTTGTAGCCATACCGAAGAAGTCAGGAGCCACTGATTGTGAAGAACATCGCACTATTAGTCTCATGAGCCTTTTGACTAAAATATTATTAAGATTAATCATGAGACGTGTAAGGAACAAAATAAAACCAGAAATAAGTGAGGAACAATGTGGATTTGTGGAAGGAAAGGGCACCAATAATGCAATATACATCTTAAGAACATTGATAGAAAGATCTATAGAGGTAAAGAAAGATCTATATACGTGCTTTATAGACTACACGAAAGCATTTGACAAAGTAAAGCATGTGGAAATAATAAATATGCTTGAGAAATTAAACATTGATGGCAAGGATCTGCGAATCAAAAAAAAAAACATGTACTGGCAGCAAACAGCAGCTATACGAATTAACAACCAAACAGGACAATTCCAATATATAAAACAGGGAGTCAGACAAGGCTGTGTTCTGTCACCGGATTTGTTTTCACTTTACAGCGAATATATTATGAGATCAATAGTAGACAAAAAGAAATTCAAGTCAACGGTCACAAGATAAATAATTTGCGATATACGGATGACACAGACTTAAAGGAGAGACAGAAAATGAACTACAAGAACTAATAGACATAATAGTAGAAGAAGGCAACAAGAAAGGTCTCAGTCTGAATAGTAAGAAAACAGAAGTAATGGTTATATCGAAGAAACAATCACCACCATCACGCAGCATAAAAATAAACGAGACAAATCTGAAACAAGTGCAACGTTTCAAATGCTTGGGCACAATAATAACATCAGATGTGAGATGCACCACAGAAATAAAAAGGAGAATAGCTCAGGCCAAAATAGCATTAAAGAAAATTAAAAATATCTTATGCAACAAATATATGTCAATAAAAAAAAGAAATAGAGTTAATCTGTGCTATATAGAACCAATTCTGAACTATGGAAGCGAATCATGGACAGTAGACAAAAAATGAAAAGACGATTAGAGGCCACAGAGATGGGATTTCTCAGAAGAATGTTGAAAGTTCCCTGGACAGCTAAAAAGACCAATGAGGAAGTTCTCAAAGAGGCCAACACAAAAAGGGAGCTCTTAAAAAACATCAGAAAGAAGCAATCAACATTTTCGGGCACATCATTAAAAGAGGAAAGTTGGAATTCTTGGTTACAACTGGCAAAATAAAAGGAAAGAGAGATCGCGGACGACAAAGAGATACAATATTGGATAGCTTGGTGTCATGGCATGGAAAACAGTCAACAACAGAACTGATACGATGTACTGTATATAGAAGTTTGTGGAGGGACATGATCACCTACGCCAACCGGTATGGCACATGATGATGATGAACAGCCAAATCACTCTAGTCTCAGATAGATAGGTTTTCTTACCCGGAACAGCTAAGTCACTCTAGTCTCAGATATATAGGTTTTCTTATCCGGAACAGCCAAGTCAATCCAGTCTCAGATATGTAGGCTTTCTTACCCGGAACAGCCAAGTCACTCCAGTCTCAGATATATAGGCTTTTTTACCCGGAACAGCCAAGTCACTCTAGCTTCAAATAGATTTTCTTACCCGGAATAGCCAAGTCACTCTAGCTTCAGATAGATTTTCTTACCCGGAACAGCCAAGTCACTCTAGCTTCAAATAGATTTTCTTACCCGGAATAGCCAAGTCACTCTAGCTTCAGATAAATTTTCTTACCCGGAACAGCCAAGTCACTCCAGTCTCAGATATATAGGCTTTATTACCCGGAACAGCCAAGTCACTCTAGCTTCAGATAGATTTTCTTACCCGGAACAGCCAAGTCACTGAAGTCTCAGATAGATAGATTTTCTTACCCGAAACAGCCAAGTCACTCTAGTCTCAGATAGATTTTCTTACCTGGAACAGCCAAGTCACAGATAGATTTTCTTAAACAGCCAAGTCACTCAGTCTCAGATAGATAGCTTTTCTTACCCGGAACAGCCAAGTCACTCAAGTCTCAGATAGATAGATTTTCTTACCCGGCCAACTCAAGTCTCAGAGATTTTCTTACCCGGAACAGTCACTCAGTCTCAGATAGATTTTCTTACCCGGAACAGCCAAGTCACTCAAGTCTCAGATAGATAGATTTTCTTACCCAGAACAGCCAAATCACTCTAGTCTCAGATAGATAGGTTTTTTTACCCGGAACAGCCAAGTCACTCTAGTCTCAGATAGATAGGTTTTCTTACCCGGAACAGCCAAGTCACTCTAGTCTCAAAAAGATAAATTTTCCTACCCGAAACAGCCAAGCCACTTTACCCGGAACAGCCAAGTCACTCTAGTCTCAAAAAGATAAATTTTCCTACCCGAAACAGCCAAGCCACTCCAGCTAAGTCAGTTTTAATATATTTTAATATATAATATACTTTATAATTTTATACTTCATTTTTTTAAAGTTTCCAGTTCTACATTATTTCTCTTTACTTACGACTTTATACATCTACACTTCACCTATCCTCTAACATGTGACATATCTCTTTCTCATCTCACCATCCCATCTCTCATCCCTCTGCCCACCTCTCTCTAACTTCATCATCCCACATGTAGCTATAGGTATCTGTGCCTCGCCGTTTGTTGTCGTTGTCCCCGTCTTCTGAAGAAGGCCGCACGTCGAAACATCAGTATTTTTCTGTGTTCCTTATTTTTAAAGCTGTCACCATATCTTTGAGTCTACACTACACCCCACTACTGGCTCTTTGCTACCTGCTTTACCGCAGCACTGCAATTAGTTGCCCGCTCCCTTACAAATAGATATTTATTTGGAAGAATTAAAGTAGTACGTATTTTCTTTATGAAAAGAGGTGGCGAGGGAGTGTCAAAGCGGATAAAAATGTCATTAATGTACCTTAGCTATTCCTTTTCATCCAATCTCACACGCTCTAAAGTAGCAGACCTAATATGGATTTGTCAGGTCGAGTAATTTTACCTGCTACTGTATGCAGAAGTACAACCTGCGGTTGCCTTACTGCCTTGCTTCCCTGCTGGTTGTTCTTGGAGAGCAAAAGGCTTAGGGAGGGTACCTTCATTTAAAACAAGCTCACTGCCTTCAGAGTGAGATCTTTTAGTCAAAGGCTATCAGAGTGAACTGTAAACAAACGGACCGAAGGCAACAGAAAGCCACCGTCGTAATTTCCTTTGTATGGTCATGGTTAGCCACAATTTTAAAACAGGCTTAGACAAAAGCAGGGTACAAATAATAATACATAAATATTATTATATGGGGAACTTCCGAGGCGATAATAGGGAATAATAGAACAAAGAAGTATGTGTTAGCACTCGGAAAAATTGACAGACAAACAACAATAGAAAAAAAAACGAAGAACAATATATGGTCTGAAGCGGGATCGAACCCGTACTCAGTGGCACCGCGCCTTGCCACACAAGTTTTAACACAAGTATTCAGCCCTACTGGGAGATACTTGCATTAATAGGAAAGTACAAATATACAATTTATTTCCGGTCTGTGATCGTTACCCTATGCTATAGTCATTGAGAACGCCATCGTGTAAGACACTGCTACAATAGCCAATTTTTTAGTTGGCTGCGTGGCAGTGTGCCAAGCGTTCGGCTTCTCGTGGCAAGGCGCGGTGCCACTGAGTACGGGTTCGATCCCGCTTCGGACCATATATTGTTCTTCGTTTTTTTCTATTGTTGTTTGTCTGTCAATTTTTCCGAGTGCTAACACATACTTCTTTGCTCTATTCTTCCTCAGACAAAAGCACCTTTTCAAAAATTGAGGAAGACACTGCGCAATCCATTTTTCACAATGGAAACAAGAAAAAGAGTTCTTCAATGCTATGTAAAACCAGTCTTAACATATTGATCTAAATCACCGACAATGAGGCAGGAAAAATCACTGGAGGCTGTAGAATTGTGGTTTTATAGAAGCATATTGAGAATACCGTGAATAGCTAAGAAAAGTGATGAAAACGTTTTGAAAGAGGTCAAAGCAAAAAGAGAGCTAATTTCCAATATTAGGAAGAAACAATCATCATTTTTTGGCCATGTAATGAGAAGCGAACAGCTGGAATATATTGTAACAAATGAAATCGAGAGACGAAGAGATAGAGGAAAGCAAAGAGAAAAGATACCAGACAGCTTAAGAGAATGGCTCGGCAGAATATCAATAACAGAAATAATAGATAACTGTCGAGACTGAGAGTTATGAGGAGACGTGATGACCTACGCCAGCAGACTTGGTACTTGAAAAAAAAACACATATAATTGAACTTTGAAAAGACTGCAAGGAACGGTAGAAGTATAAAGAACGAGAGATAGATAAAGAAAGAAATATCATGGAAGAATAGACAGGCCTCAAGTTTATAAAATCCCAAAGAATAACTAAGGGTAGATGTCAATGAAGAAGATTAATAAAGTCTCTCAGTATTACCCCAACAACCCCAGGGTTCAAGGATGAAGAATAAATTTAAAATACGCCGTCACTGCGGGGACTACGGTGATCTTCACCTTGTTAGGCAGTTTGTTTTAATGCAGGGTTTTATTTAGAGAGCTGGGAAATAGAGTGAGGTCTTGATCAGATGTGAGGCTCTGACCTTGTCGTGACGACCCGCAGGTCTGCTAGCTCGTGCTCCCCTCGAGGAGGATAAGGTCACAACAACTGATTAAAGTAGAAATATGCGTTGGCGTAGCAAAGAAGGGAGGGGTGAATGAGGGACAATAACCAGGGGTGTAACATTATTAGGAGCACACAATTTTAAAAAAAAATAAAGTAATAAAAATTATTAAGAAAAGCAGACCGGGGGGGGGGGGGGGGTGCGCAAACTTGACATTCGCGACTCACATACTTGTCTTGTACTGGGCGACGCCACTTTAAAACATGGGGCTAAAGGAGTTTGAATTAAAAAAAACAGAGTAGAAACGCGTGTCCAAATAAACTGAGGTCTGCAGGTGAAAGCGGGTTCAGTTGTCTGTAATGACATTATTTTATTTTATTATTATTATTTCTTGGTTGGATCGAAAAAAAGGGGACAATAGGAGGGGAATGGCGGTTGAAGGTGAATAGCACAACAATCATACATGTTATACCACGTGATATCTACAATGTTCACACGGTTTTCACTCACCAGCCCAGTTTAGTCATGTGACAAGCCTCCGAAATGTAGCACAACGTCACAGTAGATAGATATCGTGGAATCAACAGAGAAGAACTAGGAATTGTAACAAACTATGAATATCTGGGAGTAGCAGTAAACAACAAAATGGAAACTGGTGGAAAGAGATCAAACAAAGATTAACAGTAGTAACACAGAACTTAAAGGCCATGAAGAACATGTGGCGCAATACTAGCAAGGCAGTAAAGTTGAAATTGCTGATGACATGTATCTGTCCGATAGCAACATATGGTTGTGATGCATGGACAATCAAACAAACTGCAGCAAGAAAGTCGATTCATAAATAAATTTCTATAGAATTATCCTTAAGATACCTTAGATAATGAAAAATTAGTTAGGGCTTATAAACATCATTATACAATAGAAATTAAAATACTATGACCGCGTCAAAAGACACAGCGGACTGAAAGGAACAATAATGGAAGCCATGGTTCCATGAAGACACATCAGGGGCAGATCAAGAAGAATGTAATTTCAAGACATCAAAGAAACCCTAAACATGACAACAGAAAATAGGGGAAATCCGGCTAGAGGCAGAGATTCTTTCAGACGAGCTGTGGTGGAAAATTCTGTTAAGGACATGAGAGCTGATGATAATAATGTGTTCAGAGTACAAACACTTAGTTCTGTGGTGCCGCGACTGACCAAATGTGGTGTTGCTGGAGCTCCGTGATGTCAGCTTTATCAATAGCCTTTTCATCATCATCATCATGGTGCGTGCCGTCTCCGCAACGAAGGTTGGCTACCATGGAGCACCATTCTGCTATGTCTCTTGCTTTGATGGTGCAGGTTGTCATAGACTGATTTGTCCATCTTTTGATGATACTCGTCCATGTTAGTCTTGGTCTGCCTCTGCCTCTGCCTCTTTTACCTTGCATTTTCCCCTCCAGGATTTCTTTTAGTAGACTGTTGTGTCTTTTAACATGGCCCAAAAATCGCATTTGTCTTGTTTGAATTGTGCTTAGTAGTTCTCTTTTCATTTTTAGTTGTTTTAAGACTTCATCGTTTGTTTTCTTTTCCTTCCTTCCATCCAATTCTACCTATTCTTCTATATATCCACATTTCAAATGCTTCATTCTCTGTTCTGTTTTCTTGTCTAATGTCCATGTTTCTGCACCATATAGGAATGTTGAGAAGAGGTAGCATTTTGCTATTCTTAGTTTTAACCCTGGTGTTATTTGTTTTGATGTTAGTATGTTCTTCATGACATTAAAATTACTTTTTTGCCATTCCTATTCTTTTGTTTATTTCAGTTGTACATTTTCCATCACTGGTTATAGTATGTCTAAGGTAGTTGTAGTTCTGAACTGTCTCCAGGTCTATTCCATCAATTTTGATATCCACTTGTGGATTTTGAGTATTTTCTATGTTTATGATCATAGTTTTAGTCTTTTTTATATTCATATCTAGTCCATATTTTGTGCTTGTCATGATTATTTCATTAAGTAATTGCTGTAGGTCTTTAGGATTTTCTGCTAGTAGTACAGTATCGTCAGCACATCTTAGGTTATTGATTATCTTTCCATTAATTTGTAGGCCTGGCATCTCTATGATGTTTTTAAAGATTTGCTCAGTGTATAGATTGAACAAGCTTGGTGATAGGATGCATCCATGTTTTACTCCTCTTTTATGCCAGTGGGTATAGAGTTCTCTATGTTATATTTTATTATAGCCTTTTACTAATAAATAAAAGCGTTAGCAATTAGAAGCTGTTCTCAGTATTTAGAACACTCATTATCTTCATCAAGTACCTTACCTGCTGGCGTAGGTGATCATATCTCTCCACAACTTCCGATCTGTACAGTTATTTATCATTTCGTTGTTGACCTTATGCCGAGCAATTCTCTTACGCTGTCTATTATCTTTTCTCTTTGTTTCCCTCTATCACTTCGTCCCGCATCTTTTCCAGTTATCACGATATATTTCAACTGTTCACTTCCCATTAGAATAAAAAAATGATGATTGTTATAATTGTGGCGATTCACAATCGTACACAAAAATTACGACGGTGGTTTTCTGTTGCCTTGCATCGTTTTTTTTTTTTTTACGGTTAGCCCCGCTAGCCGTTGACTATAAATCCTCACCCACACGGCAGTGGGTTTGTTTTACTTCGGGGTACCCTCCCTTAGTCTTTTACGCTCCCGAACATACCTGCGTAAGCATTGAAGCCTTATTACTCATTATAAAGTCTTCTAAAACATCAGAAATATATTACACCAAGAGATACCCATTTTTCAAGTAAAAAAAAAAAAGTAAAGTACCCCCCCGTCACGCCAAGTGGCGGCGTATAGGGAAATATGGTGTTAGTGACCCTATATTTTACAGATCTTCAGCACATGATTTTTGGGGTAATGTGGTCGGTATTACGCCCGTGCTGCTTTACTTTCCCAGAAAAAATCCGGTACCCATTTAAGGCTGGGTGAACCCGGAGCCGTCGGTTGGGATCGAACCCTACCTCTTGTCCGTAGTAGTCCAGTTCACTAACCACTGAGCTATCGCGGCTCCCACTAATTTTTAGGGAATTAGTAAAACCCAGGTGTCCTCGCCAGGGTACGAACCCCGGCTGTTGCCGTGGTAAGCCAACCGCCTATCGATTGCGCTAACCGGACACCCCATTTTTCAAGTGGCAAATATAAAACTAACTTATATTAGTCATGTTTATTAACAATAAAGGAAAGTGTTATATTAACCTTCGTCATAATAGATTACATGGTTAGTAAGTGAGAAGAAGTGTGTTTTATCTCACTATAATCGTTTTCTCTCTTCAACTCATGGGATAAATTTCAATGAAGATGGTGCAATCCGTACTTGCCCCACCGCCAGTCCCAGCATTTCTCGACTTATATGCAGATAGTTTCTGTAAGATATGGTTGTTATGTTGGCTTTGGACGCCTCGGTGGCCTAGTTGGGAAAACGACCCGACTGGACTACCGACGTTCGGACAACCTGTGTTCGAATCCCGCTGGAAACATTGTGAATTGTCCTCGTGGTTAGAAAAAAATACCCCCGCGGTCGACTCAGCCGCTGGATGAAATAGGTACCAGTGTAGTACTCTGGTAAGGTAAGGAGTGCCGCCTCGTTTCGATATTTGAATCGACACTATCTAGAAGTTTCCGAACACTTCTGAATTATAGGCCGAGCACATACGGGTGAAAACTCGCGTACTAAGAAGCCGATTCAAGACTCGTACTTTACCTTCCCATTTACATGTGCTTTTCCCACTGAACACTCCAAATCGACCAGATCATTTTCCCACCTCTAGACACATCTGTCTCTCAACATACACATCATTGTCCTGTAATAGTGTTATTTTTGTATCATTCTTCTTCTTCTTTCCTTCCTCATCTGCCTTTCAGCGTCGAGGGAAGATTTAATTTGCGGTCTTTTGCTCTTCTTTCTGTTCGCCTCTGCTGATGTTATGTTTCCTGATGCTTCTAATATTCCAACGACCCATCTTTTTCGTTGTCGACCCTTGGGTCTGGTGTTCTCACAACGTTTGTTGAAGGCTCGTTGTGTTGTGTTTTGTTCTTTCTGCATTGTCACGTGGCCAAACCATTTTATCTGTTGTTTCTTTATATATTCTATGGCGGGGGCTATTCCTAGCTTTTTTCTCAGTTCTTCATTTCTGACCTTATCTCGCAGACTGTTTCCTGTCATTCGTCTCACACATTTCATCTCTGTAGAGGTTATTTTTCTTATTGTTCTAGCATCTAGGGTCCAGGTCTGGGATTGGTAGCACAACGTTGGGATGAAGATTGTATTGTTCAGTGTTCGTTTTGCCTGCAGAGTTACTTCCTTGTTGGACAATAGTGGCGATAACTGTCCAATGATTTGACAGGCCTTGTTGCATCTTTATTTTTATCGAATGAAAGATAAGATAGATGGAAAAAAACAGATGAGATGATAAAGAGAAGAACTTGCAGCAACCAAATAGTTAAAGTTATGTCCCTAAATAATGTTGACAGATTAACTTTAGATTTCATATAGAGGTAAAAGGTTATTTTGAGATTTCATATAGAGGTAAAAGGTTAACTTGAGAGTTCACTTAGAGGGAAAAGGTTACGGTGAGAGTTCACTTAGAGGGAAAAGGTTACGGTGAGAGTTCACTTAGAGGGAAAAGGTTAAGTTGAGAGTTCACTTAGAGGTAAAAGGTTAAGTTGAGAGTTCACTTAGAGGTAAAAGGTTAAGTTGAGAGTTCACTTAGAGGTAAAAGGTTAAGTTGAGAGTTCACTTAGAGGTAAAAGGTTAAGTTGAGATTTCACTTAGAGGTAAAAGGTTAAGTTGAGAGTTCACTTAGAGGTAAAAGGTTAAGTTGAGATTTCACTTAGAGGTAAAAGGTTAAGTTGAGAGTTCACTTAGAGGTAAAAGGTTAAGTTGAGATTTCACTTAGAGGTAAAAGGTTAAGTTGAGATTTCACTTAGATGTAAAAGGTTAAGTTGAGATTTCACTTAGAGGTAAAAGGTTAGGGTGAGAATTCACTTAGAGGTAAAAGGTTAGGGTGAGAATTCACTTAGAGGTAAAAGGTTAGGGTGAGAATTCACTTAGAGGTAAAAGTCCCAGGCAAAATAAGACAATAACAATATATTGATCTTAAATTGGAGAGGCCATTTGTATTAAGGGTCACTTGGCGAACGCGTGGTATCTTGAATAGCAAGAAGGAAATATAGAGAAGATTCTAGACAACTGACCGAGGATTGGCCATGTCAAGCAGAAAAACAGACAACTTTCCGCCAAGTTCAATACGTAGACCAGAAACTCATAAACACTCCTTTTTATTGCTTGACTGGGACAGGGGACACCGACTAAAAATAGTTGAGCACAGAGGAAGCAGGATGATTTGATGATTTCTACAGTATTGATGATTTTCTGATTATTTTTATTTCATTTTCTCGGAGCCACTAATCAAGAGACAGTAAGTGTAAATTTAGTATCCAAAGATCTATCTATCTATCTATCTATCTATCTATCTATCTATCTATCTATCTATCTATCTATCTATCTATCTATCTATCTATCTATCTATCTATCTATCTATCTATCTATCTATCTATCTATCTATCTATCTATCTATCTATCTATCTATCTATCTATCTATCTATCTGTCTGTCTGTCTGTCTGTCTGTCTATCTATCTATCTGTCTATCTATCTATCTATCTATCTATCTATCTATCTATCTATCTATCTATCTATCTATCTATCTATCTATCTATCTATCTATCTATCTATCTATCTATCTATCTATCTATCTATCTATCTATCTATCTATCTATCTATCTATCTATCTATCTATCTATCTATCTATCTATCTATCTATCTATCTATCTATCTATCTATCTATCTATCTATCTATCTATCTATCTATCTATCTATCTATCTATATCTATCTATCTATCTATCTATCTATCTATCTATCTATCTATCTATCTATCTATCTATCTATCTATCTATCTATCTATTTATCTATCTATCTATCTATCTATTGTCCTTTCGAGCCAAAGACGGCACATAGGACAGAACCACAATCTCAAAAACAGAATCCTTGCGTGCAAAAGTGGCACATATTGCAGAGATCACTGCTCTAAAATACATGGCGCTGTTTCCATAACAATACTTTTCACAATGACAGCTTGTCAAGCCATCGATCAACCTCCTTAGTCGCCTCTTACGACATGCCTGGAAGGTCCCAGTGTTACTATTCTTTACTTCCCTCATAATGAGGCCCCGGTAACACACAGGAAGATATATAGAGTATACTTATTCAAGAAGTGAGAGCTCGGAATGATAGAGAAAATCTTAGAGAGTTGTGTTGCAGAATTAATCTAGATAGGAAAAATAGATATGCGAATATGTCAGCCTACAAGTTGTACAGGGAGCCGCGATAGCTTAGTGGTTAGTGAACTGGATTACAAAGAACAAGAGGTAGGGTTCGATCCCAACCGATGGCTTCCGGTTTCACCCAACCTTTAATGGATACCGGATTTTTTCTGGGAAAGTAAAGCGACACGGGCGTAATACCGACCATATTACCTCAAAAATCATGTGCTGAAGGTCTGTAAAATGTATGGTCGCTAACACCATATTCCCTATACGCCACTTGGCAATACGGGGGCACTTTACTTTTTTTTTTTTTTTTTTTTTTTTGTTTTTTTGTTTACAAGTTGTGCAGAGACAGTAGTAGTATGTTAGGTGAAAAGTACCGTACGATCTATTAAGGGATGTGACATCTTTACACGGCGATAGCCTAGTTTATTTTAACATTGCAATATAAAGTGTATGTTATTATTAATTCGAGAAACTGAGAAGATCAAGTTACGATATCTAATAATGAGAATTCAGTTGAACATTTAGTTATTATTATCGATAATTAACAATTACGAATCAAACCATTATTTGTGATCATCTTGAGGCCAAGTGATTTGCCAAATAAACATTGATTGAATTATTAATTGCTGTGTTATAATTTGTCACGTAATCTATACAAGAATCGGCCCCCTCAAGGAGATCGAGATGCTTGCACAGAACAGAGACCTTTTGCGAGATTTGATAAAAGATCTTTGTAAGGATTGAGGCTGCTAGAAAGAAGATTTCGAAACAGGGATCATAGCCTATGCCCTATTGGCCGACTATGGCTCGGTGGATGGATGAGTGGATGGATAAATGGATGGATGGATGGATGGATAGGATCTATGTTGTAACATCTTGACAGAGTGATCTCTCAATTATTTCAAGATTCCTTTATTTACGACAACAATCCCACCCATCCTTCATATCTTCTCTATTAAAACAATCGCTATAATTACCTATTACCTATAAATGCCTAAGTCATCAAGGTTTATTATGAATTTTGTTTGTTTGGTCACAGTTGGGTCGACTGGAGAGCAATGTCATGTTGGGATAAAACACAAATTCACCTTGACCTCCATTCTACGCGTTACCCACACACTACTGCCCATCAACCTAAGAACGGGCGGAAGCTAGCAGCTTTCATATCTTAACAAAATAATTAGAGGCACTAGAGTTGAAAGCGGACAGCGACCGATAGCTGACTGCTACCGTCAGGGTATGTGAAACCGGACTAATGAGATCCTCCCTCGATTCTTTGATGTGCACCTAAAAACAAACTGGTCAGTCTAGTCAAGTGAGGAGAGATCAAAAGGGAAGACGGTACAGAAAACGACATGCTGAGATAGCATTGTTTGGATCGAAAGGCGAAAAATACTAAAGCTTTAACTCAAAACTACAAAACGATGCATCTAAGGACACTTAAACGTCATTTTTAGGTCGGACAACAAAAAAGTGACTGTTTATTCTTTTAGTCGCCAGTAGGACACAAGAAAAAAATGGAGAAAAGGTAATTTAAAAAAAGTAAAGTGCCCCCGTCACGCCATGTAGCGTATAGAGAATATGGTGTTAGTGACCATAATTTTTATAGACCTTCGGCACATGATTTTTGGGGTAATACGGTCGGTATTACGCCCGTGCCGCTTTACTTTCCCACAAAAAAATCCGGTACCCATTTAAGGCTGGGTGAACCCGGAAGCCATCGGTTGGGATCGAACCCTACCTCTTGTTCTTTGTAGTCCAGTTCACTAACCACTGAGCTATCGCGGCTCAAACAAGGTAAATACGCTACTGTATTTTCATCAACCCATTGTAAGAATAATGACACACGTTCATACAGCAGCAATATAGACAGCGTGTTCGGAACACACAAGAATGACATCACAGCTCGACGTGGAAGAGATTTGATCCCAATTACATATCATAACAAAGAAAACCATTGAGAGCAATTAAAATGTAACAATCGAAAAAAAAGCATGTTTAACATGAAGTGTATATCGTCTTCACATTATGTTGTGCTGAAGTCGGATGTGTTGGGCCGAAATGCGCAAATATCACAGCTCTGTTACAAACCTCAGCTCAACGCACACTTAATGCGCTCCTAAGGGACCCGATGAAGAGGTGTAGTTGTTGAGTTAACGCGAGACAGAAAGTACTTACGATCAATCAACATTTTGACTAAAATGAGAAAAACAAAGTTTTATATCTACTAGCCCTACTATGTGCAAGACAAAGCGACGCTAATGTTCGGAGTATAATGATTTCCTACAAATAACTCAATAGCTTAAAGGGACATTTGCATTTTTTTTTTTAAAAAGAGAGGAAAACTGCTGCTCTTGAAATGTGGATAGAGAGAAGAATTGAGTGGACAGAGAAGAAAACAAATAATGATGTTTTAAAGGAGCTGCAAATGTAGAAAAAGCTACCTATCATAATTGAAATGAAGCAAATGAAATGCTTCAGACACACAGGGTGACACAACAAACTACTGAATGTTATCGTGTAGATAAAAAATACAAGGCAGACGATGTTGAGGCAAACAAAGACTAAAGTTGGCTGACGATATCAAGAGATGGATAGAAGAACTTAGTAATGGTAATTTGTACCATCAAAGCAATGACAACCCGGGCTTCAATCTTGGTTGGGTCAAACGTGTTTTTTTTTGGTCGAGGGTGAAATAAAAACTCAGACCACAATACCTCGAGACGATGGCTCGGGACAAGCGGCCTTTATTCTCCGATCCTATATGGTTCCCCCGACAGACCCCTGTAATGGGAAAATGCCGTTAAAAAAAATTTTTTTTTTAAGGCAAAAGACAGATTGTAATGCGATCCATAGTATCCAACTTTCGATGTAGAAACGGCACGAGCTGATGATGTGAGACATTTCGACACTAACGATTCCTGTTTGCATCACTTTATGAAACTGTGATATAATTAGTCATCTAATAAAGAAGGCAGTTGCATGATTAAAACTAGGATATTACATAAATTATTGCATGAGAAGCACAAATAAAAAATGACAAAACTTGCAATAAATCATTGATTACGCTCGACTGTTCCCGCTCAAATGCTCCGACACTGGGTCAAGAATATAACCGTGCTCGTGTCAGTGTGAGCTCGACCCACACAAGCAATCCGAGACGCTGCCGACAGCTAAAAATATAATTTGAGCCACAAGAGAGGAACCGAGCTTGCACTTCTCCTTTACAGATCTCGGTTAAACGATTGCCATATAAAAAAAAAAAACATTAAAAAAATAATAAAATAAAATGTTGGGTGGTTTCGATTTGTGATAATTTAATAAATTGTTTAAGTGATTAAGTTTTGTTGAAACCTGGAATATTTTGTTACTTTGGCTTCAATTCGGGACAGACGTCTTTCGCGCAGTTTATTAAACGTATATTCAAACGTATTGTTGAGTAACACATCGTGAAATGTTCTCTGTATTTCTCAAGCTGAAGGTAAAGGTAAATTACAAGACTTGAATCAGCGTCTTAGCACGAGAGTTTGTGCTCGGCCGCCTTTTCAGAAGTGTTCGGAGACTTCAGGATAACGTCGCTTCAAGCATTGAAACTCACGATGCGAGGCGGCATTTCTCACCTTCTTAGAATACTACCTTGGTACCCAATCCTACCAGCGGCTGGGTTGATCGCGGGGGTGTTTATTTTTTCTAACCACGAATACAACTCACACTGCTTCCAGCATGAATCGAACACGGGTTGTCCGAGCGTCATTAGCCCAGACGGTGGTTTTACCAACAAGGCTACCGAGGCCCCAAAATCTCAAGCTAATAGAAGCAAGCAAGTTGTGAAAAGCCGTCTTGACTCTTAAAACCATGTACAAGGGTTTTGGTTTGGTCTGGTGTGATTTAATTTGTCTTTGCAACAAAACATTTCCTCGTGACAAAAATACTCGATAATTTATGCCAATAATGTTCTTGTAATTAATTTACCTCTTCAAATTTTACCTTTATATCGTCCTCATTCTTATCGTTTAGGGGGCCTGTGTGCAGTGTTTCGCTAGTATTACGGCAAAACCGTAATATTTGCGCCAAAATATTGGCCCGACACATCCGTCTTTGGCATGGGTAGACTTTCCTTAATAGTTTTTGCCCGGACAGCGGCCATTTTCATCCTACTCTTTGACTTTAATCTGCCAAATAATTTTTTAACGTGCGCGAGTGCACACGGGAATTCTGTTTCTCGCCGGTTTCAAAGAGGGCGAAACATCGAATTTCACTCGAAAACCAGGGGTGGGAAAAGTCACGTAGAAATCACGTATTCGATTTTTGAAAACTTCCAACCACCAGTGTTGGGGAACGAACCTAGGATCTTCCGATCCAGAGATCGACGTCTTACCACTAGACCACCCATTCCCCCCCCCCCCCATCCTTCTTTTCACCCACTCTCCCTCTCACTTCGTGTTGTTAAATATTAACAATATATTCAGAAGGTAGAATTCTACTCCAAAAGGAGTGTCTGGATTGGCTAGAGGCTGTCTGTTTATGCATACCTTTCGGATGATGGAACACTGTTTATATAAAAAGGTATCTCCTAGTGCCCGAATAAGTAAGGAGCACCTCACATATATATTCACTCATTCACCTAGTGCCAGAATAAGAAAGGAGCACCTCACATATATATTCACTCATTCCCCTAGTGCCAGAATAAGCAAGAAGCACCTCACATATATATTCACTCATTCCCCTAGTGCCCGAATAAGTAAGGAGCACCTCACATATATATTTACTCAATCTCCCTTCACATAAGCACTGGAGTGGGCAAGAGATACTTTACCGTTATATCAGTTTAACAAATTATCATCTGCAATATGTAAGTGAAGGACACTTTGTACAAATTGTTATCAAGCTACCTTGATCATATTTCCACGTTAAGAATTATATTAGAGGAACATATCAAGAAGCAGAAAGCACTTCTTATAAATTTTATTAACTTCAAAAATGGCTTTCGACACTTTTATAAACTCAATAGCATTTTCATACCAACTTTGTGCTATGAAAGTCAAACATGGATCCTTTCTAAATCACATTTAAGAAAGACCAATACATGTGAGATGCGATGCTTGAGAAAAGTAACAAACAACACAAGATGAGATAGAATACGAAATGAAACCATAACATGAAAGCATATGAAAAATGGTAGGAATAAAACCCTGCCAAGAATATATAGAACAACAACAACTTAAATGGTTGGGCCACATAGTCAGAATGAATCCTCAACAATCACCATCACGGGCTTTCTTCTCAAGAATGCATGGGAAAAGACAACGAGGAAGACCAAGAAGAAGATGGATAGATGCAGTGATAGAGACATGCAACAACAAAAGAAAATCACTAATTCAGACAGTTCGAGCAGCTCAAGAACGACAAATGATATAACCACGACACCTTTTCGGTATCAGTGGGAAGGAGAAAAGAAAAAAGAAAGAAGGTTGGCTATCATGGAGCGCCATTCCGCGCTGTCTCTTGCTTTGCTGGTGCATGTTGTCATAGGCTGGTATGTCCGACTTTTGATGTTACTCGTCCATGTTAGTCTTGGTCTGCCTCTGCCTCTTTTACCTTGTATTTTCCCTTCCAAGATTATTTTTTAGTAGGCTGATATGTCTTTTAACATGCCCTAAAAATCTTATTTGTCTTGTTTGAATTGTATTTAGTAGTTTTCTTTTCATTTTTAGTTGTTTTAAGACTTCATCGCTTGTTCTCTTTTCTTTTCATCCAATTCTACATATTCTTCTATAAATCTACATATCCAAGGCTTCAAATATTCTCTTCTGTTATCTTCTTTAATATCCATGTTTCTGCAACACACAGGAATGTTGAGAAGATGTAACATTTTGTATTCTTAGTTTTAGATGTGTTGTTATTTGCTTTGATGTTAGTATATTTTTCATGGCAATGAAATTACTTTTTGCCACTCTTATTCTTTTGTTCATTTCAGCATTTACATTAACCATCACTGGTTATAGTATGTCCAAGGTAGTTGTAACTTATCCTTATTGGAGGAACGTATAACAGTCCATTTTATGAGCGAATAATATCGGTCTTTGTTTTATTTGAATCTTTTATGTAAGCAAATATATACAACTAGAAAGTAAAATTTGAAAGCTTCATGCACTTGTAATGCAATGTTTCAATGACGCCCAAGGGTGTGGCTTTGCGTGTGATGTGAGCAACATTATAGGCATCTATATGTATCTGTCTGCATGCAGCCTGCTTAAAGCGAAAAGGTCAAGGCTATAGCGCTATTTCTAGCACCCGCAGCTTCGGTTTTGTCTGGCACAGGTTTAGAAAAGTGGTCGTTGCTGATGTCCTTAAGTTTGTACTCTGCTAGACAAGGTTATTTCTTCTGTGTTTTTTTTTTATATCAATCAATATACCAGAGAGAAACCCAAAAACAATAAAAAGTGGGTTTATGATTGACGAAGGAAGAAAGAATGAAAGAAATAAAAAAAAAAAAGAATGGAAGAAAGAAATGAAGAAAGAAGAAGAAAGAAAGAAAGAAAAAAAGAAAGAAAAAAGAAAAAGAAAGAAAGAAAGAAAGAAAGAAAGAAAAAGAAAGAATGAAAGAAAGAAAGAAAAAATAATTGCAAATCTGGTAATTACAAAAAACTAATCTTGTGTCTGGAAGTTTCAAATATTGAGTTTCATAACGCAATAACATAAAGGAAACATTAAAACATTAATATGGAGTCGAAGGCGCGCCTCCCAGCACCAGAGCTGGAAGTCTTTAATGACCCACAGCTGATGGCTTGCGCCAGGATCGATGAACCAAAACCATCCAGACCCTGCTCCATCTCTCCGTGGTGCCTCCAGTAACAGACTAACATGTCTAGTCTGGCCAAGCGTGCAGGGATCGAAGAGGGAAGACAACCCGGTACTCAAAAATGTCGTGCTGAAGTCGGATGTGTTGGGCCGAAAGGCACAAATATAACAGTTATACTGCAAACCACAACACAACGCAGACACGTCCACTACGTCCTTGTAAGGGCGGATGATGAAGAGGAATATTCTAGTCTACTACGATAATCTAGAATACTTTAGTCATTGGGCGAACGCTACCAACCAACCAAAACATGAATATTTTATAAGACAATAAAGATTTGAACTTTTAAAGTTATTTTTGGGCGTTGCGGATTATTGGAAGAAAGAGAAAGGGTACGGTGGGAAAGGTCCTTATTTGTAATATGTCTAGGCATATGTACCTTCTTTATTTGTAATATGTCTAGGCATATGTACCTTCTTTATTTGTAATATGTCTAGGCATATGTACCTTCTTTATTTGTAATATGTCTAGGCATAATGTACCTTCTTATTCATCGTCATGATAGGTTTATTAATCTGCTTCTGTGTATATAAATATATATTTTAAAATCTTTTTTGTTGTTTGTTTTTAAGTTCTTTGTCTATATGTTTGAGTATTTTTTCTGTCTACATACTTTCTTTTCTTTCTTTCTTTTCTTTCTTTCTTTTTATGGGAAAATGATATTTAAAAAAGGACTATTCAAAATAAATGTCAAAATTTAACATTTTATTCTCAACGCTAAATTTAGACAGTGTCATATTCTCAGCTGCTAAAAATTAACTGTCCCGCTATTTCTCACAGTTAATTTGTATCTGTCTGTCCTGCCTGCCTGCCTGCCAGTCTGTCTGTCTGTCTGTCCGTCTGGGTATGTGTATGTGTGCGTGTGGGATTCTGTCTCATTTTCTTACCATCTCTACATTTCTTTATTACATCTATGTCATTCAATAACGATTTTCAACATTGAATCTCTACACATTGTTATCTATTTCTTTATTTCTCAACTCAACCTTACTCTTCTCTTTCTCGTTTACAAGAAAGAGAAATACTTTTTCCCTTCTATAATCTTTCTCCTTTATTTTATTATCCAAATTTATTAATTTTGTTACCTAGATAACTCTCTCTCTCTCTCTCTCTCTATATATATATATATATATATATATATATATATATATATATATATATATATATATTCACTCTATTAATTACTCATTTTCAAACAAAGCTATTTCTCTCTCTCTCTCTCTCTCTCAGTCTCTCTCTCTCTCTATTCACTCTATTAATTACTCATTTTCAAACAAAGCTATTTCTCTCTCTCTCTCTCTCTCTCTCTCTCTCAATCTCTCTCTCTCTCTCTATTCACTCTATTAATTACTCATTTTCAAACTAAGCTATTTCTCTCTCTCTCTCTCTCTCTCTCTCTCAATCTCTCTCTCTCTCTCTATTCACTCTATTAATTTCTCATTTTCAAACCAAGCTATTTCTCTCTCTCTCTCTCTCTCAATCTCTCTCTCTCTATTCACTCTATTAATTTCTCATTTTCAAACCAAGCTATCTCTCTCTCTCTCTCTCTCTCTCTCTCTCTCTCTCTATTCACTCTATTAATTTCTCATTTTCAAACCAAGCTATTTCTCTCTCTCTCTCTCTCTCTCTCTCTCTCTATTCACTCTATTAATTTCTCATTTTCAAACAAAGCTATTTCTCTCTCTCTCTCTCTCTCTCTCTCTCTCTCTCTCTCAATCTCTCTCTCTCTCTCTTTCCTCGTGGATGGTAATTCAAACTTTTTTTGTCTTCCATTTGTGTGCAGAATTTCCTCACATTTATCGATTGAAAGTATCCTGTTCTATGAGACTTACACTCTCAATATTCGTGAACGCATAGGCTCCTGAAAACTTGGCATTACTGCTGTTGTTATCGTCTGAAAATTTCTGTCATTCCTTTCATTTACTTCCTTTGGGATTGGTCTCGAGGCAAGACGCCGATCTCGAAACAAAGAGGTTGTGAGTTCAAATCCCAGCTGCCCCAGTTTGGATTTTTATTTATAATTTCTCTCTGCGGGAACCACCTCTGGTCTCAGGAGCGAGGCTAGAAACTTCAATTATTCTTCAACGGAAAAATATTATTACCTCTGAAATCGAAGTTATCTGCCTGTGCGGCGAGGGACCTTTGTGCACACCGCTGCCAGCGAGAAACGGATTAACATGCACAATGTGGTTCCTAGTCTCTAGAGACTTCGCATGAGGTGAAAGCTGGCGAACGCAAAAAAAAAAAAATTAATTCCTATTTTAACATTCGATAATTCTCTTTGTTAATTACCATACTTTTATGCTCTTTTAAGTAAAAAAAATAAAAGTAAAGAGCCCCGTCATGCAAAGTGGCGTATCGTGAATATTGTGTGCTTCTTCTTCTTTAGCCTCTTCTTCCTCTTCTACCTTTTTAGCTCCCAGTGGAGCATAGGTCTTCAACAAACACTTTCTAAGTCGTTCTGTTTTTTTGCCATTCTTTTAAGATCATTCCATGTCTTCCCCATCATTTTCATCTCTGCTTCTATCTGTCTTCTCCAAGAATTCCTTGGTCTTCCTCTTTGTCTTTTCCCCTGGGGATTCCAAAAAGGGCCTGTTGCGTAATACTCTCAGTTGGCTTCTGTAGTGTGTGTCCTATCCAGCGCCATCGTCTTCACTGTATCTCTTTATCCACTGGTGTTTGACTGGTACATTTCCATAATTGTACGTTTAGTGATTTTGTCCTGCCATTTCCATCCTTTGATCTGTGCGTAAACATCCATTAATGAAAGTCTGTATCTTCGTGATTGTCAATTTTGTTGTTCTCCATGTTTCACAGAATATTGTTTTATCGATCGTAATTTGTATAGACCTTCGGCATATGATTTTTGGGTTAATGTAGTCGGTATTACACCCGCGCCGCTTTACCTTCACAGAAAAAAATTAACTACACATTTAAGGCTGGGTGAACCCGAACGCCGTCGATCAGGATCGAACCCGACGTATTGTCCTTTGTAGTCCAGTACTGAGCTATCGGGGTTCCCTCTGTACCTATCATGGTCTTTGAACCTTCCTAATTTTCTTATTTACGTATTTTATTATTTTATTTTTTTATTTTCTTTTAGAATGATATGACACTCTATCCTATCCAGGCGATAAAAAATATTTTTCCAATTTTTCCCAAATGGAAAAGTCCTCTGTGGTCGCTCGCTACGGACCAGAGGAGTTCGGTTTCAATTCCTAGGTGAGACATTTTGTATTCAGAATGGCACTGTTTCTAAGGTTCACCCAGTCTCTGAACATAAAAAAGTGAAGGTTCCCTCCCCTGCCTTGCTAGGTGTGTAGGGAATATGTTGTCCACACTTTTCTATGACGACGGCACATTTTAGATCTTGTGGTCAGTATCACTCCAAGCCGTATTTACTTCCAAGAATATCTCTGATCAATAAAGAAGCACACTAATTACTCTGTCACTGAGGCTCAGAAAATAAGTATCAGAGATATTTTCTCGGGAAAGTTGACGGAATGAAAAGTGCTGTTGATCGTCGAAAAATATGGACAATAACACATTTCCCATACAGCTTTTGGTTACATGTAAGTCATATATGCTTTGTTGTCTATGTTGTTCAAAAATTGATCCTTAGTCGACTGATTCTTTCTAGGTCTTATGCTATTATATGTTACTTCTTGTCACTCTAGTCAATTGTTAAGCCTGGGGAGGACCAGACTTGCTCCGGGGCAGCGTTCTTGGTGACGCACAATTTCAAAAGGAAAGTGGTAATAAAGAAGTCCTTGAAGGTTAGGATGCAGCCAATGTACATAGTTGCCTTGTCCAAAGCGCTGACAATACACATAGTTGCCTTGTCCAAAGCGCTGACAAGACACATAGTTGCCTTGTCTAAAGCGCTGACAAGACACATAGTTGCCTTGTCCAAAGCGCTGACAAGACACATAGTTGCCTTGTCTAAAGCGCTGACAATACACATAGTTGCCTTGTCCCAAGCGCTGACAATACACATAGTTGTCTTGTCCAAAGCGCTGACAATACACATAGTTGCCTTGTCCCAAGCGCCGACAATGCACATAGTTGCCTTGTTCCAAGCGCTGACAATACACATAGTTGCCTTGTCTAAAGCGCTGACAATACACATAGTTGCCTTGTCCCAAGCGCTGACAATACACATAGTTGTCTTGTCCCAAGCGCCGACAATGCACATAGTTGCCTTGTCCAAGGCGCTGACAATACACATAGTTGCCTTGTCCAAAGCGCTGACAATACACATAGTTGTCTTGTCCCAAGCGCCGACAATGCACATAGTTGCCTTGTCCCAAGCGCCGACAATACACATAGTTGCCTTGTCCCAAGCGCTGACAATACATATAGTTGTCTGTATTCAAAATTGCAAATCTACATTTGTTACCTGAATCGTTTACTTATTTCGCTTTATTGAAAGAATTTAAAAAGTCAGTCCGATCTACTGATCGTCTATTCTCCACAACAGCCAACCCAGTTAGCTTGTCTACTCATCAATTATCCACAACAGCCAACCCAGTGAGCATGTCTACTCATCCATTCTCCACAACAGCCAACCCAGTGAGACTATCTACTCATCCATTCTCCACAACAGCCAACCCAGTGAGCATGTCTACTCATCCATTCTCCACAACAGCCAACCCAGTGAGACTATCTACTCATCCATTCTCCCCAACAGCCAACCCAGTGAGACTATCTACTCATCCATTCTCCACAACAGCCAACCCAGTGAGCATGTCTACTCATCCATTCTCCACAACAGCCAACCCGGTGAGACTATCTACTCATCCATTCACCACAACAGCCAACCAGTGAGCATGTCTACTCATCAATTATCCACAACAGCCAACCCAGTGAGCCTGTCTACTCATCCATTCTCAACAACAGCCAACCCAGTGAGCCTGTCTACTCATCCATTCACAACAACAGCCAACCCAGTGAGCCTGTCTACTCATCCATTCTCAATAACCAACCCAGTTACCCTGTCTGTTCGTTCAATCCCTCTTCCATCCGAATATTCTGTCACAAATATGAAACATACTCCAACAACTGCCCGAGAGGAAACTCTATTTCTTATATCTTCCTGAAAATACTCATTGAATCACTGGGACAGTTTACCATCGTGACAGTTTGTATTTAAAGCCAATCTTTTGCCTTAGTTACTACCGTAACCTCCATTTTCTAACCACTAGTAATCAAAACAAAAGTGACGTTGTCTTCCTTAACAGTTCCCCTCCATCTCTCGACCTGAGCTGTGAAAGCACATGAGCTCGGTCTTTGCCGAATAACAGACCATCTTTGTTTCTGGTGACTTTAACTCTCCGACCAATTTTCAAAAATCAAAACCTATGCTTTTGCTTACACGGCCCCCTGGTTCTGTTTCTTGTGTTCTCAATTTAGTCTCATGCACGCTGAGAAAGACGATCATAAATATGCTGAATCTCATTTTGAACTACTTTTGTTATGTAGTCGTAATAGGTGTAACATATTATGCGTCACTAACATCAAAATAAGTTACACCAGGGCTAAAACTAAGAATAGCAAATTGTTATATCTTCTCAACATTCCTGTATGGTGCAGGAACATGGGCATTAGACAAGAAAACAGAACAGAAAATTGACCTTTGAAATGTGGATTTATGGAAGAATCGGTAAAATTGGGTGGAAAGAAAATAAAACAAACGGTGAAGTCTTAAAACAATTTAAAATATAAAAAAGAACTACAAAACACAATTCAAACAAATCAAATGAGATTTTTGGGCCGTGTTAAAAGACACAACAGCCTACTAAAAGTAATCTCGGAAGAGAAACTACAAGGTTTAAAGAGGCCGAGGCAGACCAAGATTAACGTAGATGAGTGACTTCAAAAGATGGACAAATCGACCTATGACAACATGCACCAACAAAAAGAGACAGAGCGGAATGGCGCTCCATGGTAGCCAACCTTCGATGCAGAGACGGCACTCAGATGATGATGATGATTATTGTACTTATGTAAAAGTATTTTATGAACAGTGGTCTCGGTTGACCCATCCAAGATTTACCACTCTTTAAGCTGTTACCTTTTTGTCTCCCTCATTGTGTAAGTGGATGTTGTGTGGCTGTGTTATCTCTAAGGTAGGCACGTCCTCGAGAGATTATTGTCCTGTCTTTGAAGGAGAAGTAGTCGAAGTGGTAATGCAAAACTCTGTAAGAGGTTCTCTTCTGCATCAAAGAAAGATGCACAGAGCTTCAGTATAAATCCATTCCAGTCTTTCTATTTGCGTATGACATTGTGTCAGTATGTAGAACCAGTCTTAACATCATCATTAAGTACCGGGCCTGCTGGCGTAGGTGATCATGTCTCTCCACAATTTTCTATCTCAACCGTTATTTATCATTTCTGTTGCTCACCTTCTGCCAAGCCATTCTCTTAAGCTGTCTGGTATTTTTTCTCTTTGCTTTCCTCTACCCCTTCGTCCCTCAATTTTCCCAGTTGTTACAATATAGTCCAGTTGTTATCATCTCATTACATGGCCAAAAAATGATGTTTGTTTCTTCCTAATATTGGAAATTAGCTCTCTTTTTGCTTTGGCCTCTTTCATAACGTTTTCATTACTCTTCTTAGTTGTCCATGGTATTCTCAACATTCTTCTGTAAAACCACATTTCTACAGACTCCAGTGATTTTCTAGTTTGTTTTCCTATTATCCTTGATTCACATCCATATGTTAAAACTGACTCTACATAACATTTAAGAACTCTTTATAAGTCTTAACATATGGATGTGAATTACGGAGAACAAGACAACAGACAAGAAAATCACTGAAAGTTGTAGAATTGTGGTTTTGCAGAAGAATGTTGAAAATAACATGAACAACTAAGAAGCGTAATGAAAACATTCTGAAAGATGACAAAGTAAAAAGAGAGCTAATTCCAAATATTAGGTAGAAACTATCATCATTTTTTTTTCCATGAAATGGGAATGGAACAGCTGGAATATATTGTGAGAACTGGGAAAATTGAGGGACGAAGAGATGGAGGGAATCAAAGAGAAAAGATACCAGACAGCTTAAAAGAATGGCTTGGCAGATGGTCAACAACAGAAATGATAAATAACAGTAGAGATCGAAAGTTGTGGAGAGGCATGATCACCTACGCCTGTTGGCATGGTACATGATGATGATCCTGAATTAGCAAACATAACCACAGAATAGACCAATCCCTGTTATTAAAGAACAAGATGACACTGCTCTTTCTACCAAGGCCAAAAACTTCATGCGATAGCTCAGTGGTTAGTGGACTGGACTACAAAGGACAAGGGGTAGGGTTCGATCCCAACCGATGGCTTCTGGGTTAACCCAGCCGTAAATGGGTACCTGATTTTTTTTCTGGGAAAGTAAAGCGGCACGGGCGTAATACCGACCACATTACCCCAAAAATCATGTGGTCTGTAAAATTTATGCTCACTAACACCATATTCCCTATACGCCACTTGGCGTGACGGGGGCTCTTTACTTTTTTTTTTTCAAAAACCTTCATTGCAGCCAGATCCTTTCAAGCTTTGATAATGACTTTGTCTGGATGCGAGACTCGCACCAAACCCACTGCCAGGTATTTCATGATGTTGGTCCTCTCCACAATATCCGAACATAGACTCACAATTGATGTTAGTCTCTAGACGTTACAGCTGTTCAGAATGAACCCTGTTACAGCTGTTCACAATGAACCCTGTTACAGCTCTTTTCGTCTGTCTCACTAGCACTTCTACCGTTACTTCTACCACAGACTTAAGCAGTTCTGTCTGCAGGTCTCCGGGAACCTGCTTCCGGTCTTTTCCCTGATGATACATGAAAACATTATCCTCATAAGTGGTGTTTGATCCCTCCGTACGAGTGATGTGTTCACAGACGATGTAGGCAGTAGATAGAACTAGAGATATGGTGAGAAGGCAAGCAGCAAAGTTCTGAATTAGCCAAAAATGAAAATTAGAACTAATTAATACAACTAGAAAAGACTTTAAATTTTTGGGACATGCAAAAGAGACAATGCCTTATTAAAATTCATCTTATATGGGAAATTACAAGGTAGGCGAGGCAGAGGCAAACCAAGACAAAAGTGGACTGGTGACATTAAAAGATGGATAGTTAAAACTATGACAGCGTGCACCATCAAGAAAAGAGACATGTGGCGCTCCATGGTAGCCAACCTTCGACGGGGAGATGACAAACAAACAAAATGATGAGTCATACATCAATATGAGCCAAACTATTTGTAATTAGATCTCTGAGGCTCTTTCCCCATAGAAAAGCGGTGTTCAAATTCGGTATTTTGACCTGTCAATCAACTGTACATTCTGGTCTACATTTTATGAAGTATCAATGTAATACATGGCACCGCAATGAGCGTCATGCATGAGACAGATTACCCAGCTCTGGCCCTAAAAATTAGTCTCGTCTGGGCGCTAGAAAGCGAACAGAGTTATTGAGTTATTTGCGGGTCATCATCATTGCACTCCGAACATGTCCATAGGTGCTCAGATCCCCTCCTCAGCAAATCCCGCAGTGTCCGGTGACTGACGACTCCAGTTCCGCGTTGGTTGATAAAGGCAACAGAGGCTGAGATAAAGTAAAGGCAGGAGGGGCATTGACCCCTCCTAACACTCCGTCTTTCGTTGACTTAAACTCAAGAGGTGAAGTAAAGGAATGTAAACACATAAACAAATAAATAACTACAAAGATATGTGTCTAGTTTCTTTATTTTCGTATAATTTTAGACGATAAAAAGCATATGTTATATGTTAAAAAAAATGATTCCACACCAGACTTAATATTATCGTAGACTCCCCACTAAAATGATCCTGGCGATGACCTTATAAACATTCTCTTCTTCTCTTACACCGATTCGATCTATAACATACTTACTGGGAGCCATAGTCAAACCCATCAAAGGTTATTATAACGACCTCTCTGTCGCGTGAGTCGCTATTAGCTTAATGCAACAATATTGATTATTCATTAGCGTCAATTTGATGTGCACTTTTGAAAATGTATTATTTTCATGAAATGAACCGATGTTTACGGTAGAATGTTAGAAGAGCATGTCTTGCATTATTTACAAGTAGTCAGTTTTACTGCAGCTCATCTTTATTTAAAGTAAAATTTAACTTAAAATAAAAGTGTAAATAAATCAGTCATAGTAACGATTGCCCTCACACGCGCACACAAAGATGTTCATGAATTTAGTTTATCTACTCAGGGAGCCTAGTAGCTCAATCCTTAATAAACTTGACTACTATGGACAAGATGAGATCGATTCTGATCGATGCCTTTCAGATTCACCCAACATTAAGTGAACAGAGGGTTTTTCCAGGGAAGAAATACGGCACTGGCGTAATGTTAACCATATAACCCAAAAAATAACGCGCCAAAGTATTTTTTAAAAAATCATGGATGCTAACACCACATTCCATATACACCATCAGGTAGCATGAGGGGCTACTTCTTTCAATTTTTCAATCTACCACGTTCGCTACTTTCAACTCCGCGAAAGGGGGAAAAAAAAGGGGGGGGAGGGGGTGCTGGTTGGTCTCGAGCTAAGATTGCGGCCTTGAAACAGAGAGATCGTGGGTTCAAATCCCAGCTGCACCAGTTGGAATTTTTTATTTGTGATTTAGATTCACGGCAACCACTCCTGGTCTCAGCAGCGAGGCCCGGCTTGAAACGTCAATTGCTCATCGACGGGGAACAAATATGTGTATCTCCGAAGTCGGAGCTATCTTCCTGTGCGGCGAGGGACCCCAGTGCACACGACTTCCAGGTAAAAACGGACTAACACGCAACATTCAGTTCCTAGTCTCTAGGGTCTTTGTCAGGAGCAGAAGCTGGCGAACGCTAAAAAAAAAAAAAAATCCGAGAAACAATTTAGTTATCTTGTTTGCGTCTGCAAGTTTTATATCCCCAGTGAAGTCTCAAAATATTGAATTTAGCATGAAATATTCCTTTTAATTTCTATTTTGTCACAATAGCATCAGTGAGCTGAGAGGTCCTTCGCCATACAGGCAGAAACCTTCCGGCTTCAGAGCTACACTCATCCATTATTTTCATTCAATCTTGCCCAGGCAGCGGCCGTTTTTTACCTACTCTTTCCGATTTCTAAATACTTAAGGTTCTCTAACGTGCGCAGAGTGCACAACGTACCTCCTGTTTTTTTTTTTTTTTGTGCCATTGTCCAAGAGGGTTAGACTTCGAATCTCACAACCCAGAGATCAAGGGAGGGCAAAGCCACGAAGAAACCACGGATTTGTCGAGAAAGATTCAAACCGTATGTGGCGAGATTCGATTCCGGGACGCTTCTGTCGATAAACCGTCGTCGTACCCACCTATACCTCCTACGTTGTGGTTATAATCCTATGCATTTTCTTCAGTTCTAGGTGAAGTTGGCATGAATATATTACATTTCCTTTATTGTTAAAATATATTTTTTTACAGGAGTGGCTCCAGGCTTAGACACTGCACACAAATTTGAACTACCTGGAGGCAAATCGTCTTACAGCCACAGAACAGGAAGCAGTCAATGACTCATAGCTGATGGTTTGCGATAGGATCGGTGAACCAGAACCATCTCGACTTTGCCTCACCTCTTCGAGGTGCCTCTAGAAACAGGCTAACCAGTCTAGTCTGGTCAAGCGAGTAGTATGTCGAGGAGCGACTGCAACCCGATATTCAAAAATATAGTGCTAAAGTCGGATGTTCTAGGCCGAATAACGCAAATAAACTCATCTACGCCCACTCAACGTCCTTTTAATTGTCGGATGACGAAGAGGACAATCGATTCCTTTATTAGTGAAAGCGGGGGAAATGAGAGAAGAGAAAGAACTGCCTAGAAAACATCGATTTGTATATACATTATCGTTTAGCTTTATTAATGTTTATTATAAGAAATATTGCAAATATTGATAAATATGCAACTTTCTCGTCTGAACTATTCCGTTTTCAGCCGTAAATATGATAAAATGTGATATATAGATACATCATTATCATGTACCGTGCTTGCTTGGAGTAGATGATCATGTTTCCTATCGGTTTTTTGTCTCAATGTGGGGGGATATTTAATTAGAATATACAAATTACATTACATGAAAGAGTAAACATGAACAACAGCTAAAACATCATCAATGAAAAACGCTTAGCTAGATTTGGAACAGTAAAAAGTAAAGTAAACTACCCCCGTTACGCCAAGTGGTGTATAGCGAATAAGGTGTTAGTGACCATACATTTTACAGACCTTCAGCACGTGATTTTTGGGGTAATGTGGTCGATATTACGCCCGTGCCGCTTCAGTTTCCCAGAAAAAAAATCCGGTACCCATTTAAGGCTGGGTGAACCCGGAAGCCGTCGGTTGGGATCGAACCCTACCCCTTGTCCTTTGTAGTCCAGTTCACTAACCATTGAGCTATCGCAGCTCCCAGATTTGGAACAGTAAATGTTGCAAAATATGAAAGAATCACTGCTTTGAATCGTCTGCGGTTACCGGTTATAACATTATAAAAACGGTCATAATTAACTACAGAAAGAAAATTCGGAAGAGAAGAGGGAAGTTGGAATACTTGGTTACAACTGGCAAAATAAAAAGAAAGAGATATCGCGGACGACAAAGAGAGAAAATACTGGATAGCTTGGTGTCATGGTATGGATAACAGTCAACTGCAGAACTGATACGATGCACTGTAGATAGAAAATTGCGGAAGGTCATGATCGCCTCCGCCAACCGGTATGGCACAACATCATGATGATAATTAACTACAATAAAGAAAATAAAAACATATAAAGAAAAGAGTTCACTAGTTCTGCATCATAATAATAAAGACAGAGCAAATCAGAATGTTTGGATATGAAACACAAACATCACCAGACAGCAACCCCTTAGATGGTAAAAAATAAAAAAAATGTAAAGAGCCCCCGTCATGCCAAGTGGTGTATAGGGAATATGGTGTTAGTGACCATAAATTTTATAGACTTTCGGCACATTATTTTTGGGGTAATGTGGTCGGTATTACGCCCATGCCGTTTTACTTTCGCAGAAAAAAATCCGGCACCCATTTAAGGCTGGGTGAACCCGGAAGCTGTCATTCAGGATCCAACTTGACCTCATGTCCTTTCTAGTTCAGTTCACTAACCAGATATATTAACGCCTGAATCTATGAGATACCTGGAAAAGCGAAAGGCATAGTTACCCTCCACGTATTGCTATACTATATAGAGTATAGTGTTAGTGATCATATTTTTCTTTGAACACGGCATATTTTTGGGGGATGTGGTAGGCATAACCTCAGGCCGCCTTTCCTCCCCTTAAAAATCTCTGGTACATTTTTTTAGCTGCTGTGAGAACACAGGAGCCTTTTCGGTAAGAAAAAAAAAATATTACAATGCTTCTGGGAATTGAACTTTGACCTTTTTTTTATCAGGAAGCGAGCGCATTAACCACTCAGCCACCCAGACTCTGAAATGTGGGGAAGGAACACTAAAATTAATAAAGCAACAGACATCACAATTACATACATACAATACACCGTTGCGCATTGACCATTTACACCATTCCTACTCGACGCTGCAAGGCAATAGAGGTGAAGTAAAGCTAAAAAAAAAAAGGTAAATAAATTATTATGATTCAAGATGTCAGACAGCACGTGCGCTTAAAGCGTACAGTGACTCACTGATACTGACGCCGGTAATCACTATGAGTCAATAACAACATTAAGCCCTGGAAAAGGTCCAGTGTCATAGTTCAGTTGATTTATTTATCCCCTGACTAAGTGTTAATTTGCCGTTGCTGCTGTTCACTTCCTTGCTTTATTCTTCAGACCACATATATCTTCGCTTCGTATTTATTTCTTGTTCTTCAGCACACGCCATTACTGCTGTTCATGTACTCCTATTTCTTCAGGCCATAACACAGCCGCTGTTCATTCTTTCTTTGTTCTTTCTAAAACTCAATTGTTGCTGATGATTTATTCTTAGCTCTTCCGACCACGCCGCTATTGATATCCAATATAAATCCTTGTTATCGATAGATACCACATTAAGGTAAAGGTCCAGTTAAACGTCCCAAAATATGTATGCTATATGAGTGATTTCCCCTCCCTGACCGGACTAACTTGAATCATCAACTGTTTCTAGTTTGAGTACATTTAATTACTATTTTTTGTTCAACGAGGTTTAAGGTTAAGTTTAGGACTAGGTTTAGGTTTAGTTGTAGGCTATTCCAAACCCTAAACATAACCCAGGATTCTTCTAATGACACATTCCAGAGCAAAAAGGGCTATGGGATGCTACTCCGAGCAGAAATAATTTGGAACACTAAACTCGACATTTACCCACATGAATACTGCTGCTCGTTAATTTCTAGTTCTTCAGACCACTTGTTCACTTCATTTACTCTTGCCTTGTCCTATCTTCATACTTCTTCTGCTTCTACCTTTTCAGCTCCCGGTGGAGCATAGGTCTTCAACAAACACTTTCCAAGTCGATCTGTGTTTTGCCATTCTTTTAAGATCATTTCATGTCTTCCCCATCATCTTCATCCCTGCTTCTATCTGTCTTCTCCAAGAATTCCTTGGTCTTCCTCTTTATCTTTTCCCCTGGGGATTAAAAAAAGGGTATGTTGTGTAATACTCTCAGTTGGCTTCCGCAGTGTGTGTCCTATCCAGCGCCATCGTCTTCGCTTATCTCTTTATCCACGGGCATTTGACTGGTGCATTTTCATAATTCTTTCTTAGTGATTTTGTCCTGCCATTTCCATCCTTTTATTCTGCGTAAGCATCCATTAATGAAAATATGTATCTTCATGTGTGTCGATTTTGTTGTTCTCCATGTTTCACAGCCATATAATAGGACCGACTTAACATTGGAGTTGAAATTTTTTATTTTTGTATTTAACCTAATTTCTTTCACTTCATTTACTCTTGCCTTGTCCTATCTTCATACACTTTGACCTAATTCTTTTCTGCCAGTGACTAGCACTTTCTCACATTTTTTTTATGTCTCGGTTACTCTAACCAAAGATAGTTCCAGTTGTCAGTCCTTTCTTATAGCTTTTTAAATGTTAAACTAATTGTTGAAACGAATTTGCGTGTGTTCAGTTTATTTCGTTTTCTAGGATTTCCTAATACCACCAATCTTGAACTGGCCGGCCATTAAACTGTCGCCATACCTTGTAGGAGTTTATGTTACACTCCATTACTGGCTCCTTTCTACCAGCTTTACCGCAGCACTCTATTTATTTAAAATTTCCCCAGGTATTTTAAGTATTTACTCTTTCCGTACGTTTCGCTGCACTGTTCGCCATGCAGACTTCGTCAACATACGTTTCGCCGCATATTACGCCACGCTCAATTTGATTAGTGTGAGCGCTATCAAACCATATTCTTTTTACATATCTTGTATCATCATGATATTGGTGAAATCTAATACCTTGTTCAATTATCTAAACATTCATATATAATATGTTGTATGTTAGATAAATATAAATATGTAGATTGATTCTTAAAACCATGAACAATTATGTTTCTGAAATCTTTTCCGTTGAGTCGAAGAAAATCTTCGTTACGGAAAGAGTTTGAAGATAAAGGGAGACCGCTGTTACTTTCTTGCTGTTATTACCTTTCATAACTTTGGGTTTCGCGTGGGTTGATGTCGCCTGCGCCTGATCGAAGCCACTGATATTAGGTCGCGATGAGAGGTAACTATACTCATGTTAATAAATTTAATGTATGTGTTGATGGAATGCGAGTCGTTTGTTTCATTCGCTATTTCTTATCTCATATATTTATATTTTTCCTGATCTTATATGTTCAATTATTTCTCATCGTATTAAGTTAATTAATTAATCCTCATTCTCTTTTATTGGTCGTCTCCGTCGTATTTCAGAGCGGAATGGCGCCCCATGGTAACAAAACTTCGATGCGGAGACGCCACACAATGATGATAATGATTACATCTTATTTATCCAACTTTTTTAAAATTAAACTATTCCTCATCTAGGTAGGAGCCGCGATAGCTCAGTGGTTAGTGAACTGGACTACCACGGACAAGGGGTAGGGTTCGATCCCAACCGACGGCTACGGGTTCACCCAGCCTTAAATGGGTACCGGATTTTTTCTGGGAAAGTAAAGCAGCACGGGCGTAATACCGACCACATTACCCTAAAAATCATGTACTGAAGGTCTGTAAAATATAGGGTCACTAACACCATATTTCCCTATACGCCACTTGGCGTGACGGGGGTACTTTACTTTACTATTCCTCATCTGGTGTTTTTTAAAATGTAATTATTTCACGTCTTAATTTTCAACTATTTCTCTTCCACCAAATCTCCTCTTACAATGTACATAACATAAAATGTACATATTTATTGTTTCTTCTCATAGATTGCATCCCATTTGATAGATGTTGATAGTTCTCAACTGTCTCTTTAATGACTTTCAAGATAAGTATAGGTATGATTTGCACAATCAGCGCCCACAAATTTGCTAATAGATTTGTCTTTAGTTAATATCGGTAGCGGGAATATACTTCTTCAGCTTTGTCTCAAAAATCTTCACTATATGACCAACAAATGTGCCCTCGGTCGGTCGTCGTATTTTAATAACAGTCGGGTGGTCTTTTTCAGCTGAGACACCGACCGACCCGAAGAAGGCCCCAAACTATGACTCCATTCTGAAGAATTTGTATACAAATAGGAAAAAGCAGCAGTAGATGGTTTCAGATTTACCTTGCAAACTTGGCTCCCTTTCATTGTAGATGCGTAGGCATCCTTGTTAATGACTAGATTCTGGGAAGACTCCTCGCCTGGTGATACGAATTGACTTATTTTTGGATACATTTTGTTGCTAACTTTTGGACTTAAACTGTTTGATTGATTTAACCTAAAAGGTTGTTGTACGAGTGACGCTGATTTATTGATGTCACTGCTAAAGGCGGGTACTACCCCGGCTACATTGGCAATAGATAAGGGTCGTTTTCTGAACTTTGACCGCAACTTTTGCAAGCTTAATAAACATTTACTTCCGGTCTCTTGACATTTACTTTCGGTCCATGTTGACAACTGGTTCTCGTTTGGCTCCCATATTTGAAATGTTTGCGAGCTTAAACTTGCACGTGTATTATTTTTGTTAATTGATGACGTGTGTGATGATTTTGTAGTATAATTATTTGTAACTGATCGATGTAGAGACTCGTCTGGTGGTGATTGTTGCGCTAGTGAAGATTTCATCGTGCACCCACAGTCACACTCCCCTGCCAATGTAGTATCTTTCTTGTGTACAAGCTCTGCCACAACAGCCTGCACATCTCTCCTTCGGTCTCTCCTTCTTGTGTCGTAACTGTCTTCAATAATTTCAGCAACACCAATGGATTGGTCGACGATGTTTTTAGCGCAAACAATTTCGTCATTTTGCTGCCTGGCTGAAGTAATGGACTGGAAGTTTGGCGACTTTAATGGCTTGTACCAGTCGCAGTGAAGCTTACTTTTGTTGGAGAATTCAAACTGCGAGTTCTGTTCACAGTCTGGCCTACAGATGGGATCTCCATTTTTGTTGTCGAGTATATTCTCGTGATCATTCATTGCTTCAGAAAATGATAATCTAGAGGATTTTAAATGATCAAGAAATGGGCATGTCACTCTAGAAGGGCATGTCACTCTAGAAATACTAACAGGTTCACCTGGATCTAAAGCAGAGAAGCTACGTGATCTATAGTTCTCGTTTCCTGTACCACAATGACTTGCCAGTGTTTTCTCGTTATTATTCTTTGTGATATTTTTAGCGTAGGTCATCGTGTTATTTCCACATAGACGCGTTTCATACCTCAGGTCATTTTTTCTTAATTGTTTGTTATTTGACGTTGCTGCACTGTCTGATTTCTCTGTACTATTTTTAACTGTAAAGCACTCAAACACAGGTAATTTCTTGTTACCTGTTGTGTAGGAGGAGTTCCGCTCAGTTCTGCATCTCATTCTTTGCTTTCCAGTAATATTTGTATTATCTTGTCCAACATGTTCTTTATTTATGATATTAGTACTTTCAATCTCTTGTGTTTTACCGTTCTTAAGTGATATGTTTCCGCAGATTTTATATTCAATGTCTTGATGTTTTGGTTCCTGCTTTATACACGCAGGTAAAGGGCATAATCCATATTCTAATTTATCTTCTTTCTTATTATCTACTTCAGTTACAATAGATTTGGAAATTAACTTTGATGTTGCACTCGTATCGTCTTCTTCAGTATCTATCTGAGAACCGTCATCTAAACAATGGAGAGGGTTATTTCCTGAAGAAAGTTTTCTTATTTTAGAGCTTTCGTTCACACATAACATTTTGGATTGAGGACAACTTTTCCGCGTGTGTTTTCCACTTCCATGTTCAGGGACATCGTCTCTGCTGTTGATCACTTGAGCGAGGTTCAGTTTTTCTTTCACATTTCTGTGCTCTGTGCTACTAGTTCCAGGTTTGCTGGACAAATCTACTGCAGTAACCTTATTCCTAGAAACTCTGACGAGCTTTGTTCTGCGACAAGACACTTCTTGCAGGCACTCAACCTCTGTTGTGTTATAAGTATCGCTTTCTGGGTTTGCCGTTGATTGGGAATGACAACATTTAGGCGCGATGTTGGATAAAGAATTTTTCTCGGATTTCGTGGAACTTACACTTCGTTGAGTAGGAGAACATTGTGTCTTGTCTGTTAAGGAATACGACTTTACACCGTGCGGTCTTAGTGCGTCATCAATAGAAGAATTTTGTTTGGTCACATGCACATCATGTTCCTGTTTCTTGTTTCCATGGAAACTACACAGGGCACGAATATCGACATTGCTGGAAGCTTCAACCATGTCCACGTGCACACTCGCATTATCGTCTGTGTTTTGCAGTGCATGCAATTTGTTTAAATCTATTTTTACCTTTAAGTTATCACAACCGATTCTCTTCTCAATGCAGTCTGTAGCTTTACTTTCAGCTATTGTTTCTTTTAAGGTCACAAGACTTATGTGTTCACGTGTACTTGGTTCATTACAACCTTTGTTAATGTGTTCCTTGGTGCTGTGCAGAGACCTGTTCTCGTGGCTGCTCCGACCTACCTGTAGAGGTTTGGCGGGTTGCGGGTACTTTTGTCGGACTAACCGTAGAATTTGATTCTTTCTTGTTGGCATTCTATTCTTTTGAAGCACGCTTCCTGTGTTCATTACACGCCCTTCCGGGCAGCCAGATTGTAAGGTGCTCTCAATAGTGGTTGAATGTTTGCTATCAGACACATTATTGTCGATCGAACTCAACTGAGATATTATTTTTGATGCTTTTATAGATTGTTTGTTCTCCTGCAGGTCTAGATTCTCTTCCAGCCGAAGACCTTCTTTTGCTCCCTTCTTCGAGCCACTCATTAGTGTTCTGTTGTGATAGGAAGAAACCCTCGACATATTCTCATCTATTTTATTTAACATTTTGTCCTGGCCTCGGACCTTAGCTAATTCTGTCTCTCCCTGAATTGCCCTGTTAGTACATACATTATGTTGTTTATTTATATGTTCTTCATGATTACTTAGAGAAGTTTTGTGCTTGGTTTCTTGGTGAAATTTGCTTAGTTTGTGTTTTGTAGACGTTAAGAATAGAAACTTAGGTTGAATACTTTTTTTCGAAACTTCTTCGTTGATTACTTTTTCTGCTCGAAATCTGTTATCATGTAATACATCCCAGTTGTCTGCTAGTTGATCTGGAACTAGATTATGATTTTTTCTTGTTGAATTTAGAACTTTTGTCTCATTTCTTTGGTGCTTTGCCTTTAGCCGTGTATGTCTTGCGTTCTGGGAGAGCAAACTTTGCGCGTGGCTATAATCAAAGCTCGTTAGTTCATTTCCATCTCTGATTAAAGACGATGTATTTTCATTTCCAGGACGACATGAAGTTTCAGGAATAATCTCATCTGTAGCACATTTAATGGATGCAGCTGCTATAGTGTTTACTGCTCTACATTGTGTGCCATGAGCATCGTTGCTACAATAAGTCACAGCTTCTTGTTTGTGTTTGATATTTACAACATCATTTGTGTTGCTGCTCTTGTTGATGTTAAACCTTGGTGAGACATTGGATATTGCCTGTAGCATAAGATCTTGAGGGGAATGTGCGACTTTTTTACTGGACAAACGAACCCCAGCATCTGTTTTTGACCTAGACCTCGCTGAATACTCTCGATGTATCGTGTTATCAGCACACACATCGACTTTTGTAACGTCCCTTCTAGCTGCTAAACTTCTAACCTCGCTCTTATTCTTAACAGGCTTCCGTTTAATTATATTTCTGTGCTGTCTTTCATTTTTGGAACCCAGGAGTGTTCCTTGCATTTTTTTTTTGCATTTTACCAAGCCATTGAAGTGTTGTTTCCGATTATCAGTCATATCTTCTTGCTGTGTGACTTTCTGCTCATCTGTCTCCATAGGAACGGTTTCAGAATTGTCTTCTGTTGTAGTGGCTACTATAGGACTAGTTGACATGAATTTACGATTGGCCATGGTTCTGGCTAGTAAACTAATGTCCTCACTGGTTAAGCTGATTGCTTGCAAATCAACTGGATGAATTACGTCTTCAATTAATGTTTCTGCGTCACTGCAACTGCTAATGTTAACTCCGAGTTTACTTTTTTCGTTCTGATTCTCGTGTTTCTTCAGTTGTATAGACTTAACATTGTTTTCAACTTTGTTTTTACGGTAAGCCATTTCCTCATTTGAGAAAACTGTCATTCCTTTAGCATCATTTGTTAAATTTTCATTTGAAATCGATGATTCCAGATCATGTAAACTGGAATCGAAAGAACTGAGCTCTCTGAGCCCAGAAGCCGTTGAACTCATCGAAGTGGAAGGAGACGGCATGGAACTCGTTTTTCCAAGTCTCTCGCTTTGACTTGTTTTACTTTCTACGAACTCGATGACTTGATTATTGCTCTTTTGAAAGGGTCTTTTCTTTAATGTACTACCGTTCGGTGCTTTTTCTCTTGACTTACTTCTTTTTCGTGTTCTTTTTCCTGACCTACTTCTTTTTTGTTCTTTTTCTTCTGACCTACTTATAATTATTGCTCTTTCCACTGGCCTACTTCTGTTATGTGCTCTTTCTCCTGACCTATTTCTATTTCGTATTATTTTTTCAGATCCATTTGTGTTTGCAAATACATTATTTACGTGCACATTCTTTTTTGGTGCAATTATCGAGAACTGTTTCTGATTGCTTTGTTTACTACTATGACTGTCTAAGTTATTGGCTAATTGTTTGTTGCATTGTCTAGACGGCTTCTCCGATGTTAGAGCTCTGCATAGGTCAGCTGTAAGCATCTTTTCAAGAAATGGCAACTGTTTGGTTGTAAGAAAAGGACGCTTTGGGCGTCGACTGAATGTCGTACTGGGTTTGTCAATGCCAGGTACGTGTTTGCCCTTCGTCCATCTTTCGCTGTGATTAGTTTGCATGTCGACCATTGGATTTTGGCAATCGGCTGCACAATGCACTGTCGATGAATTAGGCTTGCAGAGCACCTTGATGTGCCTTGAAGCACAGTTCTTCCGAGATGGCGTTAGTTTTGAATGAAAATGGCGGGAATGTTGTGAATTTAAAGGGCGATTATGCACTCCACTTTTCGCTTTATTGCCTATGTAATGTACTCTTTCGTTTTGATTATCTAATTCAGCAGGCTTGCATATCAGGTCTTGTTTTGCGTGAAGGTGATATGTGTTATCTATTCTTGATATTCCTGGAAAATCAAATTTTATTGCATTTGAGCATTCAAGAACTTGTCTGGAAGACGCGCCGTTATTAAGACTTGTAGTAGTTTCAGTTGCACAAGATCTCTTATCTTCATCACACTGGAGAATCATTTCTTGGTTATTGCATGTAGATTTGTTCCATTGGAGTGATGTTCTACTTTTATTGGTTAGGATGTCATCCTTTTCGCTTTCTTCCAAGTTTGAATTTTTATCACGTTTTCCGTGAGAGACACCGTAGTTCATAACAGTCCATTTTTCATGGTTATAAGGGGGCCGTTGTACGACTTTATACGATGTTTTAGGATTTTCATTCTGAAACTTTCCATTTGAGACAATACATGGTGATCCGTTCCGTTCACGGTGAAGAGATCTGCTCGTGATGTTTAATACATGACCTTCTTCTACTTCCTCTAAACTGGGACAAGAAACATCATACCTCTTTTGGCTACTTACTACTTCATTATTGCCGTGTGTGCTAGTTGGAAAGATACCTGCTTGTTCCTTCCTTGTCGGAATAAATGATTCATTATCAGAGAGAGCAACCAGTTTTACGTTGCTAGAGCACCATAAAGTACTAGTCTTTGGTTCCTCTCTTTCATTAGAACGCATATAGTTATGTGAATGCTTATTGTTTATGTTATTTTTTCCAGGTTTGCTCTTCGGCCAACCAACCTGGTGCAGATTGTGCAGTAAAACTGCATTTTCTGACATTCGGTTGTGCTCTGTAAGAAATTGTTCATCTTTGGCAGTTCCGAAAAAAGTCTCTTTGTTTGATACATTAACTGGCACCTTTAGTGCTGAGTCATTGGATTTCGTAGTGATGTAGCCGCAGCTGTTGTCGACTCGTTCCTTATTAAACTTATCAGCTTCATTCGCACACGGCCGTTGAATTCTTATGCTGGAAGAAGACGTTGATGACGAATAAGAAGTTAATGTAAATTCTGTTCCTGTGAAGCCTTCTTCTGTGCTTATGCACTTGTAGTTTCCGTATTCCGGAGAATGTATCTTCTTTTGTTTTGATTGTAGCTGGAAAATATTGTTATGTGGGACTTCCCGTATTCCGTATTTGGAAAATGCACATGTATTGTTCGAAATAGATTTATTCACTTCAGGTGCTTCATCTAAGCTGTTGAAAAAATGTGTTGCTGTTTGATGTGTTGTTTCGCTTCCGTTTATCGCTGAATAAATTGCTGTTGTTTTTATTGGCTCCCACTTTTCGTTCATTTCTTGTTTCTTGGCTTTTTTCAGCAGTGAACATTTATGGGTGGCTGACAACATGTGCTGCTCGCATTTGTACGGCTTAATCTGATTTCTTGGAAAAGTACACTCAGAATCAACGAATTTCCAAGAAATTTCGTTTGATAGTTTATTTCCCTTGCCACGGTGTTTATCGGCTGTCTTTTCAGTATTTATAGCATTTGTGATCTTTGGATTACTAATAGCCAAATTGGATGAAGTCTTTGACCTTTTTCGTTCTTCGTGGTTTATTTTGCGCTCGGTTACCAGCGTTCCTGCATCAGAGGTTCTTGGTGGAATTCCCTGCCCTGAATTGTAATTGTAAGCTCTGATGATTTCAGTCCAACTATCAGCACGTGTATCTGACCACGATGATGTGGAGGACTTAAAATGACCCTTTCTATGTAAACGATCCTCTCTATGTAAACGATCCTCTCTATGTAAATGATCCTCTCTATGTAAACGATCATCTCTATGTAAACGATCCTCTCTATGTAAACCATCCTCTCTATGTAAACGATCCTCTCTATGTAAACCATCCTCTCTATGTAAACCATCCTCTCTATGCAAACCATCCTCTCTATGTAAACGATCCTCTCTATGTAAACCATCCTCTCTATGGAAACGATCCTCTCTAAGGAAACGATCCTCTTTGTGGCAACGATCCTCTCTGCATGATTTTATCAACGATGCATCCGAAAGAGTTACATTTTTACTGTTTTCACAAACTTCAGATTCATTCGAGTGCGGATTTAAAAAGATATCAATATTTTTTGAGGATTTTTTTCTGCTACTAATTGAGTAGCTTGAACTCTCATAAACATCTTTAGTTAAATGTATGCTCAATTTCAGGGAAGGAAACTTCGCCGCTGTTGTTTTTTCTCTTTCATGCGATTGTTTTTTCTGCTTTTCTGCCAATCGTGTTTTTGTTTCCATATTTTGAGTGGTCTCTCTGTGATATTTTTTAAGAAGTACACTTAAATCACCATAAAGTAATTCAGAAGCCGCTTCATCAATATGCATTTCTGAGTAATCATTATCCATATTGCCTTTAGTGTTGTAGTTTAGAGCATCTTCGCTTGTATTTAGTTCAAACTTTTCTAGTGATAACTCTCTTACAGTGGCACCTTCCTCTGAAATATCAGGAACTTTATCAACATTTTTATTCAGTTTTTCTTCTAAAATTGTTTCTTTACGACAAGCTGAAGAGCTCGGAGGTAGCACAATGACGTCATTCTTTCCAGTGAAACACTGAATATCATCAAAAACATCAACCATCTCTTCTTCAGATTCATCAACCCCTACCAAGCAACTTTTCTTTGACAGACTGGACTTTATACTGTTCTTAATTCCTTTCATATTATCCTTTTCGTGTAAATCTTTTGTTTCCCCTTGATTTCTAATCAAACTTTTCATGACATCATCATTTTGCCGGACATGATCAAAATCATTCGCATGTTGTTTAATTACGTGATTTTTCCTGCTCAAATTTTTAATAAAGTTATTAGTTTTAAGCAAATTTTCTATGCTTGTATTTTCTCTCAATTTTCTAAGCTTGTATTTTCTCTCACATTTTCTACAACGTTTGCGTTTCCGGGCATAGTTCTCAAAACGTTTGTATTTTTAAGTACACTTCTCATTACGTTTGTATTCTCCCTCAAATTCTCCAAGAAGTTTATGCTTTCCTCTAGATTTTCACAACTTTTCGTATTCTCCCCTCGCATAATCTCTATCTTCTTGACAATGCCCTTAGTGCTCACAGAACTCCTGTCAAGCGACATGTTCAACAAATCCACTCGTAATGGCTGATTATATTTTGTTAGCGATGTATCATAGCCGACTTCGTTGAAATATTCAATGTCATCCAGTACAATTGACGGCGTCTCTAGCCGCCCACTTTCCATGGAAAAATTACTTTCTTGGAATTGCTCAAAGTTAGAACGATCACAGGAAATGAATTTCCAAGATTTGTCAACAGATCGGAGCTTTCTTGCTTCACCTGCAGCAGATTTCACGTGTTTTCTCGCTTCAAGCCAGGATAAACAAGGCAAGGATCTCAATATTTGGTTGAAAATATTCGGACGCGTTGTTTTTGTTATGAATCTGAGGAGAAGAATAAAAATGTAAATAAACAACAGGTTATTCTCTTGACCAAAGGGAAAGATTTTTTTTTTTTTTTGCGTTCGCCAGTTTATACCTCTTTCTGACGAAGTCCCTAGAGATTAGGAACTGAATTTTGCGTGTTAATCCATTTTTTCCCTGGCAGCTATGTGCAGAGGGGTCCCTCGCTGCACAGGCAGATAACTCCGTCTTCGGAGGTACACATATTTTTACCGTCCATGAGTAATTGACGTTTCAAGCCGCGCCTCGCTGTGGAGACGAGGGGTTGTTGCCGCAGAAAGAAATCATAAATAACGATCCCTACTGGTGCAGCCGGGATTTGAACCCACAACCTCTCTGTCTCGAGGCACGACGCCGGCTTGAGACCAGCCAGTCCCCAGTGAAAGTTATATAAGGCTATATTTTTATTTTTTATTTTACAATTATTTCCTTATACTTACATTTTTAAATCTCTACACTTTAGCTATCCTTTAACATGTAACACATCTTTTTCTTATATCATCATCCCGTCTCTTATCTCTCTACCCACTTCTCCCTAGCTTAATCATCCTACATGTAGTAATAGGTATCTGTGCCTCACCGTTTGTTGTCGCTGTCCTTGTTTTATGAAGAAGGCCGCATGTTGGCCGAAACGTCAGTATTTTTTTGTGTTCCTTTTTTGTAAAGCTGTCACCATTCCTTGTAGGAGTGTATCTCACACCCCACCATTGACCCCTTGCTAACAGCTTTACCGCAGCACTACAATTATTTGCTTGTTACCGAGTTATATAAGTGCATGTATTTTTGTATATGTTGTAACGGATGTTGATGTTTAACTGTTTCAGTACGAAAGGTCTTTATCAATGCAACGGAAAAGAATTCATGTACAAAACTTCCTGGTTTTAAATGTTAATATGCATATTTATATTTATCTAAGACATAAAATAGTGTATATGAATATACAGATAGTTGAGGAAGGCAATAGATTTCACCAGTAAAAGATGATACAATACATGTAAAAGAATACGGTATGATGAAGGCTCACACCTATCAAATTCAGAGTGACGCACTATGCGGCGAAACGTAAGCGACAAAAATCAGCATGGCGCACAGTGCGACGAAACGTTGAGAAAGAGTTAAAGTTGTGGGCTATATCTTCTATTTCTTTACTTACTTTTTTACAAATTTTCTTCTGATTCTGTTGACTTTCTAAGTTAATGTGTTGTAGTACTTGTCGGCATCTTTGTTTTTTCGTTAATCTTTTGCCTTCTAGGTCTACCTTTTCCTTTCCACTCGATGCTTCCAGATGTTAACGTTCTTTGAGATATGCTATGTTGATGATTGTGTTACTTGTTCAGACCATTTCAACTGTTGTTTGTTAATAAGATCAAGCAACCGTGTTACCTAAAACTCATTTTCCTATATCCTTGTTTCTGACTCATTGTCCCACATTCAATATCTCTTTTTCTATTTTATATATTTTGACGCCCATCATACCTCTCATCATGTAATATTCATTTCTCTCTTTTCTTATTTCTACATCCTACTTTCCTCGCCCTCCACTTGATCATCTAACATGTAGTAATTGTGCTTCACCGCTTGTTGTCGTTGTCCCTGTATTCTGAAGAAGGCCACAGGCCGAAACGTCAGTATTGTGTTGTGTTCTTTATTTGTAAAGCTGTCACCATACCTTGGAGTGTTTAGTACACCCCACCATTGGCTCCTTGCTACCAGCTTTACCGCAGCATTGCAATTATTTGCCTGTTCCCCACATTCAATATAATTCTTTTGTATCTCGTGTCCGTTATTTATCAACGAATTATAATTTTTTTTATAGAATCAGTAATTATCCGTTAAAAAGACCATTCAGATATCAATAAAGGATTAAAACAACATTAATTTAATTTATAAAAACGCACATTAGTTTGGAAATCCCTCGTGGACAGCATCTTTAACATCAACACAAAAATAAGAAACACTTCAGATTGTATCACTCACGTGTCTCTATTGGTCATAGTCGACTCCACGCTTTCTTGAATTTGTAATGCTGTATCTGTAATGATACAGAATTTCAGAAAATGGAAAACATTTTCTGCGACAATTCTATATCAATAGATGTGAGAAAGAGAGTTCTGCTATGCTATATAGAACCAATTCTGACATATGGAAGCGAATCATGGACAGTTAACAAACAAATAAAAAGACGATTAGTGGCCATAAAGATATGATTTCTCAGAATGTTGAAAGTTACTTGGACAGCTAAAAAAGACCAATGAGGAAATTCTCAAAGAGGCCAACACAAAAGGGGAGCTCCTAAAAAACATCAGAAAGAAAATCAACATTTTTTCGGGCACATCATAGGAAGAAGAAAGTGGAATACTTGGTTACAACTGACAAAATACAGTGAAAGAGAGATCGAAGACGAGAAAGAAAGAAAATACTAAATAACTTGGTATCATGGCATATAAAACAGTCAACAACAGAATTGATACGATTCACGATGGATAGAAGATTGTGGAAGGACATGATCGCCTACGCCAACCAGTATGCCACATGATGATAATAATCAGTAATTATCAATAGAAATTGAGAATTGTAAATTTTAAACTGTACAAGTCTTCTGTCATCCATGTACCTGCTTATACTTTTCATAACTGCTTCTAAAGGAAAATGTGTTACTTGTTCTCGTTAAAAAGATGATGTTTTGAACTATATTTTAGGTCACAAGTTTATTTCCATATACAATTGCCATTTGAATTGTAATCTTATAAATGTTGCATAAATTACAGATGAAGATGTCCAGAGCCAAGTACATTTTCCTCATTTTTAAAACTGATATTTTGTGGAGGTGTTTTCATTTGATGACACCACACACACACACACGCAACGTATAATATTTAAGCTAAAATCAATATGAAGGATAATTTAGGAGATAATGCTCGCAACAAAAAAGATCAACGATCGGAAAACCTGAGAGTTTCGGGAGGTGCAACATTCAATTTTAACAATAACATTGCTACAAATGTTATTTTGAGATATATTTCTTTTAGTCACTTTTAATATGCAATAGAAGTATGTGTATTCGATCTTCATGTAATGGCACACATAAGACTAATGTATCGCCGATAAACAGATGTGAGGTACATCAATAGTTTAGTAGAGTGTCGCGCCGTTCCATTCCGGATGGCCAATAATTCACCTACCCTCTCTCTCTCTCCTCTCTCTTTCTCTCTCCTCTCTCTCTCTCTCTCTCTCTCTCTCTCTCTCTCTCTCTCTCTCTCTCTCTGTCTGTCTGCCTGACATCTTTTATTACATTTTGTTTTCTGTCTTCTGCATTATCTGAATTACCCAGCAAAACATCCCGCTATTGTTTGTCCCTTTCCTTTCTTTACCTCTACTTCTCCTGTAAAAACTAACAGATTTACTACCTCTTTCGCAGTCTCTCATTCTCCTCACAAAATATCTAAAGACGACGATTGCCTTCTGCTTATGTCCAAAGTGTGCTTCTTCTAGAACCACTACGTTTATTATATATCTCCAATGAGTAATCTGGAAAATGTCCTTAAATGTGCACTTTATTGCTCTTCTTCTAGAACCTCTACGTTTATTATATATGTCCAATGAATAATCTCGCCTGTGCGCTGCCGGGGCCGAAAGGGAAGTAAAGAATAGCGGCGCTGTACCCTACCAGGCATGTTCGTAAGAGGCGAGAAAGGAGGGTTAGGCATGGGACTGGCTATCCCATACTGTAAAAAAATAAGCCGAAAAAACTTCACAAACATGAACAAGTCAAAGAAAGATAAAGTAAATCCGTCAACCAGGAAAGAGAAGGGCTCTCTGTCTAAGAGATGTATGACGCAATCCGGAGAAAGCCATAGGGAGTCCGGGTTGCCGACTCACCCTTTGTCTACCAGGAAATCATCCAGAATTGGCACCTGGAATGTTCGTACCCTTAACGAACAGGGAAAAGCGGCACAAGTGGCAGCAGAGATGACCAACTACAAGATAGATATTCTGGGAATGTGTGAAACAAGATGGCTGGGAGCGGAGAGAATAAAATTGAATACAGGGGAGATGATTTTATCATCAGGACACCAGGAACCAGGAGCACAACATAGCGAAGGGGTAGCTATAATGCTATCAAAGAATGCACAGAAGACACTAATAGAATGGGAGGCAGTGGGACCAAGACTGGTGAGAGCAACATTTAGAACAACCAAAAACAAAATAAAATTACACATTATACAATGCTATGCACCAACCAACGATAAAGATGACTCAGTTAAAGATGATTTTTATAAACAGCTACAATGCCAGATGGATGCAAGACGAGCCAAGGATATTATAATCTTGATGGGAGACCTAAATGCTAAGGTAGGATCAGACAACAGAGGCTTCGAAGAGATTATGGGAAAACATGGACTTGGAGATATAAACGAGAATGGAGAGATATTTGTGAATTTCTGCGCCCTTAATCAAATGAGCCTAGGAGGAACAATATTCCAACATAAAAGAATACACAAAGCTACATGGATGTCACCAGATCATAGAACGGAAAACCAAATTGATCACATATGTATTAATAATAAGTTTAAGTCATCCTTACAGGATGTAAAAGTATATAGAGGGGCAGATATAGCTTCTGATCATCATCTTCTGTTAGCCAAACTTAAAATTAAATTAAAAGGTATACTACAACGAATAAGGGCAGAAAGTATTTCAATGTAGGGTTTCTTAAAGAACAAGGAATTAAAGATAAATTCGCAGTCACAATATCAAACAAATACCAAGTCCTCCAACAACTAGAAAATACAATAAATATAGAAGATCATTGGAAACAGGTAAAAAATATATGGAAAGAGACATGCGAAGAAACACTGGGGAAAAGAGAACGCCAGAATAAGGCATGGATGACAGCAGAGACCCTGGATAAAATTAAAGAAAGAAAGAACAAGAAAGCAGACATAAATAAAAGCAAAACAAGAAGTAATAAAGCCAAGACACAGGAAGCTTACACAGAGGTGAACAAAGAAGTGAGAAGATGCATTAAAAGGGATAAGAGGAAATATATAGATGAATTAGCTAAAGAGGCAGAAGAAGCAGCAAATAAAGGGAATATGAAAGAACTGTACAACAGCACAAAGAAATTAGGTGGAAAATACAAACAGATCAACACCTTTATCAAAGATAAGAAAGGAAATCTGCTTAGTAATATAAGGGAACAAATGGAGAGATGGAAGGAGCACTTTGAAGAACTTTTGAACAGACCCGGCTCAAATAATCCTCCAGATATACTACCAGCAGAAGAAGAATTACACGTTAACTGCGGAAAACCAAGCAAAGAAGAAATAATGAAAGCCATCAAACTATTAAAAGATGGTAAAGCCACAGGACCAGATGAAATTCCTTCGGAAGCCATCAAAGCAGATATTATCACCTCTACCAAGATGTTACATAATCTATTGGATAAAATTTGGGAGAGGGAAGAAATACCTAAAGACTGGAGAGAAGGTTATATGATCAAACTACCAAAGAAAGGAAGTTTACAGGAGTGCACAAATTATAGGGGAATTATGCTACTATCAGTGCCAGGAAAAATATTAGGCAGAATCATTCTGGAGAGACTAAAAGAGGCTATAGAGAAACACTTGAGAGATGAACAAGCAGGTTTTAGGAAGAACAGATCATGTGCTGATCAAATAACTACTCTACGTATAATAGTTGAACAAAGTTTAGAACTAAAATCCCCACTTTATATTGGATTCATAGATTACGAAAAGGCATTTGATAGTTTAGACAGAAGAATGCTTTGGAAGTTGCTGAGTCATTATGGAATCCCCATAAAGTTTATTAACCTGATAAAAACAATGTATGAAGGAACAAAATGTAGTGTGGTGCATGAAGGACAGCTTACAGAAGCATTTGAAATAAGAACAGGAGTAAGGCAAGGATGCCTTCTGTCTCCATTTCTCTTTCTACTGGCCATAGATTGGATTATGAAAATAACTCAAAACAACAGAAATGGGATCCAGTGGTCACTGACCAAACAACTTGATGATTTAGACTTTGCTGATGACATAGCTCTCCTATCACACAGCCACCAACAGATGCAAGATAAAATGAGTATATTAGATGAGAGATCACAACAGCTAGGACTAAAGATTAATAGAGATAAGACCAACATTATGAGAATTAATGCAGTTGGCAATAACCAAATAAAACTAGGAGAAATACCTCTACTAGACGTACAATCTTATATATATCTGGGCAGTAATATAGATAAAGAGGGAGGAACAGAAAACGATACCAAAATAAGGATATCAAAAGCAAGAGGAGCTTTCATTGCACTGGGAAACATATGGAAATCCAAAGAAATTAGGCTAAATAAAAAAATTCAAATTTTCAACTCCAATGTTAAGTCGGTTCTATTATATGGCTGTGAAACATGGAGAATAACAAAATTGACAATCACGAAGGTACAGACTTTCATTAATGGATGCTTGCGCAGAATAAAGGGATGGAAATGGCAGGACAAAGTCACTAACGTGGAATTATGGAAATGTACTGGTCAAATACCAGTGGATAAAGAAATACAGCGAAGACGATGGCGATGGATAGGACACACACTACGGAAACCAACTGAGAGTATTACACAACAGGCCCTTTTTTGGAATCCCCAGGGGAAAAGACAAAGAGGAAGACCAAGGAATTCTTGGAGAAGACAGATTGAAGCAGAGATGAAGATGATGGGGAAGACATGGAATGATCTTAAAAGAATTGCAAAAAACAGAACGACTTGGAAAGTGTTTGTTGAAGACCTATGCTCCACTGGGAGCTAAAAAGGTAGAAGAAGAAGAATGAATAATCTGGAAAATGTCCTTAAATGTGCACTTTATTGCTCTTCTTCTAGAACCTCTACGTTTATTATATATATCAAATGAATAATCTGGAAAATGTCCTTAAATGTGCACTTTATTGCTCTTCTTCTAGAACCTCTACGTTTATTATATATGTCCAATGAATAATCTGGAAAATGTCCTTAAATGTGCACTTTATTGCTCTTCTTCTAGAACCTCTACGTTTATTATATATGTCCAATGAATAATCTGGAAAATGTCCTTAAATGTGCACTTCATTGCTCTTCTTCTAGAACCTCTACGTTTATTATATATGTCCAATGAATAATCTGGAAAATGTCCTTAAATGTGCACTTCATTGCTCTTCTTCACCCATTATCTTGAGAATAGTTCGGACACTACTGGCAAACTCCGTCAACCTTCTCTATGTATCTTCACTCATTCATTTGAACTGGGTAGTCGAGACCTGTCTATTCTTTAATGTTATTTTTTCATCTCTTTCAGAACCTCTCCTCCTCCGTCCTGTCACAGATCGATGCAGAAAGGTCTTTTTCAGAACAGACGATCGAGATTTTCTGTGACGGTAGCAATAAGTGACTTGATGCTCTGATATAGACAACAATAACAGAAAATAATGGAGCTAGAAACACCGAAACTGTCTATTCTAAAAGCGCTCAGTTGCTCAAAGCTGACTACAGGCATAAATATCACTAAATCTTAAATGATGGGGGGGGGGAAGTAAAGTACCCCCGTCACGCCAAGTGGTGTATAGGGAATATGGTGCTCGTGACCATAAATTTTACAGACCTTCGGCACATGATTTTTGGGGTAATGTGGTCGGTATTACGCCCGTGCCGCGTTACTTTTCCAGAAAAAAATCCGGTACCCATTAAAGGCTGGGTGAACCGGAAGCTGTCGGTTGGGATCGAACCCTACCTCTTGTCCATATGTAGTCCAGTTCACTAACCACTGAGCTAGCGCGGCTCCTTATATGATGAAGAAAAAGGTAAAGTACGAGGCTTGAATCGGTGACTTAGCACGAAAATTATCGCCAATGTTTGCTTGGCTGCCAACCCATTACCCTAGTACCCATTTCTTCCAGCGGCTGAGTCGACCAACAGGGGTATTATTTTTTTTTTGTCAACCACCAGTACAACCCACACTTGCTTCCAGCGGGAATTGAACACGGGTTGTCTGAACGTCGTCGGATAGCCCAGTCGGGTGGTTCTCCCAATTAGGCTACCGAGATCTCCAAAAATGATGAAGATTATACTCGAACTCAACTTTGTGTTTGTCATGCAGATAAGCTAACTAGTTTGGTCAAGTGTGTCATCATCAAGTACCGGGCCTGCTGGCGTAGGTGTTCATGTCTCTCCACAACTTTCGATCTCGCGAGTTATTTATCATTTCTGTTGTTGACCTTCTGCCAAGCAATTCTCTTAAGCTGTCTGGGATTTTTTTCTCTTTGCTTTCCTCTATCTCTTCGTCCCTCAATTTTCACAGTTGTTACAATATATTCCAGTTGTTCTCTTCTCATTACATGGCTAAAAAATGATGATTGCTTCTTCCTAATATTGGAAATTAGCTCTCTTTTTGCTTTGGCCTCTTTCAGAACGTTTTCATTACTCTTCTTAGTTGTCCATGGTATTCTCAACATTCTTCTGTAAAACCACATTTCTAGAGATTCCAGTGAGTCAAGCGAGTATAGATTTTAAAAATGGAAAGTCAAATCCATTTCTCAAGAAATGTCTTGCTGATGTTCTATACATCAGTCCGAAAGGCGAATTATGAAAGCTTGCTGTACACCACAACACAATGTAACTATTTCCATTATAGGGCGAACAACCAAAAGAGATAGTCGTCTGGTGAATGCAAAAGATTAAGAAGAGATAAAGGAGAAGGCAAAATATAATTGGACAGCAACAACAAAAGCATCTACGAAACACTAAAGAAAAAGGCGATGTCAGAACTCATACAAAAGCTCACTTTGGGAAGTCAACACATGAAAAGAGACTATATAATGACTCTTTACACACAACTTAACTCTTCACTTTTTTAATTATTGTGATGCATTCGAGGTTTCTTTTTTTTTTAGAGACAAGGGACTGAATTTTGCGGGTTAATCCGTTTTTCCCTGGCAGCCGTGTGCAAAGGGTTTACTCGCCACACAGGCAGATAACTCCGTCTTCGGAGGAACTCATATTTTTTCCATTCATGAGTAATTGACGTTTCAAGCCGGGCATCACTGCTGAGACCAGGGGTGGTTGCCGCAGAAAGAAATCATAAATAAAAATTCTAGCTGGTGCAGCAAGGATTTGAACCCGCAACCTCTTTGTGTCGAGGCCGGTGACTTGCCTCGAGACCAACCAGTCACCACCCTTTGGATATAATTAGGAGACTTCACTTCTTGAACTGCTTAATGTCATCAAGTTCAAACATTATGTACAATTGTCGTTCTTAAATAAACTTCGGCAACGGTTCAAGTAAGTTCAACATAGACATTACGTTGGGAGCCGCGATAGCTCAGTGGTTAGTGAACTGGACTACAAAGGACAAGGGGTAGGGTTCGATCCCAACCGACGGCTTCCGGATTCACCCAGCCTTAAATGGGTACCGGATTTTTTTCTGGGAAAGTAAAGCAGCACGGGCGTAATACAGACCACATTACCCCAAAAATCATGTGCTGAAGGTCTGTAAAATATAGGGTCACTAACACCATATTTCCCTATACGCCACTTGGCGTGACGGGGGTACTTTACTTTACTTATAGACATTACGTTAATATAAAAATTGTTATGATTGGACATATAACTTTCTCAACCGTAAAGCAAATTGGTCGGGAGTTTTAAAGTTAATTGCCAGCTGTCGATTTGATTAACTTGTATTGATAGATCGATGAAAAGATTCACGTGAGTGACAAATTATTTATTGTTAATGCGTGAATGTTGATCACAATACATTCACGACATACCTATATGTGCTTATATAACAGTGTTATGAATATCAAAAAGACTAAAACTATGATCATAAATCAAGAAAATTCTCAAGACCTACAAATAAATATCATAGTTGAAGGAATACATCTGGAGACAGTTCAGAGCTACAACTACCTTGGACGTACAATAATAAATTATGGAAAATGTAGAACTGAATTAAACAAAAGAATAGGTATGGCAAAAAGTAATTTTAATGCCATGAAAAATATACTAACAACAAAACAAATAACAGCATGGCTGAAACTAAGAATAGCAAAATGTTTCATCTTCTCAATATTCCTGTATAGTGCAGAAACATGGACATTAGACAAGAAAACAGAACAGAAATTTGAAGCCTTTGAAATGTGGATTTATAGAAGAATAGGTAGAATTGGATGGAAAGAAAATAAAACAAACGATGAAGTTTTAAAACAACTAAAAATAAAAAGAGAACTATTAAATACAATTAAGACAAGACATGAAATTTTTGGGGCACAAAAATTTGAATCCATTTGTTCTACTAAAAATGCTCTATCTTACATTCAGTAGAGTCAGTCTTAACATATGGATATGTATCGTGGACAATAGGACAACAGACAGGAAAATCACTGGAGTCTGTAGAAATTTAGTGAACAGGACTACAACGGACAAGACGTCGGGTTCGATCCTGACCGACGGCTACCAGGTTCACCCAGCCTTAAATGGGTACCGGATTTTTTTTTTTCTGGGAAAGTAAAGTGGTGCGGGCTTAATACCGACCACATTACTTCAAAAATCATGTGCCGAAGTTCTGTAAAATGTATTGTCACTCACACCATATTGCATATACGCCACTTGGCGTGACGGGGGCTCTTTGCTTTTTACTTTTTACTTTTTGACTGTAGAAATGTGGTTTTACAGAAGAATGTTGAGAATACCATGGACAGTTAAGAAGAGTAATGAAGAGGTACTGAGAGAGGTCAAAGCCAAAAGAGAGCTAATTTCCAATATTAAGAAGAGACAATCATCATTTTTTGGCCATGTAATGAGAAGAGAACAACTTGAATATATTGTAACAACTGGAAAAATTGAGGGACGAAGAGATAGAGGGAAGCAAAGAGAAAAAATAACAGACAGCTTAAGAGAATGGCTTGGCAGAAGGTCAACAACAGGAATGATAAATAACTGTCGAGATCGACAATTTTGGAGAGACATGATCACATACGCCAGCAGGCCACTGTACTTGATGATGGTGACGATCTCACATTACCCTATTGCAGATTTATGTTACCTAATTTAGAATTACCAAAATGGTTGTCTGAAAAAACAAGTGAGGAAGAATGACCATGACAACAATAATCTTACCACCGTGTGAGGTCGAAAGATAACACGTGCTTTCAGAGTGAAGACATCGCTGAAATAATACAGAAAATATTTAAAGTAATTTATATAATCAATTGGATTTTGCAATAAAACTATATGTGTATACACATTAAACATATGAAAAAAGTAGCAGATTTAATATGACATAGGAGCAAGTGGTAGGGCGTAATAACGTAAACTCATATAAAACATGGTGACAGCTTCACAAAAAGGAAAACAAAACAAAATAATGACGTTTCGGCCTTCAGCTAGCCTTTTTCAGAGGCGTATAGCCCGAAATGTCATGAATTTGTTTTGTTCCTTTTTTGTAAAGCTATCACCATTCTATGTAGGAGTGTACGTTACACTCCACCACTTACTCCCAGCTACCAGCCATACCGCAGCGCTACAACTATTTATTGTTCCCTCCATATTATGCCACAATGTCGTATGCGAGTGTCGTATTTAAATTTACCCCAATAAGCCATAGCACTAGGAGATGACAGGAGGAGAAACATAAGACTCCTCTTTTCTGTTGTTACCTTCACAAAATCATTCAGTCAGATACCCATTTTTCAGCTGGGTTGATTAGTGGACGTCAGCCTCTATTATGTTACTAACAACTAAGGCATTATAACCTTCCATGGACATGTATAAAGTGCTCAAATTATAAGACGTTTGTACTAGGAAAATAAACATGTGTCTATATTTCCATATGGTCTGTAGGTGTGAATGGTCTATAGGTGTTTACAACCTATTGACGCATATTGTCTATTGATGTGCATAGTGAATAGATGTGAAATGGTACATAGATTTATTTGGTTCAATAGATGTGAAGGGTATGTATATATGAATGATCTATTTGTGCTAGGCCTATACATGTGACTGGCCTTCTGTATGATCTGTATGGTTCATAAATGTGGGTTATGGTCTATAGATAATCATAGTATATAGATAAGAATGGTCTACATATGTTAATGATCTATAGATGTACATGGATTTTATATATAAGAGGATATATACAGAAACAACGGTGGTTCAATAGTTAGTGCACTTGCTACAGACCAGAAATGTTTCAATTTCATCCCCAAGATGTGGCCTAGTTTTTAGATTAACCCGGCTCCGTGGTTCACCCGGCTCTGAAAAAAGTACTGAAGATTTTTAATTGGAAAGTGAGAGGGTGGTCTGGCGTAATAAAGACCACATAATTTATAAAATGTGCTTGTGGTAATTGTAAAACATGAGCACAATCATATATTCTCCGTGTGCCGTAAGGCATGTACGGTCCCCGTCCCCGATTCCATTCTTGTATTTCCTTAAGACAGATTGATAGAGGAAATACTGGAAACACTCGGAGTAAGCGGCATCAACATTGGTCTCTTAGAAAGTCAAAAATAGGCAATTATCGCTTGTTTCCCCTCAACATTGAAAGAGTAATGAAGAAGGAATGAAGAAATATCTTGGATCTTTTCAATCTTGACAGACGATGGTTCAATGTCCTTGTAAGAATCTTACTAGTAGTTGCTTATTTTTCTTTTCTTTTGAGTCCGGATAGTATCAGAAAGATTTATTGTATTGACTTCACCTGCTTTCAAGCCAGCGTTTACGTCTGCCTACTTTTGAGTCTATCTTTATAAAGCACAGAAGAAATATAGTAATTTGTGTTGTAACTCTAACAGCCATTTCTTAATGCATTTATTCTGAGGCACAGACAGGAAGCACGTGGGGGCATCTAAAATTTACCTACCATGATAAACCATTGACAAGAATCCTTCATTCTCATCCGAAGATGCTCGCTGCCATAAACCCACGCTCTGGACAAAAGAAAGATCAGAGAAATTAAGTGACGTTCGCAAACATTTAAGAATTCATCATTATCATGCCGTCTCCGCATCGAAGGTTGGCTACCATGGAGCGCCATTCCACTCTGTCTCTTGCTTTGATGATGCAGATTGTCATAGGTTGACTTGTCCATATTTTGATGTTATTCGTCCATGTTAGTTTTGGTCTGTCTCTGCCTCTTTGACCTTGTATTTTCACTTCCAATATTACTTTTATTAGGCTGTTGTGTCTTTTAACATGCCTCAAAATTTCACTTGTCTTGTTTGAATTGTGTTTAGTAGTTCTCTTTTCATTTTTAGTTGCCTTAAAACTTCATCGTTTGTTTTCTTTTCTTTCCATCCAATTCTACCTATTCTTCTATAAATCCACATTACAAAGGCTTCAATTTTCTGTTCTGTTTTCTGGTCTAATGTCCATGTTTCTGCACCATACAGGAATATTGAGACGATATAACATTTTGCTATTGTTACTTTTAGCCCTGGTGTTATTTGTTTTGATGTTACTATATTTAAGAATTCAGAAAAAAAATTAGTCACGTCTCATCTTTATCCGTTGTTTATACGTTCTTTGTAGAACAATACATTTGTTGTGGAACAAACAAGTACAGTTTTGGGCCATATTTGCAGCACTTTGCTAAAGACAGACCGAATAAGGCGAAGAAAGTGTTGCATGTGCCGTAAAATACCAGTATTAATTAAATATGTTAACCAATGGTTTCTAGAAACAGCATTAGGTCAACTTAATCGTCAGAGCAAGATCGCTTGCTTGTTGTTAAGTGAAGCCCTCTTACCTCTTCTCATATCTAAATGAAATAGTTTGCTTTCATGTTTATATTAAATGTTTTTGTTCTGTCATAGTTAATTAAATACATTTTTTCTTTCATAAATACATTGTTTTTTTCTTTCATAGCTAGAAGAAATATTTGTTTCTTCTCATAGTTAAAAAAAATGATGTTTCCTCTTCACGTAATGAAGTAAAATATATTTATCTTCTTCTAAAACTTAAGGGATGTATATCGTCTTCTCTTCTTCTTCTTTTCAACTGACGGTGGAGCACAGGGCCTTCAACAAACACTTCCCAAACCGTTCTGTTTCTTGCCATTATTTTAATATCAGTCCGTGTCTTCCTCATCCCCTTCAACTCTGGTTCCACCTGTCTTCTCCAAATACATTTTGGTCCTCCTCTTTGTTTCTTTCCCTGGGGATTCCAAAAAGGGCCTGTCGTGAAATACTCTCAGTAGGCTTCTGTAGTTTGTGTCCTATCAAGGGTTATCATCTTCGTTGTATTGTTTTGTCCATTGGTATCAGACTTCTTTCTCTGGATTGAGTCATATACCCTTTAGACAGAGAGTCCTTATCGTTTTTGGATATGGATTTACTTGTTTTCCTTTATTTGACGTATCCATGTTTGTAAAGGTTTTGCAGCTTAATTTTAGACAGTACAGGAAGCCAGTCCCATGCCCAACACTCAATAGTAGCCCCCTACGAAGTACCTGGTAGAGGAGAGCGCTACAATTCTTTATGCTCGTTTTGAGCCTCGGCAGCTCTCACAATAAAGGAACATCTTCCATCATCTATTCATAGTTAAGTGATTTTATTTCTGTATAATCTTTTTCTACTGAGTTCTCTCAGTTCTTATTGATTCTGCATCTTAACCACCAGAAAACATTACCGTCAAGAGGACAGTAATGCACAAAGTGGTATCTGACAGAATTTTTTTTTTTTTTTTTGCGTTCGCCAGCATTGACCTCTGACGAAGTCCCTAGAGACTAGGAACTGAATTTTGTGTATTAATCCGTTTTTTCCCTGGCATCCGTGTGCACAGGAGTCCCTCGCCGCACAAGCAGATAACTCCGTCTTCGGAGGTACTCATATTGTTTTCTGTCCATTAGTAATTTGACGTTTTACGCCGAGCATCGCTGCTGAGACCAGGGGCTGTTGCCGCAGAGAGAAATCATAAATAAACATCGTAACGTGTGCAGACGGGATTTGTACCCACAACCTCTCTGTCTCGAGGCCGGCGTCTTGCATCGAGACCAACCAGTTCACCAGACAGCATTTCACGTCATTGTTAACAAATGTTCACAGTTAGTCTTTTCTCATAGCATTGCAATAACTGCGCTTCATTTATACCATTTAAGTTCACTTTATACAATTGAAGTGCGGTCATCGGAAGTGGAGTAAACAAATCTCCCAAACGCCCACATCCGATTTGTCATCCAATTGTAACACAAGTGCTGGGTATGCCTGTACTGTGTGCACTTATAACGTTTTTTTTTTTTTTTTAAATAGGATTTTAAGGTCATATAAGTGCACTGTATATATATATATATATATATATATATATAATCATTTTTTTCCTTTTCTCATACAAATTAACAGAAAATTGAGGCCTTTGAAATGTGGATTTATAGAAGAATATGTTGAATTGGATGAAAGAACTGAAAACAAACGAGGAAGTTTTAAAACAACTAGAAATGAAGAAAGAACTACTAAACACAATTAGAGCAAGACAAATGAAATTTTTGGTCATGTTAAAAACACAACAGTCTAATAAAAGTAATATTAGAAGTGAAAATACAAGGTAAAAGAGGCAGAGGCAGACCAAGACTAACATGGACGAGTAACATCAAAAGATGGACAAGTCAGCCTATGACAATATGCACCATCAAAGCAAGAGACAGAGTGGAATGGCGTTCCATGGTAGCCAACCTTCGATGCGGAGACGGCACTCAATGATGATGATGATGATGATACAAATCCCCATTTAAAAGGCTTCAATTTTCTGTTCTGTTTTCTTGTCTAATGTCCATGTTACTGCACCATACAGGAGTGTTGAGAAGATGTAACATTTTGCTATTCTTAGTTTTAGCCCTGGTGTTTTTTGTTTTAATGTTAGCATATTTTTCATGGCATTAAAATGACTTTTTGCCATTCCTATTCTTTTGTTTATTTCAGTTTTTACATTTTCCATCACTGGTTATAGTATGTCCTATGCAGTTGAAGCTCTGAACTATCTCCAGGTCTATTCCTTCAACTTTGATATCCACTTGTAGGTTTTGGGTATTATAATTTGTTTATGATCATAGTTTTAGTCTTTTTAATGGGTATATAATATGGATATACATATAGACCTTGAGACAGATCAGAACTATAACTACCTTGGACATACTATAACCAGTGATGTAAAATGTACAACTGAAATAAACAAAAGAATAGGAATGGCAAAAAGTAATTTTAATGTCATGAAGGACATACTAACATCAAAACAAATAACACCAGAGCTAAAACTAAGAATAGCAAAATGTTACATCTTCTCAATATTCCTATATGGTGCTGAAACATGGACATTAGACAAGAAAACAGAACAGAGAATTGAAGCCTTTGAAATGTGGATATATAGAAGATTAGGTAGAATTGGATGGAAAGAAAAGAAAACAAACGACGAAGTCTTAAAACAACTAAAAATGAAAAGAGAACTTCTGAACACAATTAGAACAAGACAAATGCGATTCTTGGGCCATGTTAAAAGACACAACAGCCTACTGAAAGTGATCCTGGAGGGGAAAATACAAGGTAAAAGAGGCAGAGGCAGACCAAGATTAACATGGACGAGTAACATCAAAAGATGGACAAATCAACCGATGACAACCTACACCATCAAAGCAAGAGATAGAGCAAAATGGCGCTCCATGGTAGCCAACCTTCGTTGCGGAGACGGCACTCAATGATGATGATATTGATACCTATAACCACAGCAGGTCATATTCATCCTCATCATCCTGTCTCTCTATTTCGTTATTTATTTGCCTGTTCTGTTGCGACCTTATGTCAATGCCAGTTTGCTAAGCCGATAAATAACATTTTTTCTCGGTCTTTCACTGTTTTTTTTAAATATTTTATACCATTTATATTTTACCATTGTCTTCTTGCGATCTTTCCAACTCCTCCAACATTCTACATTTCTGTTCTAACGTCTTTCACATGTACTGTTTGTGAACTGGTAAAGAATATCACTATTACTAATTCTAGTTGTCCATCGTGTTTTCAAAACCTTTATATAAATATATATATTTCCTGTGTGTTACCAGGGTCTCATTATGAGTAAAGAATAGTGACACTGTGACCTTCCAAGCATGTCGTAAGAGGCGACTAAGGAGGTTGATCGATGGCTTGACAAGCTGTCATTGTAAAAACTATTGTTATAGAAACAGAGCCATAGATTTTAGAAGCAGTGATCTCTGCAATATGTGCCATTTTGGCATGCAAGGTTTTTGTTTTTGAGATCTGGTTCTGCCCTATGTGCCGTCTTCGGCCCGAAAGGACAACAGATATATATATATATATATATATATATATATATATATATATAAAATGAGGAAAATACTAATCAATCCATTTTTGACAATAGAAACAAGAAAAACAGTTTTTAAATGTTACGTAGAGCCTGTCTTAACATACGGATGCGAGTCATGGACAATAGGATAGCAGACAAGAAAATCACTGCAGTCTGTAGAAATGTAGTTTTACAGAAGAATGTTGAGAATACCATGGACAGCTAAGAAGAGTAATGAAGAGGTTCTGAGAGAGGTCATAGCAAAAAGAGAGCTAATTTCTAATATTAGGAAGAGACAATCATCATTTTTTTTGTCATGTAATAAGAAGAGAATAACTTGAATATATTGTAACAACTGGAAAAATTGAGGGACGAAGAGATAGAGGGAAGCAAAGAGAAAAATAACAGACAGCTCAAGAGAATGGCTTGGCAGAAGGTCAACAACAGAAATGATAAATAGCTGCCGAGATCGAAAGTTGTGGAGAGACATGATCACCTACGCCACTAGACCCGGTACTTGATGATGATGATATATATATATATGATAAAGATGTTAATTCGGATGGTTCCACTGGCTGTTGAGCAATTATGGATTTTAATTCGTTTGCAGTGATACCGGGGCCGTTGACTAACAATAACTACAACTACAGTCTCTTCGTCTTCTTCAGCTTCTTCTATTTTTTTGTTACCTCCCTGTGGAACATAGGTCTTCAACAAACACTTTCCAAGCTGTCCTGTTTCTTGTTATTCTTTTATGATCGTTTCGTGTTTTCCTCATTCTCTTCATCTTTCGTTCCACCTGTCTTTTCTGAATGTATTTTGGTCTTCATTTTTGTCTCTTCCCCTCGAGATTCTAAAAAGGGTCTTGTCCTTTAATGCTCTCAGTTGACTTCCTCGTTGTGATCCTCTCAGTTGACTTCCTCATTGTGATCCTCACAGTTGACTTCCTCATTGTGATCCTATCAGTTGACTTCCTCATTGTGATCTTATCAGTTGACTTCTTCATTGTGATCCTCTCAATTGGCTTCTTCATTGTGATCCTCTCAGTTGGCTTCCTCATTGTGATCCTCTCAGTTGACTTCCTCATTGTGATCCTATCAGTTGACTTCCTCATTGTGATCCTATCAGTTGACTTCTTCATTGTGATCCTATCAGTTGACTTCCTCATTGTGATCCTATCAGTTGACTTCTATCAAGTGAAGGGAAGTTTTGTTAACGGAGGTCGAAAAAATTATTGTAAACAGAGGAGGAATAAGACAGAATAAACAGAGGTGGAAGGAAGTATAGTAAACAGAGGAGTAAAGAATTAGAAAAAGGAAGAGTTGGAAGGAAGTATTGTAAACAGAGGTCGAAAAAGTAAATATAGGAGGAAAGAAGTAGAACAAACAGAGAGGGGAGGAAGTAGAATAAACGGAGGTGGAAGGAAGTATATTAAACTTTTAGTATTTGTAAACAGAGACTGAAAGAAGTAGAAAAAAATAAAGTAAAATTTAATTTAAAATTGAAATATTAAATAGACACCAGCGAGAACATTCTAAAAGTATCGCTAATTACAATATATACTTTATCTACATACGATGCATCTGCCAGTCATACACCCACCAACATCATCGGGCTATACACGAACATCAACTTACAAAGATAGAATAAAGAAGACGCACAGGGCACACATCTGGAACTGTATGGCATGAAACCAAGTACGGCCGTCCACGTCGAAGTCTGGGTCCCAATATAGGTCATCATGAGGACTCTGCATGCAATCCCCTCTTAAATACAGTATTTCAAGGAGATAGTCTTCCAGTTGTTTCATTTGGACAAGGTCAACCGTGACTTTAGTATTATCTGAAATTAAATTCGTAAATCCAAGAACAAATAAAAATACCTCAAGCACAAGTATTAACCAATCAACGAATGACTTTTTTTTTTTAAATATGACTGCGGTGAACGCCCACTAGCCAATCTTAGCGTTCTTAACATGGCTCTACATGTTTAATTCAAGAAGAATATCTGTTGGCCTCTCTCAGCGTTAAACATGTTTTTGGAGGCGAATGGGCGCGCCTCCCAGGAACAGAGCTGGAAGTTGTCAGTGACCCGCAGCTGATGGCTTGCGCCAGGATCGGTGAACCAAAACCATCCAGACCCTGCTCCACCTCTCCGCGGTGCCTCCAGTAACAGACTAACCTGTCTAGTCTGGCCAAGCGTGCAGGGATCGTAGAGGGAAGACAACCTGATTCTCAAAAATGTCGTTCTGAAGTCGGATGTTTTGGGCCGAAAGGCGCAAATATAACATTGATACTGCAAACCACAACACAACGCAGTCACGTCCACTACGTCCTTGTAAGGGCGGATGATGAAGAGAAATATTCTAGTCTACTACGATACTCTAGAATACGTTAGTCATCGGGCGAACGCAACCAACCAACCAACCAAACATGTTTTTATATTTTGTTCTAAACTTAAGACGTTTAGAAAAATTGTATACTCAGAACATACGACTTCTGTTATGCATTCTCGCTAAAGATACTAATGCATCAATCTCCCAGTCCGAATTTGTAAGGTTTCAACGAATACAATTTAATACAAAAGAGAAAATCGTTTGTTCTAACGATCACGCAGTTGAGCATTACAGTAAATAGTGAACTATTTGTTGCCATATATCCCAACCATACCACACTGCCAAGATACATCACTATCGTGTGCCATACTGATTGGTGTAAGCGATCATGTCCATACTGTGCATCATGTCAGTGCCAATCTATATGTAAATTAAATTTGTTCCGCTTGGAGTAGATGGAAGTACATAAACTTAATTAATTAAAGTATCTCATGTATGCCTGAGCCGCGATAGCTCAGTGGTTAATGAACTGGACTACCACGGACAAGGGGTAGGGTTCGATCCCAACCGACGGCATCCGAGTTCACCCAGCCTTAAATGGGTACCGGATTTTTTTCTGGGAAAGTAAAGCAGCACGGGCGTAATTCTGACCCCATTACCCCAAAAATAATGTGCTGAAGGTCTGTAAAATATAGGGTCACTAACACCATATTTCCCTATACGCCACTTGGCGTGACGGGGGTACTTTACTTTTTACTTACATGTATGCCTGAAAGTCAAGTTCGAAATTTAACGAATATCAAATAACAGAACAGAGTAACTAAACTCAGATGACGTGTAGTATTCTAGGCTAATATTCTTTACGGGAATACTTATGAAATAAACTACCGGGACGGAAGTGGCTAACGGGACCCTGACAAAGGTGAGGGGAGAAAGAATATAACCACTGTCCCCTGACATGTATGTCGTAAGAGGCGACTAAGGAGTTATGGGGACAAGGTCTTCTCCAGTGCGACGAAATTCGTGCATCTGAGCAGAAAAAAAAATGTAGTGCTTTTGCTAGTGTGTGAATTGCGTGCTTCGTACTTTAGAACATGATAGAATATGGGTACTACGGAGCTGTCAGTTACAAGTGAAGACTAAACTAAACAAACGTGAAATTAAGAACAATGTGTGTGGGACATGCTGGAAGGGAAGAAAAGATTCACCTTGTCAAACATATATTGTGTTTGCTGGCTCAATGAGAAATACTGATTTGTTGTTAAACTAGGACTGAGATGAAGGGATGTCTGAAGACACACCTGAATGAATTCTTCTTCATTCTTCATCATCAAGTAACATGCCTGCTGGCGTAGGTGATCATGTGTCTTTACAACTTTCGATTTCGACAGTTAATTATCATTTCTGTTTTTTACCTTTTGCCAAACCATTCTCTTAAGCTGTCTGGTAATTTTTCTCTTTGCCTCTCTCTATCTCCTCATCCCTCAATTGTCCCATTTCTCACAATATATTCCAGCTGCTCCATTCTAATTGTATGGCTGAAAAATTATGATTGTTTCTTCCTAATTTTGGAAATTAGCTCTCTTTGCTTTGGCCTCTTTCAGAACGTTTTCATTACTCTTCTTAGCTCTCCATAGTTTTATTAACATTCTTCTGTAGAACCACATTTCTACAGCCTGCAGTATTTTTTCTGTCTGGTGTCCTATAGTCCTTGATCCACATCCACACTGAACATTACCATAAGTTAAGGCTGGCTCTACATAACATTTAAGAGCTCTGTTTCTTGTTTCTATTGTCAAAAATGGATTGCACCATTCTTCATTTTTTTAAAGTTGCTTTTGCCTGAACAATTCTGCATCTCACCTCTGTTGTACATCTACCATCTCACCTCTGTTGTACATCTACTATCTCACCTCTGTTGTACATCTACCATCTTACCTCTATTGTACATCTACCATCTTACCTCTGTTGTACATCTACCATCTCACCTCTATTGTACATCTACTATCTTACCTCTGTTGTACATCTACCATCTCACCTCTGTTGTACATCTACCATCTCACCTCTGTTGTACATCTACCATCTTACCTCTGTTGTACATCTACCATCTCACCTCTGTTGTACATCTACCATCTTACCTCTGTTGTACATCTACCATCTCACCTCTGTTGTACATCTACCATCTCACCTCTGTTGTACATCTACCATCTCACCTCTGTTGTACATCTACCATCTCACCTCTGTTGTACATCTACCATCTCACCTCTGTTGTACATCTACCATCTTACCTCTATTGTACATCTACCATCTCACCTCTGTTGTACATCTACCATCTCACCTCTGTTGTACATCTACCATCTCACCTCTGTTGTACATCTACCATCTTACCTCTGTTGTACATCTACCATCTCACCTCTGTTGTACATCTACCATCTGATATTAACATTGTTTCCCATTATCTTCTTCATTAGTGAATCAAAAATAAGAAAAAAATGACAGGAGATATCAAAATGTGGGAAAATGATACTACGAAATAATGTAAGAACATTAGGAAATGAATTCAACTCAAATGTAGACGTTACAAATGTCAAAACTTGTGTAGCCTAAATGTCTTCTGTTAATTAAGGCTTCCAGACCAGCCACTCAAATATTGCAGTATCAGCCCACGAGGGATAGTTTTTGCACTGAGCACCAAAAATCGACATTATCTGGTTTCTAATCGTCTGCAAGAGTTAAGTGGCCCATGAGCAAGAAATATTTCTTTTAATCCCTTTGTTTTTCCATAATTATTTTCTTCAATTTTTGTCTTTTAGTTTTAATTTTTTTCACACAAATAATGTCTACTCTATTGATTTTCATATATAAGTTATTCAAACTTGTTTTTGTTTTGTTCTGCAGCGTAATTTTATGTTTCTGTTATATGCAATTCTAAAATATTGTTTCAAATTTCTCATTTTCCGTTTGTAGACTCCCATAAATCAACATCTACTATTTTGAGTTACATTGTTCTTTTCCTTATTCCTATGTTTGATTGCAAATGGGTGTGTTTTTGTTGTTTGTATTATTTATTGAAGTACTAATCTCCTTATCAAGATGAACATATTTACTTCTTGTTTTGCCTAAGATGAATGATAATTATTTATTTTCATACGTTTCTGAAAACATTATTATCATTACTTATGTTTCCTTGCAAAACCGTAACTATTTATTATTCAATTATTCAAGATGGAAGTTAGATTGCAACCGTTCAATTCAAATATTTTTTTTGCAAATATATATATTTTTCTCTGCGCTGTTCACAATGAAACTGATTTTCGAGATTGTGTTTATATTGACTGCTTACAAATGTGTGAGTGCAACAATTATTGTTTACAACTCCGATGAAATCTTTCATCACGTGTTATTCTGTTCCGTCTATCGTGTTCATCTATTAAAGAAATATGCAGCAAATATGTGATGTTTTTTTTTTTCTCCACGTAAGGCATCACTGCTTGCGGTCTTGATCATTCGTTGCGATATACTGAAGGGAGGTCAAAAAGTAATGCACACCACTTTTTTTCTCGGAAACTATTCGGGCAAAATGTGTGAAATTTTCACAGATTGTAGCTGATCATCCCCTTGACACTACCTATTTGTCAACATAATCTCCGTCCAAGCGTATTGCCTTACGCCAACGCGAAACTAGGTCATGAATGCCTCGTTTGTACCAAGTTTTGTCCTGCTCGCGTAGCCATTTTTTAACTGCACGGATCACATCCTCATCATTGTCAAAGTGTTTCCCACGCAGGAATTTTTTGAGTGGTCCAAACAGATGGAAATCTGAGGGAGCCAGATCAGGGCTGTAAGGAGGATGGGGCAGTACAGTCCAACCAAATTTGTTGATTGCTTCCCGTGTTACCAGACTTGTGTGAGGGCGTGCATTGTCATGTTGAAGCAACACATCTGCAGATGGCTTATTATGCCGAACTCTGTGGAACCGATTTTTGAGTTTTGTCAGTGTATTGATGTAAGCTGTCGAGTTGATTGTCTCACCTCTTGTCATTACATCAACAAGAATCACACCATCAATGTCCCAGAAGACAGTGATCATCACCTTTCCGGCTGATGGAGATGTTTTGAATTTTTTTCTTTTTGGTGACTGAGGATGATTCCATTCCATTGACTGCATTTTTGTTTCAGGCTCATAATAATGTGCCCACGTTTCGTCACCGGTAACAATTTTTGACAAAAACATTTCTCCTTCAACACCGAAACGCTCCAACAATTCAGAACAGAATGTTTTCCTTTGAACTCTGTGATCATTTGTTAGGCACCGAGGAACCCGTCGAGCGCAAATCTTTGAATATCCGAGAGTTTTAAAAATGGCGATTGCACTTCCCTTGCTGACTGTAAGCTGTAATGCCAATTGCTGACTAGTGATACGCCTATCCTTACGAATAATGGCATCAGCCCGGTTTAACATGTCTGTGCTGGTAGCCGAGGCAACACGTCCAGAACGCGGTAAATCATGCAGCTCCACTCGTACACTTTCTGCAGCTTTAATTCTCTGAACCCAGCGACTAACTGTGCTCCTATCGACTGCAGAACATTTGTACACTGCACACAGTCGTTTATGAATGTTTGCCACAGTTTCTTTCTCCGCAACCAGAAATTCTATGACAATTCGCTGTTTGTAACGGACATTGTTGACAAGCTCCATTTTAACGGTTCATAGATTGCGTAATATTTATCAGAATGCTGTGCAATTTGGTGCACATAATTGGAACATGTCATATTCCAAGTGTGCAAAATTTCATATTCCTATCTTTATTTTTAGCCGAGAAAAAATTGGTGTGCATTACTTTTTGACCTCCCTACGTATAATACAAGTAAACATAAACATCATTATCATCATCATCATCATCAAATGCCGGGCCTACTGGCGTAGGTGATCACGTCTCTCCACAACTTTCGATCTCGACAATTATTTATCATTTCTGTTGTTGACCTTCTGCCAAGCCATTCTCTTAAGTTGTCTGGTATCTTTTCTCTTTGCTTCCCTCTATCTCTTCGTCCCTCAATTTTCCCAGTTGTTACAATATATTCAGCTTTTTCCTTCTCATTACATGGCCAAAAAATGATGATTATTTCTTTCTTATATTGGAAATTAGCTCCCTTTTTCTTTGGCCTGTTTCAGAAAGTTTTCATTACTCTTCGTAGCTGTCCATGGTATTCTCAACATTCTTCTAGAAAACCACATTTCTACAGACTCCAGTGATTGTCTTGTCTGTTGTCCTATTGTCCATGATTCACATCCATATGTTAAGACTGGCTCTACATAACATTAAAAACCTCTTTCTCTTGTTTCTATTGTCAAAAATGGATTGTATCTTCCTCATTTTTTTAAAAGCTGCGTTTGCCTGAGCCATTCTGCATCTCACCTCTGTTGTACATCTTCCGTCTGAGGTTAACATAGTTCCCAAATAATTAAATCCATTGACCTGTTTTAATATTGTTTCACTTGTCTTTATTTTGCACTGAGGTGATGTCTTTTTCTTTGTTATTACCATTACTTCTGTCTTTATGCTATTAAGGCTGAGTCCTTTATTTTTGCTTTCCTTCACTATAATGTCCAATTTTTATAGTTAGCTATATGTAAATCACAACTAAGGTGGGCTGATCACGTGGTTTCAATGCCGCATCTACTACGTTATTGGTTATTGGTTATGGAAGTCCTCGGTATCACAGCAAACGAATTAAAATCCATAATTGCTCAACCGCCCGTGCCAGTGGAATCATCCGAATTACTAACAAATCATCTCCCAAACAAAGAAAGGTAACTGCAGTCCCTATCGTAGCAGTCTCAGCACACGCCAAATGACATAAGGCGAAACTGCGCAGAAAGTGAACACAGCCAACTGTTCCCCGTCATACGATATCATCATTCATCGTAAACAAGCGGGATATCGAAGCAGGATCAAAACGGATGAGACACACAGCTCACGGTGTGCACAGAGCACTTAACTCAGTAGCTCCTGCAACAATCTACTACGTCTGTCAAAGAACCTATTATACTTTGAACTAGAAGAATCGCAATTCATTAATGATTGATAAAAGCAAGAGTTCAATGATGCACTGAAGAGTTTACTAAAGTGTTTTTAAATATTAATATTGATTCTTGGAAGAATTTTGAAGCTCATCAAGGCGAAGCAACAATGCTGAAAGTACAGCAATCCTTGACGTGAGGGGCAAAAAACGAATAAGTAAATTTTGAAGCGATTACTTCGCAGTTTAAACATTAAAACATTATCACCATCCTTGATTAAGGGAGCCGCGATAGCTCAGTGGTTAGTGAATTGGACTACAAAGGACAGGGGGTACGGTTCAATCCTAACTGACGGCTTCCGAGTTCACCCAGCCCAGCATTTGGGAACCGGATTTTTGTCTGGGAAAGTAAAGCGGCACGGGCGTAATACCGACCACATTACCCAAAAAAAAATCATGTGCCGTAGGTCTGTAAAGTTTATGGTCACCAACACCATATTCCCTATACGCCATCTGGTGTGACGTGGTGTACTTTACTACGTACCATCATTGATTAGTTACGTCTCAATGTATCAAGACCCTGTTGCGGGACAACTAGAGTGATCACATTGGCCTCATCATCCATCTACGAGCCCATTGTAACAGCAAATGAACACAACGCGGCTCTCAACAACAAAATAGACTAACAGCAACTTTTGAACCCAATATTACAACTTGTCTTACAACTAAAATTCCTCACATAAGACAAAACGCTGGTGCTTCTTTTTTCTTCTACCTTTCAGCTCCCTGTGGAGCATAGGTCTTCAACAAACACCTTCTAAGCCGTTCTGTTTCTTGCCATTCTTTTAAGATTATTCCATGTCTTCCCCATCATCTCCATATCTGCTTCAATCTGTCTTCTCCAAGAATTCCTTGGTCTTCCTCTTTGTATTTTTTTCTGGGGATTCCAAAAAAGGGCCAGTTGTGTAATACTCTCAGTTGGCTTACGCAGTGTGTGTCCTATCCAGCGCCATCGTCTGTAAGCAACTTTGAGATAATATATTACTACTTTTCTTACAACTAAAATTCCTTACATAAGAAAAACCGCTCGTGCTTGCCTAAATTTATTCTTGTCCAGCCGTTCATACCCTACCTACATTGAGGCACAGGCCTTTATGAAAAGTTATCCAATGCTTTCTGTTCTCGCTGTCTCGTCTATTCTGCGTAATTTATTATTGCGGTTCCCGACTCTAGGTTTCGCCATCATGCGTTACTAGGTAATTCTCGTTCCCTCTTTCAATGTGGGCTCCAGATGAGAGCTTGTCTGGTAACACTTGTAGTTGGCATAGTGTATGGTCTTATCCATCTCCACTGTCTTTTTTTTTTAAACATTCTTTCAACTGTTGATAGTGCCGGTGTACAACAAAACTACCAACTTAGGGTATAGGAAAGTACCAGGCAAAAACGGGAGCCGCGATAGCTCAGTGTTTAGTGAACTACACAGGACGAGAAGTCGGTTCGATTCTGATCGACGGCCTCCGGGTTCACCCAGCCCTTAAAAGAGTACCGGACTTTTTTCAGGGAAAGTAAAGCTGCACATGCGTAATACCGACCACATTATCCCAAAAATCTTGTGGCGAAGGTCTGTAAACATTATGGTCACTAACACCATTGTTCCTTTACGCCAATTGGCGTGTCGGGGCTCTTGACTTTTTTTATTTTTTTTTCACCAGATAAAGACCATCAGACATAGAAATGCGACCAAGTCGATGGCTCTGGATAGGACATACACTGCGCAATCCAAGTGAGAACATTACACGACATGCTCTTTCCTGGAATCCTCTGGAGAAGAGACAACTAGACAGAACAAAATATTCTTGGAGAAGACCAGTGGATGCTGAGCTGGAAGAAGACATGGAACACCTCAACCTTAAGAGAATGAGACCATGTAGATAGGCTTGGAAAGTATTTGTTAAATAATTAAATTTCATGGGTTGTTGAAATGATGATGAAGTAGAATATGATTTTTTTAAAATTAATTTACCTATATTAGTAAAATTTGATAAATGAGGAAGTATTTAAGCCATTACAGAAGTAATGGTCATATCGAACAAACAATCATCACCAGCATGCAGCATAAAAATAAACAGGACAAATTTGAAACAAGTGCAACGCGTCAAATACCTGGGCACAATAATAACATCAAATGGAAGATGCACCACAGAAATAAAAAGCAGAATAGCTCAGGCCAAAATAGCATTTCAGAAAATGAAAAATATCGTATGCAACAAATCTATGTCAATAGAAATGAGAAAGAGAGTTAATCGGTGCTATATAAAACCAATTCTGACCTATGGAAGCGAATCATGGACAGTAGACAAACAAATGAAAAGACGATTAGAGGTCACAGAGATGGGATTTCTCAGAAGAATGTTGAAAGTTCCCTGGACAGCTAAAAAGACAAATGAGGAAGTTTTCAAAGAGGCCAACACAAAAAAGGCAGCTCTTAAAAAGCATCAGAAAGAAACAATCAACATTTTTCGGGCACATCATGAGAAGAGGAAAGTTGGAATACTTGGTTACAACTGGCAAAATTAAAGGAAAGAGAGATCGCGGACGACAAAGAGAGAAAATACTGGATAGCTTGATGTCATGGCATGGAAAACAGTCAACAACAGAACTGATACGATGCACTGTAGATAGAATATTGTGGAAGGACATGATCGCCTACGCCAACCGATATGGTACATGATGATGATGTAAGCTATAGAAACAATCATTATTTTCTGGCCATATGATGAGAAGGTAACAGCTGAAATTTATTGTGACAACTGGGAAAGTTGAGGGACGAAAAGGTAGAGGGAAGAAAAGAGAAAAGATAACAGACAGCTCAAGAGAATGGCTTGGCAGAAGGTCAACAAGAGAAATGATTAAAAAAAAACTGTCGAGATCGAAAATTGTGGCGATACATGATCAACTACGCCAGCAGACGGTGATGATGATGATGATGATGATGATGATGATGATGATAGGATAAAGTCTCCTGTTTCTGTAATGTTTACGACTCATATATTGACCTAGCTTCTGTGTTTTAGTGGTTGGCGAATCAAAGCTGACAGCTTGCGTCATGATGGTAAAACCATAACTCACCAAAATTCCTCCACCTCGTCTCCATGATTGGCTCTATAGAAATCCTACTAAAGAACTATGCTGAATTTAGATTCGTTGGCTCATAGGCTGCGTTTGCTCAAATTTGCAGATAACGCAGCTTGATGTAAACGAGAATGCAACACATCTACGCTAGTTAAAACGTCCCTTTAAGAGAGGGTAGAAATTGTCGTTGGGTCAACGTAAAATATTGGAAAACGATTTTTCAAACTGTTTTGTGACAGAATTACTAGATGGTATACAGGGATATTGGAGCCCCGTTAGATGAGTGGTTAGTGAACTGGAATACAAAGGACAAGAGGTCGGTTTCGATCCTTACTGGCGGATACGGGTTCACCCAGCCTTAAATGGGTACCGGATTTTTTCTCGGAAAGTAAAGCGGCATGGGTGTAATACCGACCACATCACCCGAAGAATCATTTGCCGAAGGTCTATAAAAATTATGGTCACTAACACCATATTCCTTATACGCCACTTGGCATGATGAGATACGTTACTTTTTTTCTATACAGGGATATAAAGTAGTAAATTCAATATAATGTTATAGAAGACAAAAATTGATTACACAACAGACATTGTGTTCACTTAGTATGACTTGACCCCGTGTGTTACCGGGGCCTTATTATGAGGGAGGTAAAGAATAGTGACACTGTGACCTTCCAGGCATGTCGTAAGAGGCGACTAAGGAGCTTGATCGATGGCTTGACAAGCTGTCATTGTAAAAAGTATTGTTATGGAAACAGCGCCATAGATTTTAGAGCAGTGATCTCCGCAATATGTGCCATTTTGGCACGCGAGGTTTCTGTTTTTGAGATTGTGGTTCTGCCCTATGTGCCGTCTTCGGCTCGAAAGGACAATACATAGATAGATAGATAGATAGATAGATAGATAGATAGATAGATAGATAGATAGATAGATAGATAGATAGATAGATAGATAGATAGATAGATAGATAGATAGATAGATAGATAGATAGATAGATAGATAGATAGATAGATAGATAGATAGATAGATAGATAGATAGATAGATAGATAGATAGATAGATAGATAGATAGATAGATAGATAGATAGATAGATAGATAGATAGATAGATAGATAGATAGATAGATAGATAGATAGATAGATAGATAGATAGATAGATAGATAGATAGATAGATAGATAGATAGATAGATAGATAGATAGATAGATAGATAGATAGATAGATAGATAGATAGATAGATAGATAGATAGATAGATAGATAGATAGATAGATAGATAGATAGATAGATAGATAGACAGACAGACAGACAGACAGACAGACAGACAGACAGACAGACAGACAGACAGACAGACAGATAGATAGATAGATATTATGTCTTGTGAGGTTTCCTTTTTCCCATTTCTATCAATAATAAATTTCCTCTCATCGACATATGTGTATTTATATATATATTATACATATTATATTATTTTCTCTTGAGCAGATGGGAAGGGCAAGATATACTTAGTTAAGGCAAGTGATGATGGGTCGTGTTTATAAGAGAATGGGTAAAACAGAACGGCTTGGACAGTAATGAAGATATGTACTCAAGAGGGAGATGATTGGTAGAAGAGCACAGGCTATTTGGCTATCACAAAAGAGGATGTCATTTTGTTATTATAAAATTGGGATATAAGTTGGCTATTACAAAATTGGGGATGTCATTTGGCTATTACAACATTGGGGATGTGATTTGGCTACCACAAAATTGGGATGTGATATGGCTATTACAAAACTGGGATGTCATTTGGCTATTACAAAATTGGGGATGTCATATGGATATTACAAAAGTGGGATGTCATTTGGATATTACAAAATTGGGGATGTAATTTGGATATTACAAAATTGGGGATGTAATTTGGCTATTACAAAATTGAGATGTCATTTGGATATTACAAAATTGGGATGTCATTTGGATATTAAAAAATTGTAGATGTCATTTGAATGTTACAAAATTGGGATGTCATTTGGATATAACAAAATTGGGATGTGATTTGGATATTACAAAAATGGGATGTCATTTGGCTATTACAAAACTGGGGATGTCATTTGGCTATTACAAAACTGGGGATGTGATTTGGCAATTACAAAATTTGGGATGTCATTTGGCTATTACAAAACTGGGGATGTGATTTGGCAATTAAAAATTGGGGATGTCATTTGAGTATTACAAGAATTAGGATGTGATTTGGCTATTACAAAACTGGGGATGTGATTTGGCTTTTACAAAACTGGGGATGTGATTTGGCTATTACAAAATTGGGGATGTCATTTGTCTATTACAAAACTGGAGATATCATTTGGCTATTACAAAACTGGGGATGTCATTTGGCTATTACAAAACTTGGGATGTGATTTAGCTATTACAAAATTGGGGATGTCGTTTTACTATTACAAGACTGATGATGTGATTTGGCTATTACAAAACTGGGGATGTCATTTGGCTATTGCAAAACTGGGGATGTGATTTAGCTATTGCAAAACTGGGGATGTGATTTGGCTATTACGAAATTGGGGATGTCATTTGGCTATTACAAGACTGAGGATGTGATTTGGCTATTGCAAAACTGGGGATGTCATTTGGCTATTACACAACTAGGAATGTCATTTGGCTATTACACAACTAGGAATGTCATTTGACTATTACAAAGTTGGGGATGTCATTTGGCTCTTACAAGATGGCAAGTCATTTGGCTATTACAAATCTGGGTATGTCATTTGGCTAGTACAATACTGGGTATGTCATTTGGCTATTACAAAACTGGGGATGTCATATGTCTATTACAAAATTGGGGATGTGATTTGGCTATTGCAAAACTGGGGATGTCATTTGGCTATTACACAACTAGGAATGTCATTTGGCTATTACACAACTAGGAATGTCATTTGACTATTACAAAGTTGGGGATGTCATTTGGCTCTTACAAGTTGGCAAGTCATTTGGCTATTACAAATCTGGGTATGTCATTTGGCTAGTACAATACTGGGTATGTCATTTGGCTATTACAAAACTGGGGATGTCATTTGGCTATTACAAAATAGGAGCAAATGTTTATGTCTGTTATTAAATGGAGCTATATTTTTCACAGTTGTTTGCCATTGATATTTTAGTTTGATTTAGTGATTTGTGGGTTTGTTTTTGTTTTTGTCAGGGAAACAAACTACTCGTATTAATCTATTACACATCATATGTCATTTAAAATAAGCTATATCTGAAAATGCAAAAACATTTCAGTTAAAAATCGCATTTTTCATCCCCCAAAACTCTCATATTGGCCCTGTATTTGATCCCTTTCTTATAAGAGTTTACAACAGGGTTTAATTGAAACCACTTCCATACAATATATATTTATATATATATATATATATATATAATTTTTTTTTTCCGTACGTCAGCTTTGACCTCTGACGAAGTCCCCAGAGACTAGGAACTGAATTTAGCGTGTTAATCCGTTTTTTCCCTGGCAGCCTTGTGCACAGGGGTCCCTCGCCGCACACGCAGATAACTCCGTCTTCGGAGGTAACTTTCCATATAATATCAATGTTAACAATGAGTGGAACGTACTAGGGTCGGGATTTCTTTTCCACAAATGCAGAATTCCCAAGATTATAACTAAAATACAACTTTGAGACGATAACAAACAGCTTAGCCGTGGCTGTTATAAATGGGAGTCACAGTTTGAGGACCTATTCTCCTTCATCATCATCATCATCACCATCATGTTCCATACCGGTTGGCGTAGGCATGTTCCTCCACAGTCTTATAACCAACGTGCATCGTATCAGTTCTGTTGTTGACTGTTTTCCATGCCATCACACTGAGCTATCCAGTATTTTCTCTCTTTGTCGTCCGCGATATCTCTTTCCCTGTATTGTTCCAGTTTTAACCAAGTATTCCAACTTTCTTCTTCTCATGATGTGTCCGAAAAAATGTTGATCATTTCTTTCTGGTATTTCTTTGGAGCTCTCTTTTTGTGTTGGCCTCTTTGAGAATTTCCTCGTTGATCATTTTAGCTGTCTTGTGAACTTTCAAAAATTTTCCTGAGAAATCTCATTTTTGTGGCCTCTAATCGTCTTTTCATTTACTTGATTTCTGTCCATGATTCGGTCAATTATATTGACATAAGTCTGTTGCACAAGACGTTTTCATTTTCTGAAATTCTATTTTGTCCTGAGCTATTCTGCTTTTTATTTCTGCGGTGCATCTTCCGTCTGATATTATTATTGCTATTCTTCTTAGAGAATTGAAAAACAGAAGTTCTTTCAATATTCTATTACAGCATATATTCTTCTATCCTTAAAATATAAGACATTGCTAAAAATTTTATGCAAGTTAGCAAATTTATCAATTTAATTCAAATTTGTTTTTTCTCTCAAATTTCCGCACACTTTATTTTTTCAGACAAATTATTTTATTATATTGGGATTGCACTTCCGGTATATGGTGATAGGCGGCGGAAACAATTGAAGGCTATGCATGAAAAGTGTTTCTTGTTGCAGTTTCCTCATATTCCAAGTCCGGCTTGTTGCAGGAACTACTGAGTTAAGTGCTCTGTGCACACCGTGAGCTGTGTCTCATCCATTTTGATCATGTTTCGATATTCCAATTGTTTACGATGAATGATAATATCGTATGATAAGGAACAGTTGGCTGTGTTCACTTTCTGCGCGGTTTTGCCTTATGTCGTTTGGCGTGTGCTGAGACTGTTACGATGGGAACTACAGTTACCTTTCTTTTTTTGGGAGATGAGATATTAATTCGGATGATTACGCTGGCACGGGCGGTTGAGCAATTATGGATTTTAATTCGTTTGCAGTGATACCGGGGCCTTCCATAAACAAAGAACCAAAGATTGCACTTAGAAAAATATGATTAATTAAAAATAAAAATACTTTTACTGCCCACATGAAAGCCGACTAGTGGGCTGTACCGCCCAGGTAGAAGGGCACTTGTATAAGGGTATACAAATTGAAATATTCGAAATATTTCGAACAATGGTTCTCAATCTAGTGAACCCGGAGGTACGTAAAACAGGACATTTAGGGGTAGGCGGGGAAAAGACACGTTTGAATATTAGCGAAACGTGCTGACACAACAACAGTGTGCAGTTTGAGACAAGTAAAATATTAATTTTTAAAAAAAAAAGTAAAGAGCCCTGTCACGCCAAGTGGCGCATATGAAATATGGTGTTAGTGACTATAATTTTTGCAGACCATCGGCACATGATATTTTTTGGGTAACGTGGTCAGTATTATGGGCTCTTTACTTTCCCAGAAAAATACAGTACCCATTGAAGGCTGGGTGAACCTGGAAGCCGTCGATCAGGATCGAACCCGACCTCTTGTACTTTGTAGTTCAGTTCACTGACCACTGAGCTATCGCGGCTTCCTAAACATTAATAGGCTAATGCAATAAAAAGAGAGCCACGATGGCTCAGTGGTTAGTGAACTGGGAAATAAAGGACAAGAGGTCTGGTTCGATCCTCATCGACGGCTTCCGGGTTCACCCAGCCTTAAATGGGTACCCGATTTTTTTCTGGGAAAGTAAAGCGGTACGGGCGTAATGCCGACCACATTACCCAAAAATCATGTGTCGACGGTCTATAAAAAAAAACTATAGTCATTAACACCATATTCCCTATACGCCACTTGGCGTGACGGGGCTCTTTGTTTTTTTATATATTTTTTTTTTTACATTTTTATGCAATAAATATAAATATAAATATAAACGTGCCTCCGCCTTATCGGGATGGGAAGTTTGAGTGTTTTCTATGATCCCGAGAACTACCAGCAGGGTCTCCCAAGCCAAACAGGTCAAACAAGAGGAACCATCAAAGGGAGACACAATGGTCCTCCGGGTTGGGGGTTTGGGCGTCGGGCCAGTGATCCACACACTCAGAAAAATTACTAAACGCTGGAGAAACAAGAGAAGCATGGACACCTGGAAAACGAAGAAGAGACAGACTATTGGGAAGATGGTGACGACCCATTCATAATGAAATAAAAGAGGCTGGCGGGTTCTGGCGAGAGTTGTCCATGCTTGCTCTAGACCAGATTGAAGATCTCTGGTGAATGCCCTTTACACGGACCGGAGTTTAGAGGTTTAAGATAAAGAAGAAGAAGAATGCAATAAATGACAGTGTAATGATTCTTGAATATCTGACCTACTTTAACTGCAATTCGAAAGTCAGTTTTATTTTAACATTACGCCACATTTAACAGTATGTTCAGGTTTTCCTATTTCTCTCTATTTACAGGAAACTAAACCTGAACAAGTTCTAATCGGGAATTAAGTTAATAGAGACGTTGAACACTTTATGACAGATAGTTTAGAGTTTCAAGAGTGAGAATTCTACTATTTTTGTTTTAATGTGATCAGAGTTTTAACGAAACAACATAAATTATGTAATTCTTTATTTGTTCTATGATAAATAATGTATTTACATAAATTCGTTGTTTTTATTTTGTTCTGAATGTTACAATATATGTGTGCTAATGATTTGAAAATATATGTGTGCTCTCGATCTTACAATATGTAGTGGGCTAACGATCTTACAATATATGTGGGCTAGCGATCTTACAATATATGTGTGCTAATGATCTTACAATATATGTGTGCTAATGATCTTACAATATATGTGTGTTAACGATCTTACAATATATGTGTGCTAACGATCTTACAATATATGTGTGCTAATGATCTTACAATATATGTGTGCTAATGATCTTACAATATATGTGTGCTAATGATCTTACAATATATGTGTGCTAATGATCTTACAATATATGTGTGCTAACGATCTTACACTATATGTGTGCTAACGATCTTACAATATATGTGTGCTAATGATCTTACAATATATGTGTGTTAATGATCTTACAATATATGTGTGCTAACGATCTTACAATATATGTGTGCTAACGATCTTACAATATGTAGTGTGCTAATGATCTTACAATATATGTGTGCTAATGATATTACAATATATGTGTGCTAACGATCTTACACTATATGTGTGCTAACGATCTTACAATATATGTGTGCTAATGATCTTACAATATATGTGTGTTAATGATCTTACAATATATGTGTGCTAACGATCTTACAATATAGATTGTAAGGTGCTCGGGGATACGAGCAAAGAAATTAAAATCAGAATAGCTAAAGCAGCAATGTCTTTCAGAAGCCTTGAAAAGTTGTGGAAATCAAAACTTATCAGCACAAACACAAAACTTAGGCTATTCAAATCAAATGTACTATCAACCCTTACGTATGCGTGTGAAAGCTGGAAAACAACAAGAGATATAGAAACAAAGTTGAACGCATTCGAAAATAAATGTCTAAGGAAAATACTTGGTATAGCATGGAACGAATTCAAAACAAATGAGGAAATTAGAGAAATCGCCAATCAACCACTAATATCTCAGTAATAAAGAAAAGACGATGGTCATACGTTGGACATGTGATGAGAAGAGATAATAACCGAATAGCAAAGCAAGCCCTCATATGGGAAACAACAGGTAAAAGAAAAAGAGGAAGACCCAGGGAGACACTGAGAAGAACATTGATGAGAGAGGCAAGAGCAGCAGGAGTCGGCTCCCTCAATGAGATAGAACTGCTTGCACAGAACAGAGACAGATGGCGAGATTTGATAAAATATCTTTAAAAGAAAACTGCTAGAACAAAAAATCCATATAGGAGAAGGTGTATCTTGGTCTACGCCCTATGGGCCGGTTACGGCTCGAAAGGTCAATAGAATGATCTTACAATATATGTGTGCTAACGATCTTACAATATATGTGTGCTAATGATCTTACAATATATGTGTGCTAACGATCTTACAATATATGTGTGCTAATGATCTTACAATATATGTGTGCTAATGATCTTACAATATATGTGTGCTAACGATCTTACAATATATGTGTGCTAACGATCTTACAATATATGTGTGCTAATGATCTTACAATATATGTTGGCTAATGATCTTACAATATATGTGGCTAATGATTTGAAAATATATGTGTGCTCTCGATCTTACAATATGTAGTGTGCTAATGATCTTACAATATATGTGTGCTAATGATCTTACAATATATGTGTGTGCTAATGATCTTACAATATGTGTGTGCTAATGATCTTACAATATATGTGTGCTAATGATCTTACAATATATGTGTGCTCTCGATCTTACAATATGTAGTGTGCTAATGATCTTACAATATGTAGTGTGCTAATGATCTTACAATATATGTGTGCTCTCGATCTTACAATATATGTGTGCTAATGATCTTACAATATATGTGTGCTAACGATCTTACAATATATGTGTGCTAATGATCTTACAATATATGTGGGCTAGTGAACTTACAATATATGTGTGCTAACGATCTTACAATATATGTGTGCTAATGATCTTACAATATATGTGGGCTAATGATCTTACAAAATATGTGTGCTAATGATCTTACAATAAATGTGGGCTAGTGAACTTACAATATATGTGTGCTAATGATCTTACAATATATGTGTGCTAATGATCTTACAATATATGTGGGCTAGTGAACTTACAATATATGTGTGCTAATGATCTTACAATATATGTGTGCTAACGATCTTACAATATATGTGTGCTAATGATCTTACAAAATATGTGTGCTAATGATCTTACAATATATGTGGGCTAGTGAACTTACAATATATGTGTGCTAATGATCTTACAATATATGTGTGCTAATGATCTTACAATATATGTGGGCTAGTGAACTTACAATATATGTGTGCTAATGATCTTACAAAATATGTGTGCTAATGATCTTACAATATATGTGTGTGCTAATGATCTTACAATATATGTGTGCTAATGATCTTACAATATATGTGTGCTAACGATCTTACAATATATGTGTGCTAATGATCTTACAATATATGTGTGCTAATGATCTTACAATATATGTGTGTGCTAATGATCTTACAATATATGTGTGCTAATGATCTTACAATATATGTGGGCTAACGATCTTACGATATATGTGGGCTAACGATCTCACGATATATGTGGGCTAACGATCTTACAATATATATGTGCTAACGATCTTACGATATATGTGTGCTAACGATCTTACGATATATGTGGGCTAGCGATCTTACAATATATGTGGGCTAGCGATCTTACAATATATGTGGGCTAGCGATCTTACAATATGTAGTGGGCTAACGATCTTACAATATATGTGTGCTAACGATCTTACAATATATGTGTGCTAACGATCTTACAATATATGTGGGCTAGCGATCTTACAATATGTAGTGGGCTAGCGATCTTACAATATATGTGTGCTAGCGATCTTACAATATATGTGTGCTAACGATCTTACAATATATGTGGGCTAGCGATCTTACAATATGTAGTGGGCTAACGATCTTACAATATATTTGTGCAAACGATCTTACAATATATGTGTGCTAACGATCTTACAATATATGTGTGCTAACGATCTTAGAATATGTAGTGGGCTAACGATCTTACAATATATGTGTGCTAACGATCTTACAATATATGTGTGCTAACGATCGTACAATATATGTGGGCTAGTGATCTTACAATATATGTGTGCTAATGATCTTACAATATATGTGTGCTAACGATCTTACAATATATGTGTGCTAACGATCGTACAATATATGTGGGCTAGTGATCTTACAATATATGTGTGCTAACGATCTTACAATATATGTGTGCTAACGATCTTACAATATATGTGTGCTAACGATCTTACAATATATGTGTGCTAATGATCTTACAAAATATGTGTGCTAACGATCGTACAATATATGTGTGCTAATGATCTTACAATATATGTGTGCTAACGATCGTACAATATATGTGTGCTAACGATCGTACAATATATGTGTGCTAATGATCTTACAATATATGTGTGCTAACGATCGTACAATATATGTGTGCTAACGATCTTACAATATATGTGTGCTAACGATCTTACAATATATGTGTGCTAACGATCTTACAATATATGTGTGCTAACGATCTTACAAAATATGTGTGCTAACGATCTTACAATATATGTGTGCTAACGATCTTACAATATATGTGTGCTAACGATCTTACAATATATGTGTGCTAACGATCTTACAATATATGTGTGCTAACGATCTTACAATATATGTGTGCTAACGATCTTACAATATATGTGTGCTAACGATCTTACAATATATGTGTGCTAACGATCGTACAATATATGTGTGCTAACGATCTTACAATATATGTGTGCTAACGATCTTACAATATATGTGTGCTAACGATCTTACAAAATAAAATAAGACGTCAGAAAGCAACATCCAAATCTAACTCTCCGTTGTGGTTCAAGTAGAAGACTAATCAGTCTGTCCATGAGATCGAAAGGGAAGGCAAAACCATACATCAAAACGCCGTGTTGAATCGAATGTTTCAGTCGAAAGGCAGATATATATACCAGCTTCATGTCATCTTATTTTTGCTCATTGTCTGTTTTGTAACATTAAAAATAAAGAAGTTTGGTGGCAGCTTTGAGTCAGCCACAACACAGCGTGTCTATGCTCACTTAACGTTCTCAAGGTATTATGAAGATGATCCGCCGTAGGGACACCGGAGGAAGAAGAAGACAAGAAAGAAGGAAAATAAAAGAAGAGGAAGTGGAAGAATAAAATAAGGGACAAAAAAATAGAAGGGCGGGGCCAGAAGAAGAAAAAGAAGGAGAATGAGAAGATGGAGAAGAAGAAGAAGTAGTAGTAGTAGTAGTAGTAGTAGTAGTAGTAGTAGTAGTAGTAATAATAATAGTAGTAGTAGTAGTAGTAGTAGTAGTAGTAGTAGTAGTATTAGACGAATAAAAAGAAGAAATTGTGGGAACTATCTTCTTCTACCTTTTAGCTCCCAGTGGAGCATAGGTCTTCAACAAACACTTTCCAAGTCGTTCTGTTTTTTGCAATTCTTTTAAGATCATTCCATGTCTTCCCCATCATCTTCATCTCTGCTTCAATCTGTCTTCTCCAAGAATTCCTTGGTCTTCCTCTTGTCTTTTCCCCTGGGGATTCCAAAAAAGGGCCTGTTGTGTAATACTCTCAGTTGGTTTCCGTAGTGTGTGTCCTATCCATCGCCATCGTCTTCGCTGTATTTCTTTATCCACTGGTATTTGACTGGTACATTTCCATAATTCCACGTTTGTGACTTTGTCCTGCCATTTCCATCCCTTTATTCTGCGCAAGCATCCATTAATGAAAGTCTGTACCTTCGTGATTGTCAATTTTGTTATTCTCCATGTTTCACAGCCATATAATAGAACCGACTTAACATTGGAGTTGAAAATTTGTATTTTTGTATTTAGCCTAATTTCTTTGGATTTCCATATGTTTCCCAGTGCAATGAAAGCTCCTCTTGCTTTTGATATCCTTATTTTGGTATCGTTTTCTGTTCCTCCCTCTTTATCTATATTACTGCCCAGATATATATAAGATTGTACGTCTAGTAGAGGTATTTCTCCTAGTTTTATTTGGTTATTGCCAACTGCATTAATTCTCATAATGTTGGTCTTATCTCTATTAATCTTTAGTCCTAGCTGTTGTGATCTCTCATCTAATATACTCATTTTATCTTGCATCTGTTGGTGGCTGTGTGATAGGAGAGCTATGTCATCAGCAAAGTCTAAATCATCAAGTTGTTTGGTCAGTGACCACTGGATCCCATTTCTGTTGTTTTGAGTTATTTTCATAATCCAATCTATGGCCAGTAGAAAGAGAAATGGAGACAGAAGGCATCCTTGCCTTACTCCTGTTCTTATTTCAAATGCTTCTGTAAGCTGTCCTTCATGCACCACACTACATTTTGTTCCTTCATACATTGTTTTTATCAGGTTAATAAACTTTATGGGGATTCCATAATGACTCAGCAACTTCCAAAGCATTCTTCTGTCTAAACTATCAAATGCCTTTTCGTAATCTATGAATCCAATATAAAGTGGGGATTTTAGTTCTAAACTTTGTTCAACTATTATACGTAGAGTAGTTATTTGATCAGCACATGATCTGTTCTTCCTAAAACCTGCTTGTTCGTCTCTCAAGTGTTTCTCTATAGCCTCTTTTAGTCTCTGCAGAATGATTCTGCCTAATATTTTTCCTGGCACTGATAGTAGCATAATTCCCCTATAATTTGTGCACTCCTGTAAACTTCCTTTCTTTGGTAGTTTGATCATATAACCTTCTCTCCAGTCTTTAGGTATTTCTTCCCTCTCCCAAATTTTATACAATAGATTATGTAACATCTTGGTAGAGGTGATAATATCTGCTTTGATGGCTTCCGAAGGAATTTCATCTGGTCCTGTGGCTTTACCATCTTTTAACAGTTTGATGGCTTTCATTATTTCTTCTTTGCTTGGTTTTCCGCAGTTAACGTGTAATTCTTCTTCTGCTGGTAGTATATCTGGAGGATTATTTGAGCCAGGTCTGTTCAAAAGTTCTTCAAAGTGCTCCTTCCATCTCTCCATTTGTTCCTTTATATTACTAAGCAGATTTCCTTTCTTATCTTTGATAAAGGCGTTGATCTGTTTGTATTTTCCACCTAATTTCTTTGTGCTGTTGTACAGTTCTTTCATATTCCCTTTATTTGCTGCTTCTTCTGCCTCTTTAGCTAATTCATCTATATATTTCCTCTTATCCCTTTTAATGCATCTTCTCACTTCTTTGTTCACCTCTGTGTAAGCTTCCTGTGTCTTGGCTTTATTACTTCTTGTTTTGCTTTTATTTATGTCTGCTTTCTTGTTCTTTCTTTCTTTAATTTTATCCAGGGTCTCTGCTGTCATCCATGCCTTATTCTGGCGTTCTCTTTTCCCCAGTGTTTCTTCGCATGTCTCTTTCCATATATTTTTTACCTGTTTCCAATGATCTTCTATATTTATTGTATTTGTGGGAACTATGCTAGTTACTAAAATCTTGCTACAAGAAGTGTTAAATGATGTAAAAATATTGCAATCAGCGAATTAAGGAATGGACAAATAATCGTTTATTTTTCGGGCATGCATTAGAAAAAAACATGAGGACGGTATTATTGCCTAGAAATTGTGCACATTTTAGGCAGTGTAAAGCCCATCGTTTAGAGGAATCGAACCCAAACTTTTTTCATAAGTAGATCAGCTTACTGGCCACTGCTTTACCACTGGTTCTTCAAAAAATAAATAGCAGGAATGCAACGTTTCAAATCTATATCCTGACATATTCCAGTGATGTATTTTATAAAATGGGCTGTGATATATATTACGTGGCGACAGTACTGAGATACGATGTTTTTTATTCTTTAGCTCTACAAATACCTCAGAGAAAAACCCAGTAAAAATTAGATACATTGCCAAAAAGATGATTTATGGGGTCTATGGGGTCTATCGCCAATCAACCACTAATATCTTCAGTAATAAAGAAAAGACGATGGTCATACGTTGGACATGTGATGAGAAGAGATAATAATCGAATAGCAAAGCAAGCCCTCATATGGGGAAACAACAGGTAAAAGAAAAAGAGGAAGACCCAGGGAGACACTGAGAAGAACATTGATGAGAGAGGCAAGAGCAGCAGGAATCGGCTCCCTCAATGAGATAGAACTGCTTGCACAGAACAGAGACAGATGGCGAGATTTGATAAAATATCTTTAAAAGAAAACTGCTAGAACAAAAATTCATATAGGAGAAGGTGTTTCTTGGTCTACGCCCTATGGGCCGGTTACGGCTCGAAAGGTCAATAGATGACAGAAAAACATCCGCCTACCAAATTCGCGAGTGAATCACGGGTAGGTCGGTGTAGCATAGATCTTTCTTGAAAAATACTTGCAATTTACGTCATTGGACATTGTAAGTTAATGGCTGCATTATCACTGCTGATGTCCTCTACTTATTCTACTTCTTCCTCTTTTTCCTCTTCTTCTTCTTATGTTCTTTATGTTTCCATGGGAAGAGAAATATGCGCAGAACTAAAGATGACTGGTAAGCGAACACAGAATTGCGGTCGTCAGTTGCTGCACGCTAAGGGATATACTGAGGAGGGTATCTGATCACTAATAAAAAGGATCGATGTTCAGCAGGGATACAGTCCCTGTAATCACAGCAGGGATACAGTCCCTGTAATCACAGTAGGGATACAGTCCCTGTAATTGCAGCAGGGATACAGTCCCTGTAATCACAGCAGGGATACAGTCCTTGTAATCGCAGCAGGGATACTGTCCCTGTAATCACAGCAGGGATACAGTCCCTGTAATCACAGCAGGGATACAGTCCCTGTAATCACATCAGTATTTTCAAATGCAGTTTAGAAAAAAAACCAAATAAGAAACTTTATTCATTCAAACAAAATCCTACATAAAAACCTTAAAATACTTAGGATAATGAAAAAAGAGCATTGAAGACGTTCTAAAAAAACTTTATTTTAAGGAACTGGCTTATAAATACCATTCTACAGAGGAAATTAAAACATTCTGGCCACGTCAAAAGATACAACGGGTTGGAAAGAAGAATTATGGAAGGCATAGTTTCTGAGCGACAGAGGCAGATCAAGTAAAAATGTGGTTTCAAGATATCAATGAGATCTTGAACATCACAATAGAGGAAGTGAGAGATATGGCGAGATTCTTTCAGATGAGCTGTGGTGAATGCAAAGTTTTGCATGCGACCTGAAGATGACGAATTTCAAGTGGTTACACTAATAAAGTTGGTGACGATGCAGTCTTCTTAAGTTTCCCAGCGATAAAATAGTTTTCTCATTGAAAAAAAAAAATATTATTATTATTATTTATAAAATAATCATTATAATCTCATATATTTATTCATTTCCTTCCTTGGCAAATAGGACAGAAGTGAAGAAGTCATAGTTCTCTACAAATGACGATTTGTTGCAAGTTCTTGTGGGTTTTGATTGTTTTTTAGTCCCATGATTGAGTCTTCTCTAGTAATTGTTCTGTATCGTGCTTCTTGTTGTCTTCCTTGTTTTATTACTTGTTGGTTTCTATAAGAATGTCTAATGGGGGAGGCTTTCTTTCTTTATTCTCAGCACATGATCGATAACTGGTGTCACTCATATTATAAATGATACTACTACTGGATCTTCTTCCTCTTCTCCTTCTTTTCTCTTTTCACTGATACCTAAAAGGTGTCGTGGTTTATATCATTTGTCGTTCTTGTGCTGCTAGAATTGTCTGAATTAGTGATTTTCCTTTGTTGTTACATATCTCTGTCACTGCATCTATCAATCTTCTTCTGGGTCTTCTTCTTTGTCTTTTTCCATGCATTCTCGAGAAGAACGCCCTTGATGGTGATTGGTAAGGATTCATTCTGACCAGGTGGCCAAACCATTTAAGTTGTTGTTGTTCTATATATTCTTATATATCATTACTACTGGATGATAGGCAGAATCTGTAATAATAACTATTCAAGTTTTATATCGACGATTGAAGGAAAATTAAAGAATAAGGATAGGCAAGCAGCAGTAATGTGTGTGAAGAGTGATGAAATAGGCTTGACACATAGCAACAAATATAGATTCCTTACTTTCTGATGATTTCTTTGCAAGGCTGACAGCACTTCCAAATTTTGGCGCACAGATCGATGGTGCGTGTCTGCAATTGAAAAAAAATAATAATAATTTAAACTTGCGCACTCTAGTGTGCTGGCACAACAGCCTACTAAAAGTAATCTTGGAGGGGAAAATACAGGGTAAAAAAGACAGAGGCAGACCAAGTATAACATGGACGAGTAACATCAAAAGATGGACGAATCAGTCTATGACAACTTGCACAATCAAAGCAAGTGACAGAGCCAAATGACGCTCCATGGTAGGAAACCTCCACTCCGGAGATGGCACTCGATGATGATGATGGTGATGATGATAATGTGTGTTGGTTAAGATGCTGATGTTTCGTCATTATCGTTAATGCCTTGCCGGCTGATGTAGGTAATCATGTCTCCCCACAAATATCTATCTCTACTGTTATTTGTTATTTGTGTTGTGGAGTTAAAATCAGAGCATTCTCCTAACAATGGCTTTAATTCTCTCTCTCTCTCTCTCTCTCTCTCTGCGTTCAGGACTCAATCAGAGTAGGATCCCAGACTCTCACATGAAGTCAGCTGTCAGGCTAAGTGTGTTGATCGCCCCCACAGACAGAACATCACAATTAGAGTGTGTCAGATCCACTCTGATTGAACACCCGTTAATACGTTGCACTGTGTTATGCGCCAGTGGCCCAGTGCATCCGATTTCAGCCAGCATTTTATTCGGGTTTGCTTTCCCTAGCCTTTGCTTTAATTCTAGACTCATCATCATCAAGTACCGGGCTGCTGGCGTAGGTGATCATGTCTCTCCACAAATTTCGATCTCGGCAGCTATTTATTATTTCTGTTGTTGACCTTCTGCCAAGCCATTCTCTTAAGCTGTCTGTTATTTTTTCTCTTTGCTTCCCTCTATCTCTTCGTCCCTCAATTTTTTCAGTTGTTACAATATATTCCAGTTGTTCTCTTCTCATTACATGGCCAAAAAACGGTGATTGTTTCTTCCTAATATTGGAAATTAGCTCTCTTTTTGCTTTGACCTCTCTCAGAACATCTTCATTACTCTTCTTAGCTGTCTATGGTATTCTCAACATTCTTCTGTAAAACCACATTTCTACAGGTTCCAGTGATTTTCTTGTCTGTTGTCCTATTGTCCATGATTCGCATCCATATGTTAAGACTGGCTGTACGTAACATTTAAGAACTCTTTTTCTTGTTTCTATTGTCAACAATATATTGTATAGTATCTTCTAGACTAGTGTAGAAATAAAAGAAATGGAAAATCTTGCAACACCGACATTTCTATATATCTATTGATTTTTCGAGCCCACAGGTCATTGACCCAGATACCCTTTCTCTTTTCTAAATTTTCTTTTTAACAGTTTTCAATCCTTGCAAAGATCGTTTATCAAATCTCGCCGTGTTTCTCTGCTCTGTGCAAGTATGTCGATCTCACTGAGGGAGCCGATTCCTGCTGCCTTTGCGTCTCTCATCCTGCGTCTCAGTATTCTTCTCAGTGTCTCTCTGGGTCGGTCTCTTTTCATCGTTGTGTTGTTTCCCACATGAATGAGGGCTTCCTTTGCTATTCGGTTATCATCTCTCCTCATCACATGTCCAACATATGACCATCGTCTTTTCTTGATTACTGATGATATATATGGAAGCGAATCATGGACAATAGACAAACAAATGAAAAGACGATTAGAGGCCACAGAGATGGGATTTCTCAGAAGAATTTTGAAAGTTCCCTTGACAACTAAAAAAGTACCAATGAGAAAGTTCTCAAAGAGGCCAACACAAAAAGAGAGCTCTTAAGAAACATCAGAAAGAAGCAATCAACATTTTGTGGGCACATCATGAGAAGAGGAAAGTTGGAATACTTGGTTACAACTGGCACAATAAAAGGAGAGAGAGACCACGGACGACAAAGAGAGAAAATAATGGATAGCTTAGTATCATGGCATGGAAAACAGTCACCACCAGAACTCATACGATGCACTGTTGATAGAAGATTGTGGAAGGTCATGATCGCCAACGCCAAGCGGTACGGCACATGATGATGATGATGCTGATGATGATATTAGTTGTTGATTATCGATTTCTCTAATTTCCTCGTTTATTTTGAATTCGTTCCACGCTATACCAAGTATTTTCCTTAGACATTTATTTTCAAATGTGTTCAACTTTGTTCCTAAACTGAGTTTAGGGATGACGTCATGGGACGCACCAAGATGGAAAGTTTGCACCATGTTTCGTTCGTTGTAGACTGCATTCACTAGAGTAGTCATGAATCCATGGACGCTGCCATTTTGTGCGTGCTACGTCATCATAATGGTTCGTCGTTTGTCCCAAGACCGACCATGCGCTAATCTTGCGATCTGTTGTTTGGTGTGCAACGGGGATAATCTCTCTCTCTCTCTCTCTCTCTCTCTCTCTCTCTGCGATCAGGTCTCAGTCAGAGTAGGATTCCAGACTCCCACATGAAGTCAGCTGTCAGGTTAAGTGTGTTGATCGCCCCCACAGACAGAACGTCACATTTAGAGTCCGCCAGATCCACTCTGACTGAACACCCGTTAATACGTTGCACTGTGTTCTGCGCCAGTGGCCCAGCGCATCCGATTTCAGCCAGCAATTTTTCAGGTCTGCTTTCCTTAGCCTTTGATTGTTCCCAATCTTCCTGCAAGGCAGCAGATTGTCTTTTCTGTAGGGGGATTCTGCCCTTAGATGGTCGGCCCTCCCAGGTTTACGAGCACCATCTGCCCGAGTCACTAGAGGTGACTAACACAGACATGCACACACAAAGATATGAGATGTAACCAACACAGACATGCACACAGCGATACGAGACATGACTAACACCGACACACATCAAGATATATAACATAAACGTGCACATAAAGATATGAGATATGACTGACTTAGACATGCACACACAAAGATATAACACATACCTAACATAGACATACACACAAAGATATAAGATATGACTAACATAGGCATGCACACACAAAGACATGAGATGTGACTTACATGGCCATGCACACACAAGAATATGAGATGTGACAAACACAGACATGCACGCACAAAGATATGAGATATGACTAACATAAACATGCACACAAAGATATGAGATATCCCTAACCCAGACATGCACATACAAAGATATGACACATGACTAACACAGATACACACTAAGTTATGAGATATTACTAAACTCAGACGCACATAAAGATAAGAGACATGATTAACACGGACACACCAAGATATGAGGTATGACTAACATGACACACACCTAGATATGAGCCATGGCTAGCACAAAAACACACCAAGATATGAGCCATGACTAGCACAGAAAAACATTAAGATATGAGTCATGTCTTCACGGAAAAAACCAAGAAATCTGCCAAGACAAGCACATAAACATATTGAGGTATCCATATGCTTGGGTTAGTCTGCAGACTCTTCTTAACGTCTGAATCATCGCCATTCGAGACGCAGGCTTCGATTAACTGTCCACAGGTTTCGTTCAAACAGTTGTCCGGAGATTTGAGAGTGCAGTCTGACCCGTAGAATGTTCCCTTGCACGTGCAGTCTGCACTTTCCGGGTCATATATGATGTCACAGCCATCAGAACACGTCTGTTCGCACTGTAGCCAAAAATTACCATCGGGACTAGTGTCATTACAGGTATAGCCAGGATGTTCACATTGTAGGCATTTTCCAGATTGTTCCCACATAAAGGACAGACACTGAGACAAGACCTGGAGCAATCGTGTCCATAGATCCCATGTGAGCATTTGCCTTGACACGTACCGATGAAGAAGTCGCAGCTTTTGCTACACCCACTACACACTGCACAAAACGACCAAGCATACCCGTCCAGACAATAGGTGTCTGTAAATGTTTGCGCCTCACACACCGTCAGTTCACTGCCGGCCCTCGAAATGGTCGGTGAGAACTCAGGCTTAATGTGTGCCATTGTCGCTTGTGTGGTGACTACAATAGTGTTCATAGAAACATTAGGGTATGATATATCATTATACTGGAACACTTCGCCGCCGCTGTCAGAGAAAGCCTTTAGAGTGAAATTCTTTACCCGAATCATAGTGCTAGCTCGATGATAGAATCGAATGGTGTGAATCTTCTGGGGCGTGGCAAAGTTCAGATACCAGTAAACAGGACTGTTTCCACTTCTCAGTTTTGTGTGTGTGCAGTCATTGTCATAGAGATTGGTCCTTGTTTTGCCATTTACTGCGGCCTCTGGTCCACATCCGTCTCCTGTATAACAAGAATTAAAAGTGTCGGCCTGGTTTGTGATCCGTTTGAGAGCCACATTCCGACCCCCGCCTATGTGAATGGAGCAGATATTTGCAACTATCGCCCCTTCAATTCATAACTTGTTGATCAGACCAGCCCCAGAGCAAAAGACATCAATCTCGTGCTGACCAACTACAAACCTTGAATCATTGCTACATGAGGCAGAACCATTTAGTTTTACCGTGAAACTGTCCGGAACTGTTAAGTCATTTACATAAATCCTAAACCAGGAGAACAGCAAAGATTGGTTGAGAGTTGCCTCAACTGATGTAGAATTTGTGTCCGGATTACATGTGGTGTCGTTGTAATCAAACAGGAAAGTAGGTTCAGAATTTTTGGCGTATTTGTACACGGGAACCAAGTACTGACACTGGGGTCCAAAATATTCGTGCTGATAACTGTCATTGTTTGGGCATATCCCTGTAGTTTTGTCATAAACTCTCTCTCTCTCTCTCTCTCTCTCTCTCTCTCTTTCTCTCTCTCTCTGCGATCAAGACTCGATCAGCTTAGAATTCCAGTCTCTCTCATGAAGTCAGCTGTCTGTTTAAGCGAATCGACCGCCCCATATAATTTCTCCTCCAGGAGGTGGACGTGGACCACATTGCTCTTCTCAGGTCCGTGTACTGGGGGCTATCCTGTAGAACATGATTTGTAGTCATATTGTCCAGTGTACAGTGGCATAGGCTGGTTGTACCTATTTTGAATATTTGGTGAACATGTGATTTCTCATTCTATTGTGGCCTGTGCGTAGGCGAAATATGATGACTTGATCCCTCCTTGACAGTTGGTGGTATCCGTCACTCTCGTTATGCTTTGGGTGTTCACATTTCCATTTTTCATGGAACTGACCCTTGAGGATGGATTTGGCTTCATCATAACTGAGCGGATTGTTCTCTTGTGGTAATCTCCCTCCCTCTTTAGCTAATTTGTCTGCGTGTTCGTTCCCGTGTATATTACAGTGTGATGGTATCCACTGAATGACTACTCTCTGGAAGTTATTGCATAGTTGGTCCAGGGTAGTTCTCAAGTCATCTAGTTCATTGTTCTTGGGGTTTATTAGAGCTGATAGTACTGACAGTGCATCAGTCAGAATCACCAATTTATTGTGCATGTTATTTTTGTGTTGAGTAGCCAGTGTTGTAGCTTCTCTGATAGCCTCAGCCTCTGCTTTAAAGTTGTTTGAGAATTTTCCAGTAGCTATTGACTTGGTGATCTCGTCCTGATTGGTCAGCGTCAAGAACACACCTCCCCCTCCATTTCTGGTGGCATTTGTAGCAGAGCCATCTGTATATATGTGGGACCAAGAGTCCTGTGGGTAAGTATCGTGTATATGTTTTTCTGCTACGTGTTTTCTTTCTGTGTCTGATTGGGTGCCTTTTTTCATGATTCCTGGTATGTCTTCCTGAAGTTCTGGTATTTTATGTTTTCCATGAGGCGACATATCAGATGGACCCAAGGGTTTCGATATTGTTTGGGAAAGTACTGGGTTCTCCAGTAGTTAGTTCATTGGCAATTGCAGCGAAGTTGTTCCTCTTTAGTCGTACAATTCCGGAACCAGATATTCTTTGGTGCATGGGGTGGCTAAGGAGCCTTCTATATTTCTCCGCTTGTTGCAAAACTTTAGTGACCCGTCTGTCATCTAAGGGTTGTAAGTCTGTTAATGTTTCTAGAGTCTTGATAGGTGTAGATTTCATAGCACTAGTAATGATACAGACAGCTTGGTTCTGTATTCTGTTAATTTTGCAAAGGTGTGATTTGGAAGCCATAGCCCAGGCTGTGACTCCATATTCTAGAACTGGTCTGACTCTTCCTACATATAGTCTTTTCAAAATATTGCTGCCTGCCCCCCAGTCCGTTCCTGCCAATTTCTTCATAATATTTGTTCGTTTTCTGGCTTTCATCCTTGCTCTGTCTATCTGATTTTTCCAAGTCATTCTGCGATTCATAGTGACACCAAGATATGTTGGGTTGTAGTCAATAGGCAGTGTATGATCCTTTAACTTCAAATTTGCAGAGAGTGTTTTCCTTGATAGGCTGAAAATTGTGTATGAAGTTTTCCTTTCGTTGATTGGTAAGAACCAGGTGTTCATCCACTTTTCAAGTCCACCTAGGGCATCTTGCATCCTGGGTTCAGCTACCGACATACTTTCCTCGCGAGCCCATAACGCCAGATCATCTGCGTATATTGCTGAGTGTATTCTGGGTGGAATGTCCATTACGATGTCAGTTATGAAATTAAAAAGAATGTTGGGGACAAGACTCCGCTTGTGGGACACCTTGCTCGATAGAGACCTTCTTACTTAGTTGATCTTGAACTTGTACTCTGGCCATTCTATCCTGAAGGTATTGAGAGACCCAATTGAATAAACGACCCTGGATGCCAGGTCTAAAAAGCTTGTTCTTTAAACCCTAACGCCAAACCCTATCAAAAGCCTTCTCCATGTCGACCCACACTGCCAGCGTGTGTTTCTTTTCTTGTAGAGCATCCTCTATTTCCTGTGCAATGTAGGTGACCAGGTCTTCAGTTGATCGGTGCTTACGAAAGCCATTTTGTTGTGGTACGATTTGTTGTTTTGTCTCCAGATGCCACATAAGTCTTCTGTTAACCAGCCTTTCCATGAGTTTACTCATGCAGCTCAGTAGGCTAATTGGTCTATAGCTACTTGGGTCTAGTGGGTCTTTTCCACACTTGAGAATGGGCACCATAATAGCTTCTTTCCAGATTGCCGGCACATGACCGCTCTTCCAGCTAGCATTTATTATCCTTAGAAGCTGGCTCTTGGCTTTCTGTCCCAGATTTAGGAGCATTTCTTTGGAGATTCCATCTTTACCAGGGGAACTTTTGAGCTTCAATCCTTTGAGGGTAACATCTAATTCAGTTGGGGTAAAGATGGTCGTCTGATGCTCTTCTGGTGCAAAAGGCCTATGTTTTGCATCTTGGTTTTCCCGCCTTGCAGCTTTCTGATTGTATATTGGAATGTTTATTCTACTAATGTTTTTGTAAGTCTCTATCAGTAGATTTGCTGCCCTTTTGCCTGTGAGGATGTTCTGATTGAGTGTTAATGATATTGGAGGTCGGCAAATGTTTTCGTCACTCAGAGCTTTCGCAAGTTTCCATAGTTTATGACCATTTTTGTCTAGATTAAGGCTCTCTGTTTTGTCTATCAAGCTCTGTCTTGCTGATGTCATGACCTCACGTCTGTATTTGGCCGAGGCTGCTTTGTAGGCAATATTGTTCTCTGTGGTGTGTGATGTTTCAGCTAGTTCTCTGGCAGAGTCCAGTTCCTCTTCCAGTCGTTGTATTTTCTTGTTCCAGTATGGCCTGTAGTTTCTTCTTGCTCCTCTAGGAATGGATTCTTTAGCAGCTCTCAGGATGCCATATGTTAACCGCTCTATCATATTATTGACCTTCTTTTCGTGGGTGTTTATAGGCGCAGTATATGCAACAGTGAGCCTTGCAAACTTTGCCCAGTCTGCTCTCTTATATTTCCAGCGTGGAAGAGGTATTTGCACTCCTGTTTGTGAGCAAGATCCACTGAAAGTTTGACTGGTCTATGGTCACTATCTCCAAGTTGGTTCAGCACTTTTCTGGTTATTTTGATAAATATGTCTCCAGTTGCAAATGCTAGGTCGGGGGTGGAAGTTGTTTTCCATCTTCTTGAGTAGAAGGTTGGGGGAATTCTCCCTAGAGTTTATGAGGAATAGGTTGTTGTCTGTTTCCCATTCTTCCACTTCTTCACCTCGAACATTGAACTCCCTATATCCCCATCTTTCAGAGTGACTGTTAAAGTCTCCTACTACCAGACACTTTGATGGTGTTAATTCCATTGACTCCAGCTTCAGTAATTTGTTATTTGGACAGTATATATTATATATCCTTATACAAGCGGAGTTAATGTATAGATCTGCACCAATGATCTCTGCCTCTCCATTTGTGAATACATCTATCATCTTTGCTGGGACGGAATTTTTAATAAGAATAAGAATTCCACCCTTGTGACCTTCCCTGTCTTGTCTAAATGTTTGATAGCCCCTGATCATGAATCTGTGCTGAGGATTAAGATGAGAATCCTGGATGCAAGCAACATCTATCTCCTCCTCTGCTAGTCTAATTGTTAGAGCTTGTTTCTTGTGGTATATGCCCTCCGCATTCCAATGTATTATATTCAGCTGTTTTTTGAAGCCCTTCCGATAAGCAGTAGTTTCTATCATAAATGGAGTCTGTTAGAACTAGTCTGAAATTGATTTCTTGTCACAAACTGAGTCATTATGGCAGTGACATTGTAACGTACAATTTTCCCCAAACCAACCGTTTGCACAAGTTAAGTCTTAGCTTCCAAGGTCATGAAAAAGCCATCAGAATAAAGACTGTATCTACAGCGAAGGTTAACGAACTGTGTACAAACATTTATTTTCAAACCTTGATTGCATTAAAAAAATCTGCCCACTCGCTGTGATAACAGACATCGTAATGTTCAAAGTCAACATTGTTTAGACCATGGCTCGAATGTAAATAAGATGCCATCTTCGTGCGTCCCATGACGTCATCAAATAATAATCTGACGACGAACTGTGTTTTGTGTGTTCGGAGTTGGAGTCAAACACGATGTCCTAACATCATCAAGCGCTATATATTTAAATACTATGACGATCATCATTTTCAGGAGGACGTGAACTTCCGGGCAATATGGTGGATAGGCGATAGGAACCATTGAAGGCTATGTCTGAAAAGTGTTCCTTGTTGCAGTTTCCTCATATTCCAAGTCCGGCTTGTTGCAGGAGCTACTGAGTTAAGTGCTCTGTGCACACCGTGAGCTGTGTATTCCATCCGTTTTGATCATGTTCCGATATTACAATTGCTTACGATGAATGCTGATATCGTATGACAGGGAACAGTTGGCCGTGTTCACTTTCTGTGCGGTTTCGCCTTATGTCTTTTGGCGTGTGCTGAGACTGCTATGATGGGGACTACAGCTACCTTTCTTTGTTTGGGAGATGAGTTAGTAATTCGGATGATTTCACTGGCACGGGCGGTTGAGCAATTATGGATTTTTAATTCGTTTGCAGTGATACCGGGGCCTTCCATAACCAATAACCAAGATGGATGCTTGTTCGCGTCCGTGCAATGGTGTAAACAATGTTGACTTTGAACATCACGCTGTCTGTTATCACAGCGAGTTGGCGGATTTTTAGAAATGTAACCACTGGTTTGATAATAAATGTTTGTGCACAGTTCGTTAACCACCGCTGTAGATCAAGTCTTTATTCTGCTGGCTTCGTTCGCGACCTTGGAAGTTAATGACCTAATTTTTGCAGCCGGTTGGTTTGGGGCGAATTGTACGTTACAATGTCACTGCTATAATGACGCAGTTTGTGACAAAACTACAAGGACATGCCCAAACAATGACAGTTGTCAGCACGAATATTTCGGATCCCAGTGTCAGTACTTGGATCTCGTTTACGAATACGCCAAAAATCTGAACCTACTTTCCTGTTTGATAACAACGACACCCCATGTATTCCGGACACAGATTCTACATCATTTGAGGCAACTCTCAATCAATCTTTGCCGTTCTCCTGGTTTAGGATTTATGTGAATGACTTAACTAATCCGAACAGTTTCACGGTAAAACTAAATGTTTCTGCCATGTAACAATGAATCACGTTTTGTAGTAAGCTCACACGAGATTGATGTCTTTTGCTCTGGGGCTGGTCTGATCAACAAGTTACGGATGGAAGGGTCGTTAGTTGCAAATATCTGCTCCATCTACATTGGCGGGGGTCGGAATGTGGCTCTCAAACAAAACACAAACCAGACTGGCACAGTTAATGCTTGTTATACGGGAGACGAGTGTGGACCAGAGGCCGCAGTTAATGGCAAAACAAAGACCAATCTCTATGACAATGACTGCACACACACACACACACAATTGAGAAGTGGAACCAATTCTGTTTACTGGTATCTGAACTTTGCCACGCCCCAGAAGACTCACAGCATTCGAATTTATCACCGAGCTAGCACTATGATTCGATTAAAGAATGCCACTCTAAGGGCTTTCTCTGACAGTGGTGGTGTAGTGTTCCAGTATAATGATATATCATACCCAAACATTTCTGTAAACACTATTGTAGTCACCACACAAGCGACAATGGCACACATTAAGATTGCGTTCTCACCGACCATTTCGCAGGCCGACAGTGCACTGACGGTGAGTGAGGTGCAAACATTTACAGACACCTATTGTCTGGACGGGCATTCTTGGTCGTTTTGTGCAGTGTGTAGTGGGTGCTGCAAAGGCTACAACGTGATCATCGGTACGTGTCACGGCAACTGTTCACATGGGATCTATGGACACGACTGTTCCGGGTCTTGTCTAAGTGTTTGTCCTTTATGTGAGGAAAAATCCGGAAAATGCCTACAATGTAAACGTCCTGGCTACACCTGTAGCGACACTTGTCCCGATGGTAATTTTGGGCTACAGTGCAAACAGACGTGTTCTGATGGCTGTGACATCATATGTGACCCAGAAATTACAAACTGTACGTGCAAGGAAACGTACTACGGATCAGACTGCACTCTCAAATGTCCGGACTAACTGTTTCAACGACACCTGTGAACAGTCAACCGGGAACGGTACATGTAAGGGAACGTTCTACGGGTCAGACTGCACCCTCCATTCTCCGGACAACTGTTTGAACGAAACCTGTGAACAGTTAATCGGGGCCTGCGTCTCGTTATTCGATGATTCCCACGTTAAGAAGAGTCTGCCAACTACAACAAACCCAAGCATATGGATTCCTTAATGTGTTTCTGTGCAGTACATGGTTAATTTCTTGGTGTTTTTCCGTGAAGCCATGGCTCATATCTTGATGTGTTTCTGTGCTAGCCATGGCTCATATCTTAACTTGTGTGTGTGTGTGTGTGTGTGTATGTATGTGTGTGTGTGTGTGTGTGCTGGCCATGGCTCATATCTTGGTGTGTGTCATGTTAGTCATATATCATATCTTGGTGTGTCCGTGTTAATCATGTCTCATATCTTTATGTGCGTATGTGTTTAGTCATATCTCATATTTTAGTGTGTATCTGTGTTAGTCATGTGTCATATTTTTGTGTGTGCATGTCTATGTCAGTCATATCTCATGAGATATCTTTATTTGCATGTTTATGTTAGTCATGTGTCATATATCTTGATGTGTGTCAGTGTTAGTCATGCCTCGTATCGCTGTGTGCATGTCTGTGTTGGGTACATCTCATATCTTTGTGTGCGCATGTCTGTGTTAGTCACCTCTAGTGACTCGGGCAGATGGTGCTCGTAAACCTGGGAGGGCCGACCATCTAAGGGCAGAATCCCCCTACAGAAATCATCATCTACTGCCTTGCAGGAAGATTGGGGACAATCAAAGGCTAAGGAATGCAAACCTGAATAAAATGCTGGCTGAAATCGGATGCACTGGGCCACTGGCACAGAACACAGTGCAACGTTTTAACGGGTGTTCAATCGGAGTGGATCTGGCAGACTCTAATTGCGATGTTCTGTCTGTGGGGGCGATAAACACACTTAACCTGACAGCTGACTTCATGTGAGAGTCTGGAATCCTACTCTGATTGAGTCCTGATCGCAGAGAGAGAGAGAGAGAGAGAGAGAGAACTTTGTTCCTACGTCTCTTTTCCAGCTCTCTCATGCATATGTACACCGACATTTACAATCAAGATAAAAATGCAGACAAATGATGGTCATGCTTTGCTGAGAAGAAAAGACAAGAGAATCCCAGAGTAAGTCCTGAAATGGAAACCAGAGGGTAAAAAAAAAGATGCATACAGAAACACTAAACAGGACACTTAAGCAGGAAGCAACAACAGCTGTAATCAGCTCCATTGGGAGAGGATGAGAGACTCGCCCAGAATAGGGACGTGTGACGAGACACTTTGTGGGACCTGTGCAAAATCTGACATTACTTGCAGAATGGAGAAAAGAACAAACATTAAATACATAATAATTATTACATTAAATATCGTGTGAGTAGAGCTATAGAAAACATGGGGGAAAAAATCGTCAAACGGTATTACGCAACTAAACGTGTACAAAGACGAGACAAACTTCGATGCTTCGGCCAAAATCTTCATCACGTATAAGAAAACAAATACTTGTACTTTATACACAACCACGATAGGAAAAGTACTACTCTAAAGCAATTATAAACATAACAGCCAAACACTGATCTCAAAATTAGATCCTACCTGCCCTATTGGCTATCTTTCTTTTTACCAACAGACATGTTCAATCCTGGCCATTGTTACTTTTAAGATACATGGCCAAACAATTTCATTTTGCGTTTCTTAACATCTGATGTTCCGTGTTCCTATTGTGAGGTTGTTTCTTATTCTTATTTGGTGTGCTATTTTCCCAGTTTTTTTGGGCATTTGATAGTTTAGACAGAAGAATGCTTTGGAAGTTGCTGAGTCATTACGGAATCCCCATACAATTTATTAACCTGATAAAAACAATGTATGAAGAAGCGAAATGTAATGTGGTGCATGAAGGACAGATTACAGAAGCATTTGAAATAAGAACAGGAGTAAGGCAGGGATGCCTTCTGTCTCCATTTCTCTTTCTACTGGCCATAGATTGGATTATGAAAATAACTCAAAACAACATAAATGGGATCCAGTGATCACTGACGAAACAACTTGATGATTTAGACTTTGCTGGTGACATAGCTCTCTATCACACAGCCATCAACAGATGCAGGATAAAATGAGCCTACTTGAGGTGAGATCACAACAGCTAGGACTGAATATTAACAGAGATAAGACCAACATTATCAGAATTAGTTCAGTTGGCAATAAATAAAAAATACTAGGAGAAATACCTCTACTAGACGTACAATTTTACATATATCTATGGCCACTGGCGCAGTACACAGTGCAACGTTTTAACAGTAGTTAAACGGAGTGGATCTAACCGGCTTAAACAGACAGGTGTCTTCGTGTGAGAGTCTGGAGTCCTACTCTGATTGAGTCCTTATCGCAGACAGAGAGAGAGACATATATCTGGGGAGTAATATAGATAAAGAGGGAGGAACAGAAAATGATACCAAATTAAGGATATCAAAATCAAGAGGAGCTTTCATTGCACTGGGAAACATATGGAAATCCAAAGAAATTAGGTTAAATACAAAAATAAAAATGTTCAACTCAAATGTTAAGTCGGTCCTATTATATGGCTGTGAAACATAGAGAACAGTAAAATTGACAATCACGAAGATACAGATTTTCATTAATGGATGCTAACGCAGAATAAAAGGATGGAAATGGCAGGACAAAATCACTAACATAGAATTATGGAAATGTACCAGTCAAATACCAGTGGATAAAGAGATACAGCGAAGACGATGGCGCTGGATAGGACATACACTACGGAAGCCAACTGAGAGTATTACACAACAGGCCCTTTTTTTTGGAATCCCCAGGGGAAAAAACAAAGAGGAAGACCAAGGAATTCTTGGAGAAGACAGATAGAAGCTGAGATGAAGATGATGGGGGAGACATGGAATGATCTTAAAAGAATTGCAAAAAACAGAATGACTTGGAAAATGTTTGTTGAAGACCTATGCTCCACTGGGATCTAAAAAGGTAGACGATTTTCCCAGTGTCTGTGAGCCGCGATGGCTCAGTGGTTAGTGTACTGGACTACAAAGGACAAGAGGTAGGGTTCGATCCCAATCGACGGCTTCCAGTTCACCCAGCGTTTAATGGGTACTGGATTTATTTTTTTCTGGGAAGTAAAGCGGCAGGGGCGTAATACCGACCACATTACCCCAAAAATCATGTGCCGAAGGTCAGTAAAATTTATGGTCACTAACACCATATTCCCTATACGCCACTTGCCGTGACGGGACCCTTTACTTTACTTCTATTTTCCCAGTAGTCCACTTATAGCCTCTGTCATGGCAAGCAACAAAAGACGAATTATTGTTTACTAATCAATGTTCTATAGAACGAAAAAATATTCAATGAAAAAGCAATTGTCGCAACATAACGTTTTATTTTATTTTAGGAAATGCAGCTTTTACCTTGACTTTTATATATCTTAGTTAACTATTTCGATGTCTACAAAGATTGTATTACTTATAGTTCACATCACCGCACATCAGGCAAGCCCAAGGGTGGTCATTTCCTTCCGCAAGATTACAAAATACGTGCATACTGATGATACTAATAGGTGACACTTGTAGGCATGCCCTAATAGGCCAGGAATTCGTGAAGCATTCTAAAACACTGAGGCTATGCTGGCGCACATGTTGCATCATTTGCTGGGAAGGGCGACGCACCTATGCCCCGGGGAGCATTAAGGCGAAAGGCAACAACAACAGGCACCAGATTCCACCTGAGATTGAACAACTCATCCAGAACAGGGGCGTGTGGTGAGATACAACAGCAGCGTAGAATGTCTGCTCTTTGTGACGTATTTGGCTTGAAAGGACAATCAAGGTAGGTGGATGGATGGATGGATGGATGGATGGATGGATGGATGGATGGATGGATGGATGGATGGATGGATGGATGGATGGATGGATGGATGGATGGATGGGTGGGTGGGTGAGTGGATGGATGGATGGATGGATGGATGGATGGATGGATGGATGGGTGGGTGGGTTGGGTGGGTGGGTGGGTGGATGGATGGATGGATGTGTGGGTGGGTGGGTGGGTGGGTGGGTGGGTGGATGGATGGATGGATGGATGGATGGATGGATGGATGTACGGATGGACGAACTGGTAGAAGGGCGGACATACAGGCAGGCTGGACGAACGGGCGGGTGGTTTCGGGCCGGCGAGCGGACGGACGGACGATCGGTCGGTCGGGCGGTTGGGTGAGCGGATTGACGATCGGTCAGTCGGTTTGGTGGGCGGGTGGGTGGGTGGACGGAGGATGGACAGACGGACGGGCTAGCGGGCAGACGGCCTGGCGGACGGACAGACAGACAGACAATAGATAGATAGACAGACGATAGATAGATGGATAGAATATTGTCATCAAAGTGCGAGGGCGTCTTCACTGCCAAAAGATATTTGAGAACATCAAGCAGAAAGAAAAAACTATTCAAAATTGATCTTGTGACCCATATTGATTTTACAATCTATCACAAGTTCTGTATAGACAAGGGCCTCTTCTCTCACATGCGCGCCGCATTGTGAGCTTTCGAGGTCAATACAGCAGGAGGCCAACGTCTGAGAGGCATGACCCAGACGGGCCCGCCCTATCTAGAGTGTCAAAAAGCTTAAGGGCCAAAACACTTGCTCGACGGGGATCTCATGGTGATCAGATTGCTTCCGCTTGTGAGGCGCTGTATTAAGAGTTTCCTATTATTAGTACAAAATAAAGACAACAATTTCTAATATAAATGAATAATTCCGTGTTGATTGTTAGTCTCACAACCAGCTATAATATTTTATGAACACAGAATTGTCAACACCGCAAATGTGAATCAGATTGCCCAGCCTTTGCTATCTAGAGTTCGTTCTGAAATTAGTGTCCACAGACTTTATTAATTATCTCGGAAACTGTTTGATGAATTTCTCTAATTCTTTTTCGTGAAATCTTATTTTTTCACCGAGTTTCAGTTTTTTTTATTTTTGCCCTACTGTCATGCATTTAGGAAAGATTTTTGCTTATTTCAGGTATATAATAATATTATTTTCTTGCTTGTCTTAAATTTTACGGTTTTACAATACCCACATTTGTTGTAATCAACTTACCAATTAAAAAGGCAAATTTCACGTGCACAACACACAATCTTAGCACCGTTTCGCACTCTTGTAAGACCTCGCCACTCCAAGGTTTTTTTTTTTTATAATTTCATTTCCGATTTCTTGTTAAATTCGTCCAGATGCGTATTTTGACAAAATATTTGCTATTAATGGATATTCCTCCATATGTGTAATCATTTGTAAGCTATTGTGAAGTGACTACTTGATTTTTAAAACTATGAAGAGTGTAAAATGTAAATTCATCACTATGCAAAAGGAAATTGTTATTGTGAATGCACTTTTGCAAGGAATCTAAAAGGGGTCGGTTATATTACTATTCAATGTAATACGGATACGCCTTTGGCTTGCATTGTTAGAAAATTAACATAATTTACAGTAAAATCTAATGTTTAGAGCACACGGTTTGATATTTTCCTAAAATTATATAACAAAAAACGATTTGTGCAAAATTCAGACTACCTTTGTATTTAAATGTTATAAAATCTGAAGGTCGGTGAAAAAATAAGATTTCATGAAAAAGAATTACAGAAATTCATCAAACAGTTTCCGAGATAATTGATCAACTCTGTGGGCACGAATTTGTGAACAAACTACAGTCCTACAGGTCTCCTGTTTATGGCCAGCTTTAACGTTCGCAACAGTACATGTAATCGATCAGTGTCGCACAAGCCACAGAGCGCATGCACTTTTAAACACAGACTTCTGTGTTCGTGTGTTACAATGCTTCACTTTCATATAAACAGGATGGGCTCAAAAGCTGATTGCTTGCGTCGGAATCAGCGAAACAGAACTGATAAAGATCTCTCTTTACTTTCAAGTGAAAACAGACTAACTGGTCTTCTCATGCATGCAATGATCGAGAACAGGAATGGAATACATATTCTAAAAAGTTCTCGGTAAAATCAAATATGTTTGGCAAGCTCAGATACTTAAATTTGTCGTAAACCACAAAACATCGTAGGGAGCCGCGATAGCTCAGTGATTAGTGAACTGGACTACAAAGGACAAGAGGTAGGGTTCGATCCCAACCGATGGCTTCGGATTCACCCAGACTTTAATGGGTACCGGATTTTTTAATGGGAAAATAAAGTTGCGACACGGGCGTAATACCGACCAAATTACCCCAAAATCATATTCCGTTGGTCTGTAAAATTTATGGTCACTAACACCATATTTCCTATACGCCACTTGGCGTGACGAGGGTACTTTTATTTTTTACAACACAACGTAATTACGATCATTAATGATTCCTTAAATAGCGAACAGTGAAGTGAAGTAATCGTTTTCCCAAATTCAAAGCCACATGGGTTAGTGGCTTTTTTTTTTCAAAAATACGAAAAATTGTTCTTTGTTTTCTTCGTGATGTTACCTCTCCACTTCCCCCGATTAAGAAGTGAGATTCTACGTCTATCCTTCTCGGATAACGACAATAAACACGAGGTTCTCCCGTGTGCACTCGCGCATGTTAAAGAACCTTTGGCAGATAAAATCGAAAAGAGCAGGCTCTCTATTTGGTGCCCATGCACAATTATTAGCAACAACCTATACCGTGGATTCCAGACTGTGTTACAGAGTTCATGCACATGGACCAGGATTCTACCCTGATTTTCTCCAGAGGTTCTCAAATTGGATACAGGAGCACATATGGAGTCTTCCGGTATACTGTGATGACGATAATAAAAACAACAAAAATCGTTGAGCGAACACAAAAATTGAAGATATATAAATTAAAAAGAAGATGGAGTTTTAGAAGCATGGACGCATAACGTGAAGTTAGACGAAAGCAAGCTTGTGTTAATAGAAATAAGAATCATTGAGTTCTTCAGTGTTCAGAAGATCTTGTTATTCTGCACTGAATTGAGTTATTGAGTTATTGAGTTATTGAGTTATTGAGTTACTTGCAGGCCATCATCCTTGCGCTCCGAACATTTCCATAGCTGCTCTGATTCCACCCTCAGCAAGGCTTGCAGTTTGCTGCGACTGACCACTCCAGTTCTATGTTGGTTGATTAATCTTCTTATATGTCCACTAAGTTTCTCGTTTCTGGCTGTCCCCATCATAACTTCCATCTCTTTCATCCGAAAAAGAATGAGAGCGGTCAATGACATTTAATTAACAAGTAAAATGATCAATGGAGGAAACAGAAATGTGCTTTCACAAATGAATATTGAGAATAAAAGGAAGCTGACAACAAAATAATGAGACTTTATTTTTAATGAAACCAGAATGACAGATAAGTTTTCACAAGTATTACAAAAGGCACTGCGCATTCTTTCGTCTGCTGATGCGGAGAAAAAAACTTGAAAATAATGTAAAAGCTGGTTAAAAGACAAGAAAGACACCGAGAAACAATTGTAAACGGTTCAACAGTTTCCTTCTTACATGGAAAAATATCAATTTAATAAAAATAAACAACCATTAGAGGAGAAGGTGGATGTACATTACAGTGGTCATTTGCTCAAAATGGATGAAGGAAGACATTATCCATCGGGCATTCATGTAGGATCCATCTGGTAAATGGAAAATAAGGAACCCAAAAGAAAAACTAAGCAAAAATGTTACTAGGAAAGACTCAACCATGGAATTAGGAAACAATCAAGACCTACAAGAACTCGCGGGGAATTATGACTTCAGTCTTATATATACTGCCTGGAGGTGAAGGCGCGCCTACCAGCACCAGAGCTGGAAGTTGTCAGCGACCCACAGCTGATGGCTTGCGCCAGGATCGGTGAACCAAAACCATCCAGACCCTGCTCCACCTCTCCGCGGTGCCTCCAGTAACAGACTAGCCTGTCTAGTCTGGCCAAGTGTGCAGGGAACGAAAAGGAAAGACAACCCGGTACTCAAAAATGTCGTGCTGAAGTCGGATGTGTTGGGCTGAAAGGCGCAAATATAACAGTTATACTGCAAACCACAACACAACGCATAGACACGTCCACAACGTCCTTGTAAGGGCGGATGATTAAGAGGAATATTCTAGTCTACCACGATACTCTAGAATACTTTAGTCATTGGGTGAACGCAACCAACCAACCAACCATATACTGTCTACGGTCCAGGAGGAAATGAAGTAAAATAAAGTGGTCATTATCACCTACTCTCGAGTTCCTGGCACCTGATGATGATGATAACACTGTGAAAGAGAAATAATTCCAATCGAAACGAATTCATCGACTTTCTGATTATCAAATGTCACGTCGACCAGGTTCTGCAGTCATGGATCGCCAATTCCGAAAACCAGTTAACAGATTAAAATTAGAATTCAATAGAACATGGGGCGCTTCAAAAAGATATACATGTAATTGCATTTAAGTGATTGAAAACAGAGTATATCTATCAGAGTATATTTTGAATAGAGGAATGAGGTGAGGCGGGGGTGGGGGGGGGGGGTGGGGGTGGTTTAACAGGCGGAGATTGTAAAAACGTGGGAATTGGAAAAAGTGTTATTTTCAGAGATTGAATTTTAAAAAAAAGTTATTCCAAAAAAAATCAACAAACAAAAGAAATAATTAATAAAAGTGTTATAAATGGATTCGTCGAAATGAAAAACTAATCATTCAAAGTGGGAACTAACATTGTAAAACTGAGGGGAGAATAGCCGGTTTCATTTTTTTTTTACCTCAGTGATTGAAACGTGAAACATAAAAGAAAATAGAGGGGGGGGGGACAAAGGGAGAAGATGGAGGAGGAAAAAAGAGAGGAGAGCAATAAATGGTTTAGAAAAGTCAAACGAATGAAAAGCATGAAAGATATAGGACGAAATAATGAATGAGACCGGAAGACCAGAAACATACAAATAAAAAAACGTAACATTGAGAGAGAGAGAGAGGGAGAGAGACAGAGAGACAGAGAGACAGAGAGAGAGAGAAGATGTGTTAATCGTCTTCTTCTTCTTCTTTCCTTCCTCATTTGCCTTTCAGCGTCGAGAGGAGATGTAATTTACGGTCTTTTGTTCTTCTGTTCGCCTCTGCTGCTATGTTTCCTATTGCTTCTAATATTCCATCCATCCATCTTTCTTTTTCGTGGTCGACCATTGGGTCTGGTATTCTCACAACGTTTGTTGAAGGCTCGTTGTGTTGTGTTTTGATCTTTCTGCCTTGTCACGTGGCCAAACCGTTGTATCTGTTGCTTCTTTATATATTCTATGGCGGGGGCTATTCCTAGCTTTTTTCTCAGTTCTTCATTTCTGACCTTATCTCTCAGACTGTTTCCTGCCATTCGGCTAACCCATTTCATCTCAGTAGAGGTTATTTTTTCTTATTGTTCTTGCATCTAGGGTTCAGGTCCATTGGTAGCACAACGTTGGAATAAAGTTTAATACATGTGTTAATGTATGTATATAAATGTTAAGAACTAGAGAGACGCTAAGAATAACGCTGATAGGAGAAAGAAATAAGAGATAAGCTCGTGTGATAAGATCGAACAATCACCTAGAATAGAGATGGAAGACAGAAAACACTACCAGTCACAGAAAAACAGAAAACACTACCAGTCACAGAAAGACAGAAAACACTACCAGTCATAGAAAGACAGAAAACACTACCAGTCACAGAAAGACAGAAAACTGTACCAGTCACAGAAAGACAGAAAACTCTACCAGTCACAGAAAGACAGAAAACACTATCAGACACAAAAAGACAGAAAACTGTACCAGTCACAGAAAGACAGAAAACACTACCAGACACAGAAAGACAGAAAACTCTACCAGTCACAGAAAACACTACCAGTCACAGAAAGACAGAAAACACTACCAGTCACAGTAAGACAGAAAACACTACCAGTCACAGAAAGACAGAAAACACTACAAGTCACAGAAAGACATAAAACACTACCAGTCACAGAAAACACTACCAGTCACAGAAAGACAGAAAACACTACCAGTCACAGAAAGACAGAAAACACTACCAGTCACAGAAAGACAGAAAACACTACCAGTCACAGAAAGACAGAAAACACTATCAGTCACAGAAAGACAGAAAACACTACAAGTCACAGAAAGACATAAAACACTACCAGTCACAGAAAGACAGAAAACACTACCAGTCAGAGAAAACACTACCAGTCACAGAAAGACAGAAAACACTACCAGTCACAGAAAGACAGAAAACACTACCAGTCACAGAAAACACTACCTGTCACAGAAAGATAGAAAACACTACCTGTCACAGAAAACACTACCAGTCACAGAAAGACAGAAAACACTACCAGTCACATGAGATGTCTAGCAGCGCAGGACGGAAGAACAAAGCTAACATCTGCTAACATCATGTGGTCATCGTGACTTGTTAACTCCTAGACCCAGGATTCTCATGCTACAAGCTGCAATAACTTTCTTGATTTCCCGAGTTCTTATAGAAATGTTGGTTAATATTGAATCAAGTGGATGGTGAGTAGGGAGCCAATGATGGGATGTAACATCATCTTCCCCATCATCTTCATCTCTGCTTCTATCTGTCTTCTCCAAGAATTCCTTGGACTTCCTCTATGTCGTTTTCCCTGGGGATTCCAAAAAAGGGCCTGTTGTGTAATACTCTCAGTTGGCTTCCGCAGTGTGTGTCCTATCGTCTTCGCTGTATCTCTTTATCCACTGGTATTTAACTGGTACATTTCCATAGCTCTGGGGTTTAACATGCACTCTCATAAAATATTATGACAACTTTGCAAACAAAAATAATACAACAAAATACTGACGTTTCTACCTATGCGGCGATCTTATGAGAACGATGACAACGATAACAAACGATGAGGCACAGATAAATACTACTTCATCTAGGATGATAAGGACTTGTAAATGAAGGAGGATTGGACGGAGGGAAAAGAGATGAAATGGTGATACGAGACGTATTTTAGTGAACACATTTCTCTCTCGAGTTCGGGAGGCCTGTATTGAGCGGTAATATTATTATTGTGGCTATAGCAATGATATTTTAAAACTTCACGCAAGGTAGCACTTGCAATGAATATTTAACTACCCTCAAAGAAGGTGCATTAACAGCCTCGTTATGAACCATATTTTTTAGGGCCACATGCACTATAGATTTATAGCTGATAAGTCCATAAATCGACTACAAATCTATAAATGCTGTTATTTAGACAACATATGAAGCCTACATATAAATTAACAATATATTTTATTTTCTAATTTCGATAACAAACGAGTTACATTTTACCTATAAAACAATATGTGGAAGTGATGAATCGGTTATAATTACTGCCTGTTTATATATAATCAAAATCATCTTTTGTACACAAATGCATTATCTTTTAATTTTGCTTATCTTTTTAGATGTCAATTGTATAAAAGGGAGAAGTGGGGTAGGAGTTCTGAATGAATTAAAGTGAATAGAGACAGTGGTGGTCGTGTCCTTATTTTTCAATGACCAACAGGACACTTATGAGTGATGTGGCCGGTGTCATACCAGGCCGTTGGGTACAAGTATCCTGACAGCAACAGCGATGGAACCTGCAGGAGGCCAGAACCATACAGACCACCTCTCTCCACCTCTTCGTGGTGCCTCTAGAAACAAACATGTTTAGCCTGATCAAGCAAACAGGGATCGAAGAGGGAAGGCAATCCAGTACTGAAATATTATGTGCTGAAGTCGGATGTATTCAGCCGAAAGGCGTTAAGTATAACAGTTCTACTACAAGCCGCATCACGACACATCTACTCCCACATAACGCCCGTTCAAGGACGGATGACAAAGCTGACAATCAATTTCTTTAGTATTCATCAGGCAAGCGCCAGAAAGAAAGAAAATCCAGGCCGACCTGGTTTCCCAGAAAAATCTGGCATCCATTTAAAGTTAGATAACTCTATGAGCTGTTTATTAGGATCGAACTCGATCACTTGTCCTCAGTAAACCAGTTCACTAACCATTAAGCTACTGAGGCTCATAATCTTATAATCAAAGAAAATGTTAGTCAATGCAGGCTGGTGATATTTCGCTATAGACAAATAATAATAAATGAATATTATTATAGAGGGAAACTTCCGAGGCGATAATCAGTGAATCAGTTCTGAGGCAGAGGTATGTTTACAGTACTCGGAAAAAATGACAAATAATCATCAAAAGAAATTTAACAAAAAAACAAGGAACAACATATGGTCCGAAGCAGGATCGAACCCCGTACTCAGTGGCACGGCGCCCTGCCACGAGAAGCCAAAGGATAGGGAACACTGCCAACTCAGCTAACTCTGTATAAGTGATATTTCACTATAGCTTATTCATGTATGACACTGGTGATGGTCGCTAAAGCCTTCAATTTAAAGTATGTATTTGGTCAATAGCTCCTTCCCTCTCTCCGTGTGTCTTGACTCTACAAATCAGCTAAACGCAACCATCAGTAGCATTGATTAGACTGTTTCAGTACAGGGCATTACCACCGCTTTGCGGGACTCTACGGATGAGTACTATGACGTCACTACAGTGTGCATTAGTTTCTCTGAACTGGGTTTAGCTATGCGGCCCAGTGCATTTGATCTCAATATTTCTGTGCCTGCCTGTGCCTTGTTCCAACCTTTTACTTTTGACCTTTATGGCTCGGAGGGATTTCTCAGCAACACTCGGTCACGTAGCTCTAACTTGACATAGTAGGCTTGGGTGACTTCATGGCAGCACTCGGTCACATAGCTCTAACTTGACATGGTAGGCTTGGGAGACTTCATGGCAACACTCGGTCACATAGCTCTAACTTGATATGTTTCTAAGATGGCGGATCTTGTCCACGTTCTCTCGATCGCTGCAAAAAGTGCATTCGGGTTCTGAAAAATTTCGGTTCTCCATTGCACTCCTTTGCGTTAAAGTCAAGACGATGCTCTTCTTATTATATCTGCGCCGATAAAACATTGTCGTATGCCGGCAATATTCAATTTTTGACAAATCAAGTGTTGTGAATGTGAGCGTCCATCGTCTAGGCTTGTTCTGCTCTTGACGTCACATTTGTGCTGTTCATGACCGTTGTTGGATTCGCTTGGCGCAAGTTATTTCCATGTTACACATTAATGTGAAATGCTTCGTCAGCCGCAGTTGTATCTCTTTAGGGAATTTGCACCGTATCTGTTCGTCGATGCTACATTCACTAGAGTAATCAAGAATCTAAAGGGCGCGTTATTGCAGTGCGTCCGACATTATTATGTGTGCTACGTCATCGCAATGGCTCATCGTAAATCCCTAGACCGGCCGTACGCTAATCTTACGGTCAGTTGTTTGACGTGCGACGGGGATAATCTGACGACTAACTGTGTGTTTATATGTTCGAAATTGGAGTCAACAACGACAGCCTAACATCATCAAGCGCTATACATTTTTAAAGAAATATGACGATCATCACTTTCGGGAGGACGTGAACTTCTGGTATATGGGGGATAGGCGGCAGGAACCATTGCAGGCTATGCATGAAACGTGTTCCTTGTTGCAGTTTCCTCATATTCCAAGTCCACGGGTGACTGGTTGGTCTCGAGGCAAGACGCCGGCCTCGGGACAGAGAGGTTGTGGGTTAAAATCTCGGCTACACCGGTTGGGATTTTTATCTATGACTTCTCTCTGCGGCAACCACCCCTGGTCTCAGCAGCAAGGCCCGGTTTGAAAAGTCAGTTACTCATTGACGAAAAAAAAACACGAGTACCTCCGAAGTCGGAGTTATCTGCCTGTGCGGCGAGGAACCCCTGTGCACACGGCTGCCTGGGAAAATTGGATTAAGACGCAAAATTCAGTTCCTAGTCTCTAGGGACTTCGTCAGAGTTGAAAGCTGGCGATACGCAACAGCAACAACATGTTAGGCTTGGGTGACTTCTTGGCAGCACTCGGTCACGTAGCTCTAACTTGATATGGTGGGCTTGAGTGACTTCTTGGCAGCACTCGGTCACGTAGCTCTAACTTGATATGATGGGCTTGAGTGACTTCTTGGCAACACTCGGTCACATAGCTCTAACTTGATATGATGGCCTTGACTGACTTCTTGGCAGCACTAGGTCACGTAGCTCTAACTTGATATGATGGGCTTGAGTGAAGTCTTGACAGCACTCGGTCACGTAGCTCTAACTTGATATGATGGGCTTGAGTGACTTCTTGGCAGCACTCGGTCACATAGCTCTAACTTGATATGATGGGCTTGACTGACTTCTTGGCAGTACTCGGTCACGTAGCTCTAACTTGATTTGGTGGGCTTGAGTGACTTCTTGGCAGCACTCGGTCACGTAGCTCTAACTTGATATGATGGGCTTGAGTGACTTCTTGGCAACACTCGGTCACATAGCTCTAACTTGATATGATGGCCTTGACTGACTTCTTGGCAGCACTAGGTCACGTAGCTCTAACTTGATATGATGGGCTTGAGTGAAGTCTTGACAGCACTCGGTCACGTAGCTCTAACTTGATATGATGGGCTTGAGTGACTTCTTGGCAGCACTCGGTCACATAGCTCTAACTTGATATGATGGGCTTGACTGACTTCTTGGCAGCACTCGGTCACGTAGCTCTAACTTGATTTGGTGGGCTTGAGTGACTTCTTGGCAGCACTCGGTCACATAGCTCTAACTTGATATGATGGGCTTGACTGACTTCTTGGCAGCACTCGGTCACGTAGCTCTAACTTGATTTGTTGGGCTTGGGTGACTTCTTGGCAGCACTCGGTCACATAGCTCTAACTTGATATGATGGGCTTGACTGACTTCTTGGCAGCACTCGGTCACGTAGCTCTAACTTGATATGGTGGGCTTGAGTGACTTCTTGGCAGCACTCAGTCACGTAGCTCTAACTTGATATGGTGGGCTTGAGTGACGTCATGGCAGCACTCGGTCACGTAGCTCTAACTTGATATGATGGGCTTGAGTGACTTCTTGGCAGCACTCGGTCACATAGCTCTAACTTGATATGATGGGCTTGACTGACTTCTTGGCAGCACTAGGTCACGTAGCTCTAACTTGATATTATGGGCTTGAGTGACTTCTTGACAGCACTCGGTCACGTAGCTCTAACTTGATATGATGGGCTTGAGTGACTTCTTGGCAGCACTCGGTCACATAGCTCTAACTTGATATGATGGGCTTGACTGACTTCTTGGCAGCACTCGGTCACGTAGCTCTAACTTGATTTGGTGGGCTTGAGTGACTTCTTGGCAGCACTCGGTCACATAGCTCTAACTTGATATGATGGGCTTGACTGACTTCTTGCAGCACTCGGTCACGTAGCTCTAACTTGATTTGGTGGGCTTGAGTGACTTCTTGGCAGCACTCGGTCACATAGCTCTAACTTGATATGATGGGCTTGACTGACTTCTTGGCAGCACTCGGTCACGTAGCTCTAACTTGATATGATAGGCTTGAGTGACTTCTTGCCAGTACTCAGTCACATAGCTGTAGCACAACTGACTGTATATTTTCTCAGCCCTCCTGGCTGAAAGGGAATTTCCGGAAAACCTACAACTACCGTTATGTTTTCAACTTTGCGATCCACAGGTGGTTGTGTGAAGAGTGAAGTCAGCAGTCTTTAGATGCTATAGTTGGAAACGTCACTCTAGTTGGAGGGTTTTCATGTCTTATTCTCTGTCTCCGGACCTTAGTAAATACATAGTGTGGCTGTAGCTCGATATGTTCGGCAACATAGCTCTTGTGACTAAGCCACATAGGCTCGTCTACCACTTCATGATGTAGAAACATCAAAGGAGCACATTTATACAGATGTCTCATCATCTTCATCATGGAGTGTCGTCTCCGCATCGAAGCTTGGCTACCATGGAGCGCCATTCCACTCTGTCTCTTGCTTTGATGGTGCAGATTGTCATAGGCTTACTTGTTCATCTTTTGATTTTACTCGTCCATGTTAGTCTTGATCTGCCTCTGCCTCTTTTACCTTGTATTTTCACTTCCAATATTACTTTTATTAGGCTGTTGTGTTTTTTACATGTCCGAAAAAATTTATTTTTCTTGTTCTAATTGTGTTTAATAGTTTTTCTTTTACTTTTTAGTTTGTTTTAAAACTTCATCGTTTGTTTTCTTTTCTTTCCATCCAATTCTACCTATTCTTCTATGAATCTACTTTTCAAAGGCTTCAATTTTCTGTTCTGTTTTCTTGCCTAATGTCCATATTTCTGCACCATACAAGAATTTTTAGAAGATGCAACACTTTGCTGGGTGTCCGGTTAGCGCAATCGATAGGCGGTTGGCTTACCACGGCAACAGCCGGGGTTCGTAATCCTGGCGAGGACACCTGGGTTTTACTAATTCCCTAAAAATTAGTAGGAGCCGCGATAGCTCAGTGGTTAGTGAACTGGACTACTACGGACAAGGGGTAGGGTTCGATCCCAACCGACGGCTCCGGGTTCACCCAGCCTTAAATGGGTACCGGATTTTTCCTGGGAAAGTAAAAGCAGCACGGGCGTAATACCGACCACATTACCCCAAAAATCATGTGCTGAAGGTCTGTAAAATATAGGGTCACTAACACCATATTTCCCTATACGCCACTTGGCGTGACGGGGGGTACTTTACTTTACTTGCAACACTTTGCTATTCTTAGTTTCAGCCCTACTGTTATTTGTTTTGATGTTAGTATATTTTTCATGGCATTAAAATTACTTTTTTGCCATACCTATTCTGTTATTTATTTCATTTGTACATTTTCCATCACTGGTTATAGTGTGTCCCAGGTAGTTGTAGCTCTGAGCTGTCTCCAGATGTATTCCTTCAACTTTGATATTTAGTTGTAGGTAGTGAGAATTTTCTTTGTTTATGATCATAGTTTTAGTCTTTTTGATATTCATATCTAGTCCATATGTTTTGCTTGTCATGTGTCTAACTGATGTCTAACTGGTCACATTTTATTAAGACATCAAAAATCATCATCTGTGCCGTCTCCGTTCAGCACGTTGGCTATCATACATCACAATTTCACTCTGTCTCCAATCTAGATATTACGTTATTCATAGCTTACATTGATCATGTCTTAATTGTATCATTCTACTTTACATCTTATCTGCCTCTACTTAGCTTACGTTTTATTTTACCTTTCAATAAGTTTTTCAGCATGTCATTGTAGCTCTTTCTTTGCGTGTCTAAAATGTCTTGTTCGAATTAATTGAAATAACTCTTTCTTTATTTTCATCATTTCAAGACTTCATTATTTGTTCTATTCCCTGCTCACTCAGTTTTATCTATACTCAGATAAATTCAAACCCAACATATCATGAAGTCACCATGGACCGCAGAATGACATGGAAAAATGAAATAAACAAAGAAAACAAAAGAGCCAGAAACTACCAAATGTAATAAAGAAACTAGCAGGAACGAACGGTATAAAACTAAGAATAGTAAAATGTTATATCTTCTGAACATTCATGTATGCTGCAGAAACATGGGCATTACACACACACACAAACACAGAACAGAAAATTGAAGTAATTGAAATGTGGATTTATAGAGGAATAAGAAGATTTGAATGGAAAGGAAAGACAACAAACAATAAAGTCCTAAATTAACTAAAAATTAAAATAGAACTACTAAACACAATTCAAACTCTCTCTCTCTCTCTCTCTCTCTCTCTCTCTCTCTATCTGCGATCAGGACTCAATCAGAGTAGGACTCCAGACTCTCACACGAGCACAGCTGTCTGTTTAAGCCTGTTAGATCCACTCCGCTTGAATACCTGTTAAAACGTTGCACTGTGTTCTGCGCCAGTGGCCCAGTGCATCCGATTTCAGCCAGAATTTTGTTCAGGTTTTGCTTTCCTTAGCCTTTGATTGTCCCCAATCTTCCTGAGAGGCACCAGATGATCTTTTCTGTAGGGGGATTCTGCTCTTAGATGGTCGGCCTTCCCAGGTTTACGAGCACCATCTGCCCGAGTCACTAGAGGTGACTAACACAGACATGCGACTTGTAATATGGGGAAACTGTAACTAGGAACACTTTTCATGTACAGCCTCCAACTGTTCCCGCCGCCTATCCCCATATACCGGTAAGTCACGTCCTCTTGAAAATGATGATCGTCGTAGCACTTGATGATGTTAGGCCATCGTTGATGACTCCAATTCCGAACATAGAGACACACAGTTAGTCGTCAAATTTTCCCCGTCGCACATCAAACAGCAGATCAATTCAAACAAGACAAATGATATTTTGGGGCATGGCAAAAGACACAGTAGCCTACTAGAAGTAATCTTGGAAAGGAAAATACACGGTAAAAGAGGCAGAGGCATTCCTAGACTAATATGGACGAGTAACATCAAAAGATTGACAAGTCAGCCTATGACAACCTGCACCATCAAAGCAAGAGACAGAGCGGAATGGCGCTCCATGGCAACCAACCTTCGATGTAGAGACGGCACTCAATGATGGTGACGATGATGCTCTACTGGCAAGCTTTAAGTTCATTAACACCTCATTTTATATTAAAGCATCTATTGGGTTATAATGTTGCATGTTGTCACATCTAATTGGTCATCTCTGAGGTCGTCAGACTGTCAGTTAAGATGTATAATCGTCATTTATTGCATTGCCCCATTCGTCTTGTCAAACAGCTTAGTGGAGGCTATTGTATATTTGTTTTTAGGTTTTGTTTTTGTCGAACAGCTTCTCTCGTGGCTGATTCTATCAAAGTTTGACGAACACACTCGGCCACAGAATGAACAAGGAGTGTTGTAATATCTACTTGTAGCCATATTAGTTCTTTGTCTATGAGGGCTGTTGTTTTAATTTGCTCATATTTCAGTTAGTTAACTTTAACAAGTCCAGGGCACATGGTCCTTACGTTCCATGTGCCAAGTATACACATTGGTGCTCTCTTCCTCATTTCACTATGCCTACTCTGTCTGTACACAGAGTATGTATATTCTCCTTCATCTTCTTCTGCGATCATGGCGTCATTCAGGCTAGGAGACCGGACTCTCTTATGACGGCAGTTGTCTGTTTAAGTGATTCGGTTGCCCCGTTTAGATTCTCTTCAATAGAGGCGGGTGTGGGCCACATTGTCTTCCTCAGGCCTGTATACTGAGGGCAATTCTGTAGAACGTGTTTTATTGTTATGTTATCCAGGTATCTGACTCCAGTAGGTGAGCGTGGCCGTGCGGCTAAAACCACTGTTCCGCTGGCTGAAAAGTCGGCGTACGGTTTTCGAAGCCCGTGGTAGACAGAAATGATTTTTTCTATCCGGGGTGAAATAAAAATCCTGAGTCTCACACGTCGTGGCGACTGCTTGACCAAGCGGCCTTTATCCCTCGGGTTCTATCATTGCCCCCTGACATACACCAGCAATGGTACTATGTGTCGTAAGTAAAGATAGTTTGTTTTTTTAATCCAGGGTACAGTGACACTGGCTGGTAGTACCTATTTTGAGTTTGGTGAACATGTGGTTTCTCATTCTGTTGTGGCCAGTGCGTAGGCGAAGTAAGATGACTTGATCTCTCCTTGATGGTTGTAGGTATCCGTCCCTCTCGTTATGCTTTGGGTGTTCTTGTTTCTATTATTCATGGTACTGGCCTTTGATGGTGGATTTGGCTTCATCGTAGCTGACCAGATGGTTCTCTTGTGGTAATCGCCCTCCCTCTTTAGCAAATTTGTCTGCGCGCTCGTTTCCGTGTATATTACAGTGTGATGGTGTCCACTGGATGACCACTCTCTGGAAGTTATTGCACAGTTGGTCTAGAGTTGTTTTCATGCCATATAGCTCATTGTTCCTGGTGGTTTTTAGAGCTGTTAGGACTGACAGTGCATGAGTCAGTATCACCAATTTCTTGTGCATGTTATTTTGTGTTATAACCAGTTTTGCAGCGTCTTTGAGGGCTTCAGTTTCTGCTTTATAGTTGTTTGAGTATTTCCCGTAGCTATTGACTTGGTGATCTCTTCCAGGTTATTCAGCCTCAAGAACATACCTTCTCCTCCTCCATTTCTGGTGGCGTTTGTAGCAGAGCCATCAGTGTATATGTGCGATCAGGAGTCCTGTGGGTAGTTGTTATTTATGGGTTTTTCTGCTATGTGCTTTCGCTCTGTGTCTGTATGGGTGTCTTTTTACGTGTTTCCTATTATGTCTTCCTTAAGTTCTACTATCTGTGATTCCCCTCTGCGGCAACAACCCCTGGACTCAGCAGCGAGGCCCGGCTTGAAACGTCAATTACTCATGAACGGAAAAAATATGAGTACCTCCGAAGACGGAGTTATCTGCCTGTCCGGCGAGGGACCCCTGTGAACAAGGCTGCCAGGAAAAAACGGATTAACACGCAAAATTCAGTTCTATAGTGACTTCGTCAGAGGTCAAAGCTGGCGAACGAGAAAAATAAAGTTTCTACTATTTTATGTTTCCCATGAGGAGCCATATCAGATGGTCTTACAGGTTGCGGCATTGTTTGGGACAGTACTGGGTTACTAGTTGTCAGTTCTTTGGAGATTACAGCGAAGTTACTCTTTAATCTTCCTTTTCCAAAACCAGGTATTCTTTGGTGCATGGAGTGATTAGGGAGCCTTTCATATTTCTCCGCTTGCTGCATTACTTTAGTTTTCCGTCTGTCTTCTAAAGGTTGTAAACCTGTGACTGTTTCTAGCGTCTCGATAGGTGTAGATTTCATAGCCGCAGTGATGATACGGGCAGCCTGGTTTTGTGTTCTGTTAATTTTGGTAAGCTGTGATTTGGAAGTTGTAGCCCAGGCTGTGACTCCATACTCTAGGACTGGTCTTACTCTTCCTACGTATAGTCGTTTCAAGATATTGCTGTCTGCTCCCCAGTCCGTTCCTGCTAATTTCTTCATAACATCTGTTCGTTTTCTGTCTCTTTTGTTTCCTTTGTCTATCTAATTTATCCATGCCATTCTGCGATCCATGGTGACGCCAAGATATGTTGGGTTTTGGTCAATAGGAAGTGTATGGCTTTTATCTTCATTGTTGCAGAGAGTGTGTTCTTGATAGGCTGACAATTGTGTGTGATTTTTTTTCTTTAATCGGTAGTAGCCATGTGTTCTTCCATTGTTCAAGTTTTCCTAGGGCATCTTGCACTGACATGACTGGACTACCAACGTTCGGACAACCCGTGTTCGATCACCCGACTGGACTACCAACGTTCGGACAACCCGTGTTCGATTCCCGCTGGGAGCAGTGTGAGTTGTACTCGTGGTTGGAAAAAAAAAATACCCCCACGGTCGACCCAGCCGTTGGCAGAAATGGGTACCGGGGTATTACCCTGGGAAGGTGAGGAATGTTGCCTCGCATCTGAGTTTAGATGCTTGAGGCGACACTATACAGAAATATCCGAACATTTATGGATAGGCGGCCGAGCACATATGGGTGGAAACTCGCGTGCTAAGACTCCGGTTCAAGTCTCGTGCTTTACCTTTACCTAGGTTCTTCACGTACCCATATCGCCATGTCGTCTGCGTACATTGCTGAATGTATTCTGGGTGGAATGTCCATTACGATGTCATTTATGAAAATTAAAAAGAGCGTTGGGGATAGGACTTCACCTTGTGGGACACTTTATTAGAATCTGGTTTTCTTACTTAGTTGTCCATGTACTTGTACACCACCTTGTGGGACACCTTGTTTGATTCTGGCTTTCTTACTTAGTTGTCCATGTACTTGTACACCACCTTGTGGGACACCTTGTTCGATTCTGGCTTTCTTACTTAGTTGTCCATGTACTTGTACACCACCTTGTGGGACACCTTGTTCGATTCTGGCTTTCTTACTTAGTTGTCAATGTACTTGTACTCTGGCCATTCTGTCTTGTAGGTATTGGGATATCTAATTTAATAAACGGCCTTTGATGCCAAGCCTGAGAAGCTTGTTCTTTAATCCCTCTCTCCAAACCCTATCAAAAGCCTTCTCCATGTCGACCCACACTGCCAGTGTGTGTTTCTTTTCTTGTAGAGCATCTTCTATTTCCTGTGCGATGTTGGTGATCAGGTCTTCAGTTGATCTGTGCTGACGGAAACCACTTTGTTGTGGTACGATTTGTTGTTTTGTCTCCAGATGCCACATGAGTCTTCTGTTGACAGACTTTCCATGAGTTTGCTCAGGCAGCTCAGTAGGCTAATTGATCTGTAGCTACTTGGGTCCAGTGGGTCTTTTCCATGTTTGAGGATGGGCACCATAATGGCTTTTTTCCAGGTTGCCAGTATTTTATCTCTCTTCCAGCTGGCATTTATTATCCTTATGAGCTGGTCCTTGGCTTTCTGTCCCAGTTTAATGAGCATTTCGTTGGTGATTCCATCTTTGCCAGGGGAGCTCTTGAGTTTCAATCCTTTGAGGGCTACATCTAGTTCTTTTTGGTGTAAAGATGGTCGTCTTGTGTTCTTCTTGTGTTAGAGGCATGTGTTTTGCATCTCAGTTTTCCTTTCTCGAAGCTTTCTGTTGGTCTTTTGGAATGTTTGTCCTACTAATGTTTTTGTAAGTTTCTATCAGTATGTTTGCTGCCCTTTTGCCTGTGTGGATGTTCTGATTGTGTACTGATGTTATGGTATGTTTTCATCGCTCAGAGCTTTCGCAAGTTTCCACAGTTTGTGTCCATTTTTATCTAGATTGAGGCTCTCTGTTTTATCTTTCAATCTCTGTCTTGCTGATATTTTGACCTTTCTTCTGTATTTGGCAGAGGCTGCTTTATATGCTATGTTGTTCTCAGTGCTTTGTGATGTTTCTGCTAGTTCTCTGGCAGAGTCCAGTTCCTCCTCTAGTCTTTGTATTTCCTTGCTCCTGTATGGCTTGTAGTTTCTTCTTGCTCCTCTAGGAATTGGTTCTTTAGCAGCTCTCAGTATTGCCTTTGTTAACTCCTTTATCATATAATTAGCTTTCTTTTCATGGGTGTTGATAGACGCAGTGTAGGCATCTGTGAGCTTGGCAAACTTTTCCCAGTCTGCTCTCTTGTAGTTCCAGGGGAAAGTTGTATTTGCAACTCCTGTTTGTGAGCAAGATCCACTGCAAGTTTGACTGGTCTGGGGTCACTGTCGCCAAGTTGGTTCACTACGTTCGTTCGTTCGCTTTCGCCAGCTTTGACCTCTGACGAAGTCCCACCCACTCAATTTGTGGGACTGAATTTTGCGTGTAAAGTCTGTTTTATCCATTACAGGATGCCCCTCGCCATGCAGGCAGATTTACTCCGACTTCAGAGGTACTAATTTTTAGGGAATTAGTAAAACCAGGTGTCCTCGCCAGGGTACGAACCCGGCTGTTGCCGTGGTAAGCCAACCGCCTATTGATTGCGCTAACGGACACCCGTTGGTTCACTACTATTCTGGTTATTTTGTTGGATATGTCTCCTGTTACGAATGCTAGGTCGGGAGTTGATGTTATTTTCCGTCTTCTTGAGTAGAAAGTTGGAGGAGGGGGGAGGGGGTCCTCTCTAGAGTTTATGAGGAATAGGTTGATGTCTATTTCCCATTCTTCCACTTCTTCATCTCAAGCGTTGGATTCCTTTTATCCCCCATCTTTCAAAGTGGTTGTTAAAGTCTCCTACTACCAGACACTGTAATTTGTTATTTCCATTGACTCCAGCTTCAGCAATTTGTCATTAGGACAATATATGTTAAATATCCTTGTGCTATTGAAGTTGAATAATAAGTCTGTACCGATGATCTCTGCCTCTCCGTTTGTGACTACTTCTATCTGTTTTGTTCAGATGGTATTGTTTATAAGTATAAAGATTCTACCCTTGTGACCTTCCCTGTTCTGTCTAAATGTTTGATAGCCCCTAATCATAAATCTATGCTGAGGATTAAGGTGAGTTTCTTGGATGCAGACATTGTCTATCTTTTCCTCTGCTAGTCTGAGACTCCACAGACAGAGCACCGTAACTAAAGTCCGTTAGATCCACTCTGAGTACATGTTAGAACGTTGCACTATGTTCTGCGCCAATGGCCCAGTGCATCCGATTTCTGCCAGTATTTTATTCGGGTTTGATTTCCTTAACCTTTGATTGGCCTCAATCTTCCTGCAAGGCAGCAAATTGTCTTTTCTGTAGGGGATTCTGCCTTTAGATGGTCGGCCTTCCCGCGCTTACGAGCACCATCTACCCGAGCGTTGTGTAGAGTTGTCTCTCTCATAGGTGGTCTGGTCTTCAGAGCTCTGGAGCACCACCTGCCTGTTTGATAGAGTACAGAAAGAGGAGAAAAGACAGAGAAGCATTTAACCCATGAAGTGGGGATGGATTAGTCCAGACCAGAGCCTGTACCACTCGTCGGTGGGTTCTGCGTCTTCACTTAAAGGCTTCCATCTACTCCTGGCTCCTTTGTCTGGCCCCTCACCAAGGACCTGCCCAGCTTGGGTGACCCTGCCAGGAGCTAAGCTTCCGCTGGCATAGCTCCTTGGATCCCGAAGGCGCACAAGCCCTCCAACCACAACAAGGGGGGCCTACTGTGTAAGGGAATATGGAGACAGCGCTTTAGTTATAGTATTTAACATTTTATAACTTGTGTATGTTCTACTCTTGTCAAAACGTCAGTGTAAACTAAGAAGCACACATAAAAGTGTGTCTTTATTGCTGCGCACTTTTATATTAACATCTTTAAGCTCTTTGTCTTGGTATAAAAAATGTTTCACTAGCCCCAAATTCCTTGGCATTTTTTATTATTCCTTATATGGCATTAGTAACCTTGGCATTTTCTTTCCTTCAGTGTATGACATTTAGTAAGCTTATTACTGTATCGTTCATAAGACTTTTGTTCTAAAATAGTTGCAATAGTTCTCTTAGTCATGACATTAAATAAGGTTTTAGATTATAAGGAACATATCCTGTATTAATCTCAATTTAAAATACAGCATCGTCTCTCTCTCTCTCTCCTCGGTCTCTCTCGTCTCTCGCCTCCCTCTCTCTCTCCTCTCTCTCTCTCTTCTCTCTCTCCTCTCTCTCTCCTTGGTCTCTCTCCTCTCTCTCTCTCTCCTCTTTCTCTCCTCTCTCTCTTCTCTCTCTCCTCTCTCTCCTCTCTCTCTCTCTTCTCTCCTCTCTCTCTCCTCTGTCTCTCTCTCCTCTCTCTCTCCTCTCTCTCTCCTCTCTCTCTCCTCTCTCTCTTTCCTCTCTCTTTCCTCTCTCTCTCCTCTCTCTCTCCTCTCTCTCTCTCTTCTCTCTCTCCTCTCTCTCTCTTCTCTCTCTCCTCTCTCTCTCTCTTCTCTCTCTCCTCTCTCTCTCTTCTCTCTCTCCTCTCTCTCTCTCTCTCTCTCTCCTCTCTCTCTCCTCTCTCTCTCTCCTCTCTCTCTCCTCTCTCTCTCTTTCCTCTCTCTCTCCTCTCTCTCTCCTCCTCTCCTCTCTCTCCTCTCTCTCTCTCTCTCTCTCCTCTCTCTCCTCTCTCTCCTCTTCTCTCCTCTCTCTCCTCTCTCTTTCCTCTCTCTCCTCTCTCTCTCCTCTCTTTCTCTCTCTCTCTCTCTCTTGACCACTCGATGGCAAAAACGAATAGTTCTCTCCTGGATATTTCTGATTCACCTATCCCGACGCAAGCTATCCCTTTTTAGTCATTCGTCCTTAGAAGAACGTAAAGTGGGCGTAAATGCGTTGTATTGCTGTTTGGAGTAAAACCTATGATGAATGCGCCTTTCGATCCAACACATCCGTCCACGGCATTTCGTTTTTGAAAATCGGGTTGCCTTCCTTTCCGATCCCTATCCAGTTAGCCAGACTTGACTGTTTCGTCTGTTGCTAGAGGCACAGCGAAGAGGTGGAGTCTGGTCTGGATGATTTGGGTTCATCAATCATGACGCAAATCAAAGGCTATGAGTTATTGCCAGCTTCCAGCTCAGCTGCTGTATGGGCGGGCACCTTTTCCGTCACAACATTGATTGGTTGACATTGCTATATGGCGTTACGTCTCAACAGTCGCGGAATAGGACGCCAGAGCTGGCTCACGTCAAGTAGCATCTGAGGCTACCATAAATGTCAAACGTTGCTGTAGTCATTTTAATTTCTAATATTTGGGAGTAAATGAAGCTAGGTGAAGAGCTAATGACAACACTAATATGAAAAGCTCAGTGACAGCACCAATATAAAAAGTTCAATGACAGCACAAACATGAAAAGCTCAACGACAGCACCAAAATGAAAAGTTCAATGAAAGCACCAATATGGAATGAGCAATGACAACACCAATATGATAAGCTCAATGACAGCACAAAAACGAAAATCTCAATGACAGCACCAATATGAAAAGCTCAATGACAGCACAAATATGAAAAGCCCAATAACATCACCAATATGTAAAGCTCAATGACAGCACCAGTATGAAAAGCTTAATGGCATTACAAAAATAAAAGGCTCAATGGCATCACAAATATTAAAAGCTCAATGACAGCACCAATATGGAAACTTCAATGACGGCACCAATATGAAAGCACACTTAAAGCACACATATGAAAAGCTCAATGACAGCAAAAATATGAAAGCCGCAATGATAGCACAAATATGAAAGCCCACTGACAGGACAAATATGAAAAGCTCAATGGCAACACAAATATGAAAGGCTCAATGACAACATAAATATGAAAAGCTCAATGACAGCATCAATATGAAAAGTCAAATGACTTCACAAATATGAAAAGATAATGACATCACAAATATAAAAGCTCAATGACAGCACCAATAAAAAAAAGCTCCATAGCAAGATCAATATTATGAGTTCAGTGACATCACCAATATGATTAACTCAATGACAGCACCAATATGATTAACTCAATGACAGCACCAATATTATGAGCTTAATGGCAGCACCAATATGATGAGCTCAATGGCAGCACCAATGTAATGAGCTCAATGGCAGCATCAATGTAATGAGCTCAATGGCAGCACCAATGTAATGCGCTCAATGGCAGTACTAATATGATGAGTTCAATGGCAGCACCAATGTAATGAGTTCAATGGCAGAACCAATGTAATGAACTCAATAGCATAACCTATGTAATGAATTCAATGGCAGCACCAATGTAAAGAGCTCAATGGCAGCACCAATATAATGAGCTCAATGGCAGCACCAATGTAATGAACTCAATAGCAGAACCTATGTAATGAACTCAATGGCAGCATCAATGTAATGAGCTCAATGGCAGCACCAATGTAATGAGCTCAATGGCAACATCAATGTAATGAGTTCAGTGGCAGCACCAATGTAATGAGCTCAATGGCAAACACCAATGTAATGAACTAAATAGCAGCACCAAAGTAATAAGCTAAATGGCAGCACCAATGTGATGAGCTCAATGACCACCAATATAATGAGGTCAATGGCAGCACCAATGTAATGAGCTCAGTGGCAGCACCAATGTAATGAGCTCAATGGCAGCACCAATGTAATGAGCTCAATCTATCTATCTATCTTTCGTTCGCCTGAAGTATTTATATCTGCAATGTCGTTTCCTGTATAAATTTTACTGTCTTTTGTAATTCTTGCAGTGGCCCATATAGTTTTGTCTGTAGTGTTGTATCTATGGCCAATGGATTTTCCTCAGTCTACTATATTCAGTGCAGTCTTGAAGTATGTGTTCAGCAGTCTGGGGTGCCTATCCACATGTACAAGTAGTTGATGTGCCGATCTTGAATTTTGTATACATGTGACTATGGAGTCGATTGTGTCCTGTTCTTAGGCGTATAATGATAACTTGCTCATATCTATTCATATTATGAAAGGCATCCTGATTTGGGGCTTGTGGTCCTCTGATTGATTTGATTATCTGTTTCTTATGATGGTATGTAACTAGTGTATCTAGTTGTGTGCCTGTTGAACCTTCCTTTGCCAACTGATCTGCTTTCTCATTTCCTGGTATTCCACAGTGAGACGGGATCCACTGCAGGGCAACCCTGTGGTGCTTGCAGAGTTCAGTCAATAAGGTCTGTAGATGTGGTAATTTTCTGGATTGATAATGAGCTCAATGACAACATCAATGTAATGAGCTCAATAGCAGAACCTATGTAATGAGCTCAATGGCAAGCACCAATGTAATGAGCTCATATGGCAAGCACCAATGTAATGAACTCAATGGCAGCACTAATGTAATGAACTCAGTAGCAGAACCTATGTAATGAGCTCAATAGCAGAACCTATGTAATGAGCTCAATGAGAAGCACCAATGTAATTAGCTCAATGGCAAGCACCAATGTAATGAACTCAATAGCAGCACCAATGTAATGAACTCAATGGCAGCACTAATGTAATGAACTCAATAGCAGCACCAATGTAATGAACTCAATGGCAGCACTAATGTAATGAGCTCAATAGCAGCACCAATGTAATGAACTCAGTAGCAGAACCTATGTAATGAGCTCAATAGCAGAACCTATGTAATGAGCTCAATGAGAAGCACCAATGTAATGAACTCAATGGCTGCACCAATGTAATGAGCTCAATAGCAGCACCAATGTAATTAAGTCAATAGCAGAACCTATGTAATGAGCATAATGGCAAGCACCAATGTAATGAACTCAATGGCATCACCAATGTAATGAACTCAATAGCAGAACCTGTGTAATGAGCTCAATGGCAAGCACCAATGTAATGAACACAATAGCAGAACCTATGTAATGAGCTTAATGGCAAGCACCAATGTATTGAAGTCAATAGCAGAACCTATGTAATGAGCATAATGGCAAGCACCAATGTAATGAACTCAATGGCATCACCATTGTAATGAAGTCAATAGCAGAACCTATGTAATGAGCATAATGGCAAGTACCAATGTAATGAGCATAATGGCAAGCACCAATGTAATGAACTCAATGGCAAGCACCAATGTAATGAACTCAATGGCATCACCAATGTAATCAAGTCAATAGCAGAACCTATGTAATGAGCATAATGGCAAGTACCAATGTAATGAGCATAATGGCAAGCACCAATGTAATGAGCATAATGGCAAGCACCAATGTAATGAACTCAATGGCATCACCATATAATCAAGTCAATAGCAGAACCTATGTAATGAGCATACTGGCAAGCACCAATGTAATGAGCATAATGGCAAGCACCAATGTAATGAACTCAATGGCATCACCAATGTAATGAACTCAATGGCATCACCAATGTAATGAAGTCAATAGCAGAACCTATGTAATGAGCATAATGGCAAGCACCAATGTAATGAACTCAATGGCATCACCAATTTAATGAAGTCAATAGCAGAACCTATGTAATGAGCATAATGCAAGCACCAATGTAATGAACTCATGGCATCACCAATGTAATGAAGTCAATAGCAGAACCTATGTAATGAGCATAATGGCAAGCACCAATATAATGAACTCAATGGCAATCACCAATGTAATGAACTCAATTGCATCACCAATTTAATGAAGTCAATAGCAGAACCTATGTAATGAGCATAATGGCAAGCACCAATGTAATGAACTCAATGGCATCACCATTTAATGAAGTCAATAGCAGAACCTATGTAATGAGCATAATGGCAAGCACCAATGTAATGAACTCAGTGGCAGCACCAATGTATAAACCCAAATGGCAGCACCAAATAAATGAGCTAAATGTCACACGCATATTGCTGGATGAAGTGGTCAGTATCACATCAGGTCGTCTTTACTTCCTAGAAATATATCTGGTACCCATTTGTAAAGGTTTGTTCAACCTTGGATCATTGTTGGTCCGAAACAAAATAAGACAGCTACTCCTGGGAATTGAGCCCAGACCACTGTGATCACGAGCTAGTGTACTAACCACTCAACCACCGAGCCACCATTCGTAACAGTCATAGAGATACAAATTGTCGACTACTCATATATTGTTGCTTCCAACAGAATACGTGAATCACAGCTGATCAAGACAACTACTTTCCACATTGAGTTAGAAACCAGTTTTAACCAGTTTTACCAAGAGAGTGAAGATTGAAGAGGGAAGGCAGTTCGGTGCTATACACGTGTAGGATTTGTCGGGTCGAAAAGTGTAATGTAACTTTACTGTAAATTAAATCACAACGTATCTACGTCAAATTAACGTTCTTTTTCTGGGGAACAAATAAAGCGGAAAATCACTTGGTGAGAGATGAAGAAAAAGACACAACGAGAAAGTATCGAACTCGCGAGTATGATTAAAGCAAACAACAACTGGGTTGTTTTAATGAAGAATCTATATCACTAGACATTAGGCAAGACTGTATGTGCACTATTCCCTGTACCAGACAAAGAAGAACATGCATACTGATGATTTCAGTGACGTATGAGTATAGCTTGGGATTCCCGTGTCGAACTTCCTCTTTGTGTTTCTATTACGCGTGTCAAACTTCCACTTTGTTCTTCTATTACGCGTGTCGTGCTTTCTTTTCAATTCTCAGGCAGCCTGGATGCAATAGACTCATCAATCGTAATAAAACAGAGAGAGAGGGAGAGAGAGAGAGAGTTAGAAATATAGCGTCTTGAGTAAAGGTGGGGGGGGGGAGGAGTTGAAAAGGTGGAGAGAAAGATATAGAGAACAAAGACATACATTAATGAGCAAGGTAGATAGACGAGAGAAACATCGGTAAGAAAGATAGAGAGGGGTGAGTTATAAAGAAAGTTCAGAGAAAGAGAGAGAGAAATGTATATAGATTAAGGTACAAAGCGGGGAGAGTGATGAGAAAGATTAAAGAAAGATAAAGAATGTGAGATAGAGAGAAGAGAGATAACGAAAATGATGACACACATAAAAGAAATTATAAAGAGTGGTGAGGAAGACGGAGTTCAGAGAGCTATAAAGTATTGAGTAGAAGTATGCAAGGGGAAAAGTATACGAGGGGAGAAGTATACCGTATAATGTGGAGGGGAGAGAAATACTGACCTTAAAGCGAAGACAAGAATGTATAGGAGTTCTTCTCCTTCTTTTTTCCTTCCTCATTTGCCTGTCAGCGTCGAGGGGAGATATAATTTGCAATCTTTTGCTTTTCTGTTCGCCTCTGCTGCTGTTATGTTTCCTAGTGCTTCTAATATTCCGTCAATCCCTCTTTTTCGTGGTCGATCCGTGGGTTTAGTGTCATCGCAACGATTATTGAAGGCTCGTTGTGTTGTGTTTTTCATCACTCTTCCGTGTCACGTGGCCAAACCATCTTATCTGTTGTTTCTTTATATATTCTATGACGGGGTTAGTATTAGCATTTTTCTGAGTTCTTCATTTCTGATCTTGTCTCTCAGGCTGATTCTTGTTATTTGTCTAACACACTTTATCTCAGCAGATGCTATTTTCTTGTTGTTCTTGCATCTAGGATCCAGGACTGGCATTGGTATCACAACGTTGGGATGAAGATTCTATTGCAGAGTGTCCTTTTGGCCTCTAGAGTTATTTCCTTGTTGAACAATATTGGTGATAGCAGTCAAATGATTTGACAAGTGTGACAATAATGACAATAAACACAAAACACCTCTCATAAATGTCACTACCCAGTACTGATAAAGTATCGCACAGCTTCTTCAATATGGTTACTATATATAGTGAAACGGTGCTAAGATTGTGTGGAGAGCACGTGAAATTTGCCTTTTTAGATGGTGAGTTGATTACAACAAATGTGGGTATTGTAAAATCCTAAAATTTAGGACAAGCAAGAAAATCATATTTTTATATACCTTAAATAAGCAAAAATCTTTCCTAAATGCATGACAGTAGTGCAAAAAAATCAGACTGAGGATAGGTGAAAAAAAAATAAAGATTTCACGAAAAAAGAATTACAGACAATTGATTAAAAAGTTTCCGAGATAATTAATAAACTCTGTGGGCACGAATTTCTGAATGAGCTATAGCAACATATTCTACATACACCAACCAAAGCGTGGATGGAACCTTTTTACAATACTTTCTTATACTCTCTGCTGCTTTTTTTTTATTGCACAACAACTAATAAAATATAACAAAACGCTATTACAATATAAACAACGTGTGCTGTATGAAATGTGATATTGATTGTTTTTGCCATTCCAAACGTGTTGAGAAATAACACGAGAGTTATTTGCCCTCGATTTACACGTAACCAAGGTCAGTAGTTAGTCACGGGCTGTGATTTCAACAAGGACACGAGTTGTATTCGCTTTTGACCGTGACCTTCTCACGCGATTACAGTCGTAATAGTTTCAAAATGGAATTTCCCCATAATACTAGGTCAATGTGTTTTTCTTTAATAAATATTTGTTTAGACTAGAAAGTAAATAACATCAAGAAAACAAGGCTCAAGAGATCACTTGAAACACAATAGACAAAGTTCATTGGACAGGACACGAACTGCAGAAAGAATCATAATGAAACTAAATCAAGTGACAACATGAAGGATCGAATAGAAGAGAGGAAAAGGACAAGGAGAAATAAGTTTTAACGTAATGATAAAAATGATGGCCAGGACAACAGCCGTGTAAACAGCTGATCAGCTTGAGTAAGGTAAATGTGATGGCCAGGACTACGGCCGTGTAAACAGCTGATCAGCTTGAGTAAGGTAAAGGTGATGGCCAGGACTACGGCCGTGTAAACAGCTGATCCGCTTGAGTAAGATAAATGTTATGGCCAGGACTACAGCCGTGTAAACAGCTGAACAGTGTAAGATAATGTGATGACCAGGACTACAGCCGTGTAAACAGCTGATCAGCTTGAGTAAGGTAAATGTGATGGCCAGGACTACAGCCGTGTAAACAGCTGAACCGTGTAAGATAAATGTGATGGCCTGGAACTACAGCCGTGTAAAAAGCTGAACAGTGTAAGATAAATGTGATGGCCAGGACTGCAGCCGTGTAAACAGCTGAACAATGTAAGATAAATGTGATGGCCAGGACTGCAGCCGTGTAAACAGCTGATCAGCTTGAGTAAGGTAAATGTGATGGTCAGGACTACAGCCGTGTAAACAGCTGAACAGTGTAAGATAAATGTGATGGCCAGGACTACAGCCGTGTAAAAAGCTGAACAGTGTAAGATAAATGTGATGGCCAGGACTGCAGCCGTGTAAACAGCTGAACAATGTAAGATAAATGTGATGGTCAGGACTACAGCCGTGTAAACAGCTGAACAATGTAAGATAAATGTGATGGCCAGGACTGCAGCCGTGTAAACAGCTGAACAGTGTAAGATAAATGTGATGGCCAGGACTGCAGCCGTGTAAACAGCTGAACAGTGTAAGATAAATGTGATAGTCAGGACTACAGTCGTGTAAGCAGCTGATCAGCTTCAGTAAGATAAATGTGATGGCCAGGACTACAGTCGTGTAAACAGCTAATCAGCTTCAGTAAGATAAATGTGAAAGCCAGGACTACAGTCGTGTAAACAGCTAATCAGCTTCAGTAAGATAAATGTGATAGTCAGGACTACAGTCGTGTGTGTAAACAGCTAATCAGCTTCAGTAAGATAAATGTGATGGCCAGGACTACAGTCGTGTAAACAGCTAATCAGCTTCAGTAAGATAAATGTATGTGAAAAATGTGACCATTAACTACCACATGACGAGCAGAAATAGTTATAATAGTTAAATCGATGGATACATGCATGAATTGATGGACGGATGGATGGATGGATTAATCTTTCTGAAATGGATGTATGGCTGTACAATAAATTATTGAATTTAGGATATGGATATATTGATGGATGATTTTACGAGTAATGGATAAGAATTACTTTACGGATGGATTATTTTATGGGAGAATGTTTTTTTTTTAACTTATAAATGTTGATTAGTGGTGGATAAGTTTATGGATGGATGTTTCTTATCTTACAAATGAGTTGATTAGTGGTGGATAAGTTTATGGATGGATGTTTCTTTATCTTACAAATGAGTTGATTAATGTTGGATAAGTTTATGGATGGATGTTTCTTTATCTTACAAATGAGTTGATAAATGTGGATAAGTTTATGGATGGATGTTTCTTTATCTTACAAATGAGTTGATTAGAGGTGGATAAGTTTATGGACGGATGTTTCTTTATCTTACAAATGAGTTGATTAATGGTGGATAAGTTTATGGATGGATGGAGAAATTATCTCCTGAGAGTAGCAGAAGACGAGCTATCCATACAAAGACTCCAACAAGACAATTCTTGCAATGGTTTCTATGTATAATCATCGGTTCTATATAAAATAACATTAATTATATACTTCTTGTTTGATCATCGCTTGCGACTGTTCCTCTTCATTGCCCTCCCTTGAAGCAACGTTAAAATGGGTGTAATTTTAGATGTATAATGCGTTACTGCAAGTGGCAATATCGGTGCCTTTGGCTCAATAAAGTTGGCATTGACGCACTATTTTGTTGTGCCAGGTTTATTTTTCCCTTTTTGATTCATTCTCGCACGCCTGGATGATTAATCTGTACCCAGTGCTACCACTGAACGGTGTAGTGGAAACTTCATCATCATCATGTCCGGGCCTGCTCGAGTAGGTGATCATGTCTTTCCACAACTTTCGATCTCGACAGTTATTTATCATTTCTGTTGTTGACCTTCTGCCAAGCGATTCTCTTAACCTGTCTGGTATTTTTCTCTCTTTGCTTCACTCTATCTCTTCGTCCCCCCAATTTTCCCAGTTGTTACAATATATTCCAATTGCTCTCTTCTCACTACATAGCCAAAAATGATGATTGTTTTCTCCTAATAATGGAAATTAGCTCTCGTTTCGCTTTGGCCTCTTTCAGAACGGTTTCATTACTCTTCTTAGTTGTCCATGGTATAGTGGAAACTTAGTATATCACAACTTTGGGTCAGGGCTTGGTAGTCTAGATAGAGGTAAAATATCGGCAGCAAGGTCCCTGGTTTAATTATCTTCACAGGGTATGGGCATTAATATAAAAAAAAATTATGAAACTATTGGTTTCCTCGTGATGTTACCCTTCCTTGGTCTAAGATCCGTTTTCCAACCTTCTCGAAAAAAAGACCTCTATGCTGGTGAGATCCGTTTTCCAACCTTCTCGAAAAAAAGACCTCTATGGCTGGGGAGATCCGTTTTCCAACCTTCTCGAAAAAAAAGACCTCTATGGCTGGGGAGATCCGTTTTCCAACCTTCTCGAAAAAAAAAGACCTCTATGGCTGGGGAGATCCGTTTTCCAACCTTCTCGAAAAAAAAAAGACCTCTATGGCTGGGGAGATCCGTTTTCCAACCTTCTCGAAAAAAAAGACCTCTATGGCTGGGGAGATCCGTTTTCCAACCTTCTCGGAAAAAAAAAAGACCATGGTCCGGTGGGCACACGCACATGTTAAGAAACCTTGGTAGTTAATAGCCGAAAAGAGTCGACCAAAAATGGCCGGTGCTCATGCACAAAATTGTTAAGCAAATCTACTATGACAAATACGAATGTCTCGAGCTTAAATGCGCAAATACCTAGCTTTGATGTAAAAAGCGACACAGCGCGTCTAGGCTAACTTATCGGGTGATTGCTCAGAAAAAGAAAGACTTTTTACCTCCACGACAGCATTTCGACAAGAAGAATACCTTCAATTTAATAGATCTTCCCGTCTGTGTTAGATTCTTTTTTAAAGTAGTAAAATATCCATATATCGATTTCATCCATATTCTCCTGGACTCTAGAACAATAAGAAAGATAGCGACCACCGAAACGAAATGTGTCAGAAGAATGACAGGAAACAGCTTAAGGGACAGAGTAAGAAACACTGACCTGAGGAAGAAACTCGAAATTGAACAAGCCATCGAATACATCTGGAAACAACAGATAATTGGTTCGGCCACATAACAAGACAAAAAAGAACTAACATTGACTCAAAGAGTCATAAACAAACGCTACGAAAACGCCAGATTAAGAGGAAGACGAGAAAGAGATGGATAAAGGAATACTAGAGTACTAGGAGGGATAATACCAGAAGAGCAAAGAATCGCAGATTTATCTCCCCTCGACGCCAACGGCATAGAGAAGGATAGAAGAAGAAGAAGAAGAAAGAAGAAGAAGAAGAAGAAGAAGAAGAAGAGAAGAAGAAGAAGAAGAAGAAGAAGATCTATATTATCACACAGCAATATATGTTTCATATCCGGAATAACAGAACTAATCGTGCAGTATGTACTAAGCAAGCGAAGCAATCCTTGAAATTAAAAGGCAGAAGAACTAGCAATAGAGAACATTTATGCGGTCTGGCGTATTGCTGTAAAAATTACCCATAAATATATCTATTATCGTAACAAATAAATGTATTAACACTATTCTCCTCATGTGCTATAATTTTTTATTACATATTTTTGTGTTAAATTTTACCCTTTTTTTAATTAGTGCACTGAATGCGAGGAGTTGGGCATAGCCATCTATAGTATTAATAATGCCGGCTGATTGAAATGAATCACACAACGTTTGTGACGTTTCAGCATTGCAAGCAAGGGAGATTGTGTGTAAAATGAGCCCAGTTGTATAGCTTGCTTGCTTTATTGCGTTCGCCCAATGACTTAAGGAGTGTACCTCGTCATCATCCGCCCTTAAAAGGACGTTTAAGTAGGCGTGTCTGCGTTGTGTTGTGGTTTACAGTATAACTATGATATCTGCGCCTTTCGGCCCAACACATCCGACTTCAGCATGACATTTTTGAGTGCCGGGTTTGTCTTTCCTCTTCGATCCCTACTCGCTGGCCAGACTAGACAGGTTAGTCTGTTACTAGAGGCACCACGGAGAGGTGGAGCAGGTCTGGATGGTTCTGGTTCACCGATCCTGGCGCAAGCCATCAGCTTGGATCGCTGACAACTTCCAGCTCTGGTACTGGGAGACGCGCCTTCGCCTCAACTGTACAGCTAAATATGTTACAAACTTTGGGTGCCTTCGGGTTGTCCCTCTCAGCCCGTAGGCCATAGTAAAGATAGATGGCTATTATCAAAGTTCCTTTTCCGTGCAGGGTCCAGGCAAAGGAAAGCACTTAAACGCATAACGTTGCTAAGCAGCAGTGAAGCTAATTATGAAGAGAAATGAAAAATATAGACATAGATAAAAGTAAAACCGTCAGACCAAGTGGCGTATAGGGAATATGGTGTTAGTGATCATAAATTTTACACACAAACCTTCGGCACATGATTTTTGGGGCAATGTTGTCAGTATTACGCCGGTGCCGTTTTACTTTACCAGAAAAATATCCTGTACCCATTAAAGGCTGAGTGAACCCGGAAGCCGTCGGTTGGGATCGAACCCTACATCTTGTCCTTTGTAGTCCAGTTCACCAAACATTGAGCTATCGCGGCTCCCAGATATAGATAAAACATATTTTTAAAACGGTTAAAAAAAAAAAAAAGGTTAATGAGCCGAAACGTCGTTCATGGTATGTGTTGTCCACTTGTTACGTGAAGCCTTCACCATACCGTTTTGTTTTCTTTTCTTTTCTATATCTACGTTTTTTTTCTTTCATTTCTTCTTTAGGTGCACAAGTTGAAAAACGGAATTGACGAAATTAAAAATAGCTGACGCCGGAAGCAGTCATTGAGTGGGGCGGTATCTTTGGAAGATTTCAATGGCATTTTTTTTATTGGGTAACCGGATGGTAGTGAGGAAATGGTGGTGAAGTGATCAGGAGTAGTTACCAGCGTCTCCTTCATCTTATCACTTATACAGCTCTCCACCACAGCAGTTTGTCAGTGATACTTTAGCTAATTTGCTCATCAACACATGATAAAAATATAACATGCATTCATAACTGTAGTTGATTCACAGAAAATAAACCTTAAATAAATGATTTTTTTTTTGCCGGAAACGAGCCGGGGCGCGCTTCTTAACTCTCTCAGTACGGAATGTTTTATCAATTTAGCGGTAGAGATTTCAGCGACAAGATTGTTCATGTTTTTAAATATTACTATATATGTTAATATTAGGGAGCCGCGATAGCTCAGTGGTTAGTGAACTGGACTACAAAGGACAAGGGGTAGGGTTCGATCCCAACCGAAGGCTTCCGGGTTCAGCCAGCCTTAAATGGGTACCGGATTTTTTTTCTGGGAAAGTAAAGCAGCACGGGCGTAATACCGACCACATTACCCCAAAAAATCATGTGCTGAAGGTCTGTAAAATATAGGGTCACTAACACCATATTTCCCTATACGCCACTTGGCGTGACTGGGATACTTTACTTTTACTACTTATGTTAATATTATCTAACACTTAACATATTATATATGCATTTTTAGATAATTAAACAAAGAATTCGATTTCATCAAAACTAAGATATTATAAGACAAAAAAAAAAATATGGTTTGAAGGTAGTTTACACTAATCAAATTGAGAGCGACACTCTGTGCAGCGGAACGTAACGAAAAGAGTTAATCTTTTAGGACTTAACGATCTAGAGATGCATAATTCATAAATAAATGAAAACTAGAACTGCCACTAGTTTACCTGCTTGTGCTATGGTCACTGATAGGGAAGATAAGTATACCAGAGTTAAATATAAGTAAAGAGCCCCGTCACGCCAAGTGACGTATAGGGTATATGGTGTTAGTGAACATAACTTTAAAGACCTTTGGCACATGATTTTTGGGGTAATGTGGTCTATTACACTCGTGCCGATTTACTTTCCCAGAAAAAAAATCCGGTACCAAATTAAGGCTGGGTGAACCCGGAAGCCGTCAGTCAGGATCGAACCCGACCTCTTGTTCTTTGTAGTTCAGAGTTGAATATGCTTGGCATAATTTGATTATAAGATTGGAAGATAGAGTTGCAGTTAATTCTTTTTTTTTTTAGCAAAGAAAAATTCTGAATTTACAAGGTAACAAAATTGCCAGATAAGTGAAAACTTCAAACACAATATTATCAAATAAACTAAGTTGAAAAAAGTTGAAAATTTTACTAAGCCACATGTTTATTGTGAGCCGCAATAGCTCAGTGATAGTAAACTGGACTACAATGGACAAGAGGTAGGGTTCGATCCCAACCGACGGCTTCCGGGTTCACCCAGCTTTAAATGGGTGCCGGATTTTTTCTGGGAAAGTAAAACGGCACGGGCGTAATACCGAGACCAGATTACCCCAAAAAGCATGTGCTGAAGGTCTGTAAGATGTATGGTCATTAACACTATATTTCCTACACGCCACTTGGTGTGACCGGGGGGGGGCTCTTTATTTTTACTACTACACATTTATTGCGCAGAAGGTATAATTTAAATTATATGTATGGTGTCACAAATTGAAACCACTTCTATTTCGTCTTTTTCTTTCCTTTCTCGTTTGTCTTTTAGCGTCGAGGGGAGATATAAATTGCGATCTTTCCTCTTCTGTTAGCTTCTTATTCTGTTGTCGTTTCTAATGTTCCATTAATCCATGTTTTTCGTAGTCGACCCTTGAATCTGGTGTTCTCACAAAGTTTATTAAAGACTCATTCTGTTGTGTTTGGTTTTTCTGTCTTTAAAAGGGGCGGGGGGGGGGGCAGAATTATTCCTAGTTTTCTTTCTCAGTTCGTTATTTCTGATCTTCTCTCTCTATCTGCTTCCTGTGATTTGTTTACCATATTTCATTTTGGTAGTGGTTAATTTCTTATTGTTCTTGAGCCTAATGTCTATGTCCTGCATTAATAGCACAACGTTGAAATGATGATTTTATTGTGGAGTGTCCGTTTTGTCTCTAGAGTTATTTCCTTTTTGGGCAATAGTGGTGATAGCTGTCCGATAATTTGATAAGCTTTGTTACATCTTGAGTCTATTTCTGCTGCTTATGAATTATCTTTGGTACAATACTTCCTATATATTAACATTCTTCTACAACAACTTCTATAAATATTAATTATAAAAATGGGGCACATTTTGTAGACTTCCATTATTTCTATATAATAATCTAGATACATGTCTAGACTTAAAACTATAATGCTACATCAGTTATGAAACTGTGCCTTCCTGTTTTCCAATCACTCCCCGCCCTTCTCCACGCACTGCATTTTAATTACATCTTCTCAAGGACAAACACGGTGTCGCCCACTTTAGGAAATCGATGACCTTGGAGCATTATCGCGAGAAGTTAAACAAGCGACATCGACCATTGCCATTAGCGCGGTCAGACAGACGACCTTGGAGTTGCAAATTTGTTTCCCGATGCTAGAGCCTACCCCAGAGTGGGGACCTGTTAGCATTGAAAGATTACATGTCAATTGTATCCTTAAAAATAATACACGCGGGAAAAATAAAAGTACAAATAAATAAATATTGCTCTGCTTCAGTTTAAAAAAAAAAGTTAGTTCGAATAAAATTGAAATAAATTTTCTTACAAAGTTTCTTTTTTACTCTTCTTAGCATTCACCCGTTAAGCGGGCGTGGTTGCGTTGTGCTGTTATTTCACGACATAGTAGCGATATCAGCGCCTTTCGATCCGACACATCCGAATTTGACATGGATAGTTAAATTTGCTTAACGATTTTTAGCCCATACAGCGGTCATTTTTAGCCTACTCTTTTCGACTTTGAAATGTCAAGAGCTCTTTAACATTTCCTTAGTGCGAATGAGACCACCTACTTTTGGCCTTTTTCCGAGTGCTAGACATCGGATCTCACTGCCCAGAGATCAGCGTTGGGTCAAACCAGCGAAACAAGGGATGGAAGAAGTATGTTTTACAGCACTCAGAAAAAAATGACAAATAAACAACAAAAGAAAAAAAAACAAACAACAATATATGGTCCGAAGCAGGATCGAACCCGTACTCCGTGGCCTTAGCACTAGGAGTACGGGTTCGATCCTGCTTCGGGCTGTATATATTTTTTTCTTAGAACTGGAGTCGTCAGTCGCTGGACACTGAGGGAATTGCTGAGGAGAGGATCTGAGCACCTATGGACATGTTCGGAGTGCAATGATGATGACCCGCAAATAACTCAATAACTCAATATTTTTTTTCTTTTTGATTTTTTTGTTTTTGTTTTCCTGTTGTTGATTATTTGTAATTTTTTTTTTCCGAGTGTTGTAAACATACCTCTTCCACTGAAATGGTTCGCTGCATTGACGTCAGCTGTGCTGTAATGGTTCCTAGATTACTTGCGTCAGGATGAAGATTCTACTTAAATCACCTACGGTGACTATGGAAACAGACTAAAAGTACGGCGGAGCAAGTTGCGATCGAAATGGGAGAAAATCTAATGCTCAAAGTGCGATGCTGAAGTCGAATATCCTGGGCCAAAGGGCGCAAACAGATGGCGTTATTATGGTCTTAAAGCACACCATCTACGCCAACGTTACATCATGTCTAAGCGTGAATGGTGAATAAGAATAATGGAGGGGGCAACACAGTGGAAGCAGCTTCCGAGCTAACAATATTCTTGTGTAAACGTTTCGCTCTATTTTCTTTACGGAGAAACGCTCGCAATGTCGATTTGTAAAACTACCTTTCATAACGAAATTTTAAACCCTTTTTCCTCTAACAAATATAAAATTAGGAAGCCGTGATAGCTCAGCGGTTAGTGAAATGGACTACAAAGGACAAGAGGTAGGGTTCTATCCCAACCGACGGCTTCCCGTTCACCCAGACTTTAATGGGTACCGGATTTTTTGGGGGGAAAGTAAAGCGGCACGGACGTAATACCGACATTACCCCGAAAATCATGTGCCGAAAGTCTGTAAAAAATGCGGTCACTAACACCATATTTCCCATACGCCACTTGGCGTGACAGAGCTATTCCTCTTTTTTTTTTTGTTAATGTTAAATACTCTACAATATTTATTCTGTAATGTCATATGTTCATCATCATAATGGTCGCACCGTGATCTAGTAACATTTGGCAATGATTGGATTACTTTTAACTACGTCGTCACAATATTTTTAAACGTCAAGATTAAGATATTGTTTTCTGACGTGTGAATATGTTTAATCCTGAACATTTTCTGATATTATCATATATATATATTATATATAATATATATATATATAATATATATATATATATATATATATAAAAGTACCCCGACACGCCACTTGGCGTATAGGGAATATGGTGTTAGTGACCATAAATTTTACAGACCTTCGGCATATGACTTTTGCCCACTAACCACTGAGCTATCGCGGCGCCCATTCTCATATATATTTTAGAAGGTAAATGTCTCGTCCTCTGACGTGTGACTATGGTTAATCCTGAGTATGCTCTAATATTCTTATATATAATAGAAGGTACAGGTCTTGAACACAGCTGCTTACATCTGATTTTAGTTCATTTACTCAAATGTGCCTTTCCAGAAATATAAAATCCACGCGTTTCACCTATTCAGATTTATTAAAGGAAACTATATCTGAAATTTAAAAACTGCCATGGTAAAAAATTAAACACTGCAGCCTCGAAACTATAAAATCTGTCAAACTTTGATATTTTTGTTATGAAATTATACCAGTAAAATATCATTCATACATAAATATTGACGCTCGCTAGCTGTAACCATGTTACGTTTTGTGTGAAGTGTCAAAAGTTGGAACCACTTTAATAAAAAAATATCAGCGTCAAGAATGAATGGAATGTAGCAGACTATGGACAACTACACCGAAAAGTGCAATATTTTCAAAGTTGTATCTAAAAAGCCACTTTGATACCACAACAAACAGGTGTACGTACATTGTTACATGGAAGACAAGACTTAAACTTCACAATACAGAGCTGCAGCATCTGTAATTGAGGTGGCCAGTGCTCTACCTCAATGATAATATTTTCCTTAGCTAAGCTAGCGAGTTGGGAACTTTTTTTATGTTTGTGTCTACCGGAGAGTGTTGGGGTGGGATTTGAACACTGTTCCTTTTATCGACGAAGCAGTGCTCTAATTACTGAGCCACTTTGCTTACCACCGGAAACTGTCTAATGATGTAAAACGCAGAGCGGAGAATTCCTCTTCTTCTTTCTTCTTCTACCTTTTTAGCTCCCTGTGGAGCATAGGTCTTCAACACACACTTTCCCAAGTCGTTCTGTTTTTTGCCATTCTTTTAAGATCATTCCATGTCTTCCCCATCATCTTCATCTCTGCTTCTATCTGTCTTCTCCAAGAATACCTTGGTCTTCCTCTTTAAAAGAGATACCAAATGAACATAAGAGCGGAGAATGATCATTACCAAATGTCTAGCCCAGACCAATGTAATATTATATGTGCTATCATCCGTCTCCATATTTACCACTATGGAACAAGACACCACGTGTACTTTAAACTCAAAATAAGTTGCATCAGTCTGTGCCATTGTGCCCTAGCACACATGACTTCTCTACAAGACACTTGACCCATGTACACTAACCTCGACAGAATCTATGAAGTGCACCTGAATCTTTGAAACAGAAACAGACTGCATAAGAGAATTCTGAATCCTGAATGGGTTGTCATAGGAGACGAAGAAGAAATGATTACAGTAGATGTCAGACTTTTGACACCAGTGGCTCCATTTCCCTGGTTATCAGCGTCGCCCCAAGGTAGTTAAATAGTTTAAGTCGGGTTACTAGTGATTCGGAAGCCGCGATAGCTCAGTGGTTAGTGAACTGGACTACAAAGGACAAGAGGTAGGGTTCGATCCCAACCGACGGCTTCCGGGTTCACCCAGCCTTTAATGGGTACCGAATTTTTTTTTGAAAAGTAAAGCGGCACGGGCGTAATATCGATCACATTACCCCAAAAATCATGTGCCGAAGGTCTGTAAAATTTATGGTCACTAACACCATATTCCCTATACGCCACTTGACGTGACGGGGGTACTTTACTTTTTTTTTATATACTGTGCATCCCTCATAAGATATATAAGATTATAAATGACGACTTAATTAACACTTTCCTGTATATACTCTTATTAGATAAGAAAACAGAACAGAGAATTGAAGCCTTTGAAATGTAGATATATAGAAAATAGGTAGAATTGGATGGAAGGAAAAGAAAACAAACGATGAAGTCTTAAAACAACTACAAATGAAAAGAGAACTACTAAATACAATTCAAACAAGACAAATGTTTTGGTTTTTGGGCCAATGTTAAAAGACACAACAGCCTACTAAAATTAATCCTGGAGGGGAAAATACAAGGTAAAAGAGGCAGCGGCAGACCAAGACTAACATGGACGAGTAACATCAATAGATGGACAAACCAGCCTATGACAACCTGCACATCAAAGCAAGAGACAGAGAAGAATGGCGCTCCTTGGTAGCCAACCTTCGATGAGGAGATGGCACTCGATGATGAGATAGTCATGTATGTTACTGATGTCAAACTCCTTTGTTTGATCCATCTCATGTAGATTATTAATGATATCTGCTCGATTCACTGGCTGCCCAGCACTTAATATTGTCGAAATCGACCATTTCCATGTTGTACAGGTAACACAAATGCAGCAGGCAAAGTACCTGGTATAATAATTATTTTTTAAATTAATTCGTAATGAGAACGAAACATGTAACTGTTTGAAGGAATGGGGCGAAGACAAGAAAAAAGAAACATAAGGAGAAGGAGCCAAACGACGAAATATGGAACAAAAGAAAGACAGCAGCTTAGCTGATACGCAAATACAGAAATAAAAAGTTGTGGCGGGACATGATTACTACACGAGTAGGGACAATTCTAGACGAGGCAGAAGAAGTTGAGGAAACGGTCAAATAACTTATTTCAGTTTGAGTATGAAGGGACTCGTCTAAAACGATGAGATTAAGGAGAAACGATTCCACTCATAGACAGTTGTTGTCAGAATATATATTGATGTCACTCATAGACTGTTGTTATCAGAAATATAAATCGATGTCACTCATAGACTGTTGTTATCAGAAAATATATTGATGCCCTCATAGATTGTTGTTATCAGAAAATATATTGATGCCACTAATAGATTGTTGTTATCAGAAAATATATGATACCACCATACTTAGAAGCACTGTTCTTAAAACAAAAACTTCCTTAATATCCATTTCTAACAATCAACAATATTTAGAGCACGCCCCTACGATACGAAGATAATTTGCTTCAACGTTGCCAAAAAATATTTATCGGTTAGCTCCCTTCGACAAGGTCAGATATCAGTGATCCGTTTTGATGCCCAGTGTTGATGTCTTGTCAGTGGCGTTACTGTCGAAAATTTCGCTAGGGAACGCCATAATTGTAATCTTTGGGCCAAGACTCCCTATAGCATTACACTGAAAGCAGTTAGCGACTGATAACTGAGGCAACACCGGATCTTCTTTCTGAAGTTCTTCATATTCGTCATAGTGAGCCTTGCTACATACTAATCAAGTAGAGAGGTAAAGAAAGCTACGCGGTATTAAAAAAAAAACGTACTGAAATCAATGTTTCTGAAAGACTCAGATATTACAGCTTGCTTGAAAATAACAAAACACACCATGCATCATCTCTTCCCCTGAAATGATTCGCTGATCTATCACCTCGGAAGTTGTTTCCCTCCATATCATCATCATCACATCATCATCATCATCATCATCATCATCATCGCGTCCCTTCTCCGCAACGAAGGTTGGCTACCATGGATCGCCAGTCTACTCTGTTGCCTGCTTTGATGATGCAGGCTGACATAGATTGACTTGTCCATCTTTTGATGTTACTCGTCATGTTAGTCTTGGTCTGCCTCTGCCTCTTTTACCTTGTATTTTTTCCTTCCAATATTACTTTTAGTAGGCTGTTGTGTCTTTTTAACATGCCCCAAAAATTTCATTTGTCTTGTCTTAATTAGCAGTTTTCATAATAATATTAATTTATTATTATTTTGTTTACCATCAATTGACTTATCATGAGCATTGGGTAGACCTGTCGACTAAACTAAACTAACTATACTAATCTGATTCCTCACCTAAGTAATTGGAATGCAGCCAAGTATTTTAACAAAATGTATATGTTTTATTAATAAGGTATGACAAAGTCTATCCAATTGCATTACCGCCACCTTAGTGGACTTGTAGAAGACTAATTAACCGACACAGAACTGGAGTCGTCAGTCGCTGGATATACGAGACTTGCTGAGGAGGGGATCTGAGCACCTATGATATGTTCGGATTGCAATGATGATGATTTGCTATAACTCAGTAACTCAATATATAAGCCACGTTTTTTTTTTTGGGTGGGGGGGGTGTATCTCTTGCGAGTGGTTTGTCAGTGACTATCTCCCAGATGGCTTCGTCCGTTAAAGTATTTATATTTTTATTTAGCTAGCTGGTTCGAGTGGATGTTTGTTGTAAATTGTGATTTTTAGAACACTTGTAACAATAATATTGGAATATGTGCTAGAATTGTAGATTAAATTGAATAATGCCTTTAATGATTCTTTATATAGCGTGCCGGTAGGGCGTAACCCACCATGTTCTACTCACAAACATCTGTCAGCAGTTGTGTATGACTTTCGCTGTTGAAGGTCAGAGATGCCAAAACGATAACTTGCCCAACATAGTCTCCTCTCCTTTGCACTCTGTTTACATAACCAACCTAAATAATTAGTTTATAACCTACCTACCTACCGCCTACCCACCTACCTACCTACCTACCCCTACCTCCCTACCTACCTACCTACCTACCCACCTCCCTACCTACCTACCTACCTACCCACCTACCTACCTACCTACTCCCTTCCCTATCTACCTACCCTACCTACCTACTCCCTACCTACCTACCTACCCACCTACCTACCTACCTACCTACCTCCCTCCCTCCCTACCTACCTACCTACCTACCCCCTACCTACCTACCTGCTACCCACCTACCTACCTACCTCCCACTACCTACCTCCCTACCTACCTACCTACCTACCCACCTACCTACCTACCTACCTACCTCCCTACACTACCTACCTACCTACCTACCTACCTCCTACCTCCCTACCTCCTTACCTCCCTACCAACTACCTCCCTACTAACCTACCTTCCTACCTACCTAACTACCTCTCTCCCTACCTACCTACCTAGCTGCCTACCTAAATAATTACTTAATAACATAACTACTTATCTGCCTGCCTGCCTGCCTGCCTGCCTGCCTGTCTGTCTGGTCTGTCTGTCTGTCTGTCTGTCTGTCTGTCTGTCTGTCTGTCTGTCTGTCTGTCTGTCTATCTGGTCTATCTGTCTGTCTGTCTGTCTGTCTGTCTGTCTATCTGTCTGTCTGTCTGTCTGTCTGTCTGTCTGTCTGTCTGTCTGTCTGTCTGTCTGTCTGTCTGTCTGTCTGTCTGTCTGTCTGTCTGTCTATACTATATCTCCTGCAGTGACTATATTCCAAGTTACATACACTGATGCCTTTATATGTACGTTGTGATGTGTCTGAAATTAAAATGATTTAGGATTCGTCATTAGAATCAATCACGTGACAAAAAAAAAAGAAAAAAGCCTGGAAATGTGCTCTGACCATTCACATCTCAGACAAGGGAGTGTTTCATTATGATAATGACATCCTGTCATAGAACCGTAGATAAAGAAGGTAGCAGCATTGCGGTAACTTCATCTGGGTTGCATCCTGTTTGTGAGCACTTATGTGAGGATAATGAACGCGGCTGTATCGCTGTTACCAATGAGGCCAATCCTATTCCTCAATCTACTGCTACAGATAGTTCTACAAGAGCGACTAGTAGATGCAATTTGGCACAAACAAAAATAGTTAATGAGGCATGACAAATAGAATGTAGCTCTCAAATGAAAGATGAATGTGCTAATTTTTTTTTTTTTTTTTTTTTGGGGGGGGGGGGGGGAAGAGAGTAGAGGTGGTAGCAAACCTAACTAATACATTTTCCAAAATCTGCTTTAAAGATTCCGGATGTAGAGAATATTTGTTCAATTTTGTTAAAATCATCATCATCATTTCGTATATTGTAGGACTAACGGTAAATCTCATACACCGCTGCTAGTTGTCTTCAGGACACTTCCATTGTGTTGTTTGCTTTTGTTTGAAGGACGTCTTTGTTCGGGCTCTCTATCAAGTTGCTGTAGAGCAATGACTAACTAAATTGTCTGCTGAGAACAAGAGGTAAGTTTGGGCCTGATCAGCAGTTTCCATGTACAATAAGCCTCACTTGGGCAGTGAAAACAATAGCAGCACTGTCGAAGAATCTGGGCAAAAGTAAAGTATCCCCGTCACGCAAAGTGGCGTTTAGAGAATATGGTGTTAGTGACCATAAATTTTACAGACCTTCGGCACATGATTTTTGGGGTAATGTGGTCGGTATTACGCCCGTGCCGCTTTACTTTACCAGAAAAAAACCGGTACCCATTAAAGGCTATGTGAACCGAAGCCGTCGATTGGGATCGAACCCTCCCCCTTGTACTTTGTAGTCCAGTTCACTAACCACTGAGTCTATCGCGTTCCTGAAGAATCGGGTGGTCTACAAGAAAGATCTCGATCTCTAAATAGTAAGGTCTTGAATTCGAATGCACGGTGGGAATATTTGACTTCGAATTCATAGTTCTTGTGGTCTTCAATGTCTAGCCCTTCAGGTTACGGCAAAAAACATTAGTTTGTGTGTACTCTGCACACCATCCATGGCTGTTGAAAGTAAAAGGAGGTCAAAGTGGCCGCTACTTGAACAAAATTGTTCTAGTCTCCCTTTAGTAGTCAGCAGGTGAACGCCCGAAAGAAAAAGAGAAGAAGGCACCGCACCGAGATCTTGTTATCAGAAAAAAAATGGAACCTCTTAACGATGAAACCATTGTCCGAGTATGGTGTACTAGTGAAAGGACACAATATAACAAGAGTCAGTTCTGACAGTCTCTTCCACCGGCTGTCTGTCAAATCTGACACAATGCAACAGTATAACTCAACAGATGAAGTTACTCTTTAAGTTAGGTTATCATGCATTGAGCTTTGACCAGCAACGCTCCATATACTGATGGATCCATGAGCTTTGACCAGTAACGCCTCCCTATAATTCATGGATCCAATGAGTTTTGACCATTAACGCCTCCATATAATTCATAGATCCAATGAGTTTTGACCATTAACGCCTCCATATAATTCATGGATCCATGAGTTTTGACCAGTAACGCCTCCATATAATTGATGGATCCAATGAGTTTTGACCATTAACTCCCTCCATATAATTCATATATCCAATGAGTTTTGACCATTAACGCCTATCTATAATCATGGATCCAATGAGCTTTGACCAGTAACGCCTCCATATATTGATGGATCCAATGAGCTTTGACCAGTAACGCCTCCAATAATGATAGATCCAATGAGCTTTGACCATGTGTTTGTAACCGCCTCCATATAATTGATGGATCCAATGAGCTTTGACCAGTAACGCCTCCATATAATTGATGTTCCAATGAGCTTTGAACAGTAACTCCTCCATATAATTGATAGATCCAAGAGCTTTGACCAGTAACTCCTCCATATAACTGATAGATCCAATGAGCTTTGACAGTAACGCCTCCTATAACTGATAGATCCAAAGAGCTTTGACCAGTAAAACTCCTCCATATAACTGATAGATCCAAAGAGCTTTGACCAATAACTCCTCCATAAAACTGATAGATCCAAAGAGCTTTGACCAGTAACGCCTCCATATAACTGATAGATACAAAGAGCTTTGACCATAACTCCTCCATATAACTGATAGATCCAAAGAGCTTTGACCAGTAACTCCTCCATATAACTGATAGATCCAAAGAGCTTTGACCAGTAACGCCTCCATATAACTGATAGATCCAATGAGCTTTGACCAGTAACGCCTCCATATAACTGATAGATCCAATGAGCTTTGACCAGTAACGCCTCCATATAACTGATAGATCCAATGAGCTTTGACCAGTAACGCATCATATAATTCATAGATCCAATGATCTTTGACCAGTAACGCCTCCATATAACTGATCGATCCAAAGATGTGCCTCTATATAATGATAGATCCAAAGAGCTTTGACCAGTAACACCTCCATATAACTTAATGATCTAAAGATGTACAAAGATGTTCGTGCTCGTGGTTTTCCTCAGAGGTCTCAATATTTCCAGGAGAAGACCGAAGCCTTTTATGGATATGTCATTGGTGCATTGACGAGGATCCTAAGAACATAACACAACAAAGATACAACGACAAAACATATTCTCAACCCAACGTCGTCATAAATAGTAAACTAGTGAGCTAGTAATGTCTTAAGGAAATTGTCTGGTAACTTCATTTAGTCTGAAGATATATTTCTTTACTTTTATATTAAAACTGTATTCTTTTAAAATTCATCCAATCGCATGTCCGCTGAGAAGGTTGCATTCATCACAGCTCATCTGAAAGAATCTCTCTCTAGCTACTTCTTTTGTGTCGTGTTCAGGATATCTTGATGTCTTGAAATCACCTTCTTCTTGAAACCACTTTCTGCTCCTGATGCGTCGTCCTGGATTCATGCCTTCCATTATTGTTCTTTCCAGCCCGCTGGGTTTTTGACGTGGCCATAAATATTTTAATGTCCTCTGTATGATGGTGTTTATAAACCAGTTCTTTTTTTAAATATTTAAATCCGTTAATATGTCTCACATAAAGATATTATTAAAGATAATCAATAACCTAAAATATGCTGACGATATTGTACTACCAGCAGAAAATCTTGAAGATCTACAACAATTACTTAATGAATAATCATGATAAGCAAAAATAAGGACTAAATTTGAATATCAAAAATACTAAAACTATGATCATAAACAAAGGAAATACTCAAAACCCAAAAATGGATATCACAATTGAAGGAATAGACCTAGAGACAGTTCATAACTACAACTACCTTGGACATACTATAACCAGTGATGGAAAATGTACAACTGAAATAAACAAAAGAATAAGAATGGCAAAAAATTCATTTAATGTCATGAAGAACATACTAACATTTAAAAAAAATAACACCATGGCTAAAATTAAGAATAACAAATTGTTACATCTTCTCAATATTCCTTTATGGTGCAGAAACATGGACATTAGACAAGAAAACAGACAGAGATTGAAGCCTTTGAAATGTGGATATATAGAAGAATAGGTAGAATTGGATGGAAGGAGAAGAAAACAAACGTTGAAGTCTTAAAACAACTAAAAATGAAAGAGAACTGCTAAGCACAATTCAAACAAACAAATGCGATTTTGGGCCATGTTAAAAGACACAACAGCCTACTAAAAGTATCCTGGAGGGGAAAAAAACAAGGTAAAAAGGCAGAGGCAGACCAAGCCTAACATAAACGAGTAACATCAAAGATGGACAAATCAGCCTATGACAACCTGCACCATCAAAGCAAGAACAGAGCAGAATGGCGCTCCATGGTAGACAACCTTCATTGCAGAGACGGCACTCGATGATGATGATGATGATGATGATGAATATGTCTTCATTTATCTTTTTCATTATCCAAGGTAATGTAACGGATTTTTCTGTATATTTTTTTAATTAGTCCCTTATTATTTTCTGTAAAAAAGACAAATGGGATACACCAACATTATAGTTACGCCACTGTGTCCCGGTTGGGTTGGCATTCATGGGCTCTGCATGCCCCCTTTCTCAGGGTTAAAGTACTGCGGTCGTCGACCTAATTCCCGTCTGCTAACATTGTACCAGGTCACAGAAAACATTTTGCCTCTCAGGCGGTCAAAACATTTTCATTCCTGAAAATAACAATCGACTTTGATAATTTCGATGTTTTGAAATAACAGCGATAGTTCAGTATTATTAGTATAGAAAATATCCGTTATAGAACGTGGGCTTTAAAGCTTGAGTTATTTATTTCATTATCGCTAGTTTGGAAAAAAAAAATAACAACACTTAATGACGCAGACAGCATTTTTCTGTATCCTTGACGTTAAGTCCCGCCCCTAACCCAGTTTTTCCTAACCAATGAACGAAGTCGATTCGCAATTTCCTGCGACGATTCGGGGTCACGGTGTACTAAACCCAAGTGGGATATTGCAAATATGAATTAAGTATTAAGTTTATAATAAGAAAATTGCTTTTTGGGGATTAATATATCGTAAAATACTTATCTTTGTAGTGTTTAGCTGCTGAAGAAAGCAAGAAAATTGGATGAGCAAAGTGCCAGGTCGTGCACGTGCCTTTGTCTAGCAAGGTCATGACGTCACGCCTAAATTAGTAAGTTCCGCCCATTCGAGCGTCTCGTCTGTTGAAGCACAATGATCCTCAACTTTCGTTCTCCCCGGTACAAATTCCAGACAACTAGTAATAAAGGAGTCTAACATTGACATCATCATCGAGTGCCATCTCCGCAACGAAGGTTGGCTACCATGGAGCGCCATTCTGCTGTCTCTTGCTTTGATGGTGCAGGTTGTCATAGGCTGATTTGTCCATCTTTTGATGTTACTCTTTTATGTTAGTCTTGGTCTGCCTCTGCCTCTTTTACCTTGTATTTTCCCATCCAGGATTACTTTAGTAGGCTGTTGTGTCTTTAACACGGCCCCAAAAAATCGCATTTGTCTTGTTTGAATTGTGCTTAGTAGTTCTCTTTTCATTTTTGTTTGTTTTAAGACTTCGTCGTTTGTTTTCTTTTCTTTCCATCCAATTCTACCTATTCTTCTAAATATCCACAATTCAAAGGCTTCAATTCTCTGTTCTGCTTTCTTGTCTAATGTCCATGGTTCTGCACCATATAGGAATATTGAGAAGATGTAAGAATTTGCTATTCTTAATTTTAGCCCTGGTGTTATTTGTTTTGATGTTAGTAAGTTCTTCGTGGCATTAAACTTTTTTGCCATTCCTATTCTTTTGTTTATTTCAGTGTACATTTTCCATCACAAAGCAAGATACAGAGCATAATGGCGCTCTACGGTAGCCAACCTTCGATGCGGAGATGGCACTCAACGAATGAATGAAGACAACATTAGAAGTCCAAGAATAAAGAGAAGCATACCAGACAAGCGGACAAAACTGGCACCCACCAATGGGATATTGTACGGGAGGTGAGTGTATATGTGGTAAGCGGCATGTGAGTAAACTATATTTACGTTAAAAGATGTCTGCATGGCTTCTATGAGTGAATTCTATAAAATTGGAAGGAAAGAAGTTTGTGTATGTGCTGTCATACACACAGGAACGGCCTTTTGATTTGTCTAGTCCTCCCACTTAGGTAAATCTGTAACCATGCCACATTATTTCCTTTTATCTCTTCCACTTAGGTAAAGCTGTAACCATGTCACATTTATTTCCTTTTATCTCTCCCACTTAGGTAAAGCTGTAACCATGCCACATTTATTTCCTTTTATCTCTTCCACTTAGGTAAAGCTGTAACCATGCCACATTTATTTTCTTTTATCTCTTCCACTTAGGTAAAGCTGTAACCATGCCACATTTATTTTCTTTTATCTACTTTCTTGAAGGCTGTAGCTCATAGAGAAGATATTAAGCCGCACTAAAGCACAAATTGAAAAGGAATCAAATTAAAGTTTAGAAGAGAAAATGACTCAAGAGTGGAGATTTAACACCACAAAACTGCAGTGCTCATTCTGTCGTCGAACGTAAAAAAAAAGTAGTAAAGTACCCCTGCCACGCCAAGTGGTGTATATGGTGTTAGTGACCATAAATTTTACAGACCTTCGGCACATGATTTTTGGGGCAATGTGGTCGGTATTACGTACGTGCCGCTTTACTTTCCCAGAAAAAAAATCCGGTACCCATTAAAGGACTGGGTGATCAAGAAGCCGTCGGTTGGGATCGAACTCTATCTCTTGTCCTTTGTAGTCTAGTTCACTAACCACTGAGTTATCGCGACTTCCTGACGTCGAACGTGCCGATCCAATATTAGCAAAATCAGTTGTGAAATAATCTGCTTTTGGAAACAGTAACGGACGGTTACTTTTGACGATCGATCTCAGTGTCATCCAATCGTCTGTGAAATATTAAAATGCGATATACAAATTATTTTCCAACCGCCAATTGCATATTTGATGTACATCAATATACAATCTGTTAGGGACTATTTTAGGAGTTACTGCTTTGAAAATGGTTCATCCATTTCAGTTAGGACTGTGTACTTGATTGCATCTGTCTAAGACCTGTTATCGCTAAAGACACGTTTGATCCATCCTGATTAAACGATACGGGGGCTAAGATGCTCATCCTTCACTTTGACTGACAGCGGTCAGCAGTCCACAGCTGACTCATGCGTCTTGATCGGTGAACAACAGAAACCGAGCTGATAGAGATCCTTCACTTTGACTGACAGCGGTCAGCAGTCCACAGCTGACTCATGCGTCTTGATCGGTGAACAACAGAAACCGAGCTGATAGAGATCCTTCACTACCTCCCAGCTGTGTTCCTGGAAACAGACTATCCAGTCTGGCAAAGCGAGTAGGGATCGAATAGGGAAGGTAACCTGGTACTCAACAATGCCGTGCTGAAGTCGGATATGTTCGGCCTAAAGACGCAAACATTACAGCCTAGTTGCAAATACCAACACAAGCATCTGCGCTTACTTTAACGAGTCATTTAGTAATCATCGGGTGAACACCAGAAAATGGAAAGACGATTAGAGGCCACAGAGATGGGATTTCTCAGAAGACTGTTGAAAGTTCACTGGACAGATAAAAAGACAATGAGGAAGTTCTCAAAGAGGCCAACACAAAAAGGGAGCTCTTAAAAAACATCAGAAAGAAGCAATCAACATTTTTCGGGCACATCATGAGAAGATGAAAGTTGGAATACTTGGTTACAACTGGCAAAATAAAAGGAAAGAGAGATCGCGGACGACAAAGAGAGAAAATACTGGATAGCTTGGTGTCATGGCATGGAAAACAGTCAAAACAGAACTGATACGATGCACTGTAGATAGAAGATTGTGGAGGGACATGATCGCCTACGCCAACCGGCAGGGTACATGATGATGATGATGATGATAAACACCAGAAAAAAGAAACTGAAACATACTTTTTGAACGAAGGATGTCACTAGAATAGTAATTGGTTCATTGGCGTTGCGATAGCTCGATCGTGGGCACAATCAGTCAGATTGTCACATCATCCAGTCGCCCTATCTGAATTTTAAAAAATTGGGACTTGACTCGTTAAGTTAGGGACATTATTATGAAGGTGGATAGCTTCTTACAGCTGATTTGTTATCAGGATCAGCGACTTACAACTGATCAAGAATCTACTCAACCTCCCTGTGGTGGCTTTGGTAACAGATGAACTGATGTGGCCCAACGAGTAGGAATCGCGAGAAAAGGCAATCTAGAGCCCAAAAATGCCGCGCTGAAGACGGGGAAAGTTTCGGAAATAAATGGCTAATATCGCATATCTTTGTAATTACAACACAGCTCATATGCGCCTACTTAACACGTTTTAAAAAGCCGAGCAATGAAAAAGAAATAACAGTCGAGCGATCGGAGAAAACATAATTAAAAAAAAAATAAATAATAAGAGTTTACGCCGCCCACCTTTTGTTTCACCTTGAAATGTGGTAGTGTATTACGATGAAGTTTAATACTGTGTCTGAAACGATATTTTGTGTTAAGTAACTCCACTAGTTGTAAATCTTATTTTAGGAAGGAGAAATTAGGACCAAAAAGGGGGGGGGGGGGTAGGGGGAGGAGGAGGCTGGTGGTCTACAGGTAATACATTCGGCCTCTAGACAAAAAAATTGGGTTAAAATCCCACTGCATTTGATACAAATGTTCGTACTCATATTCCAAGTTCATTCCCTTCTCCGGTGACTGGGTTGTGAGATCCGATGTCTAGCCCTCTCAGATATCGGCTAAAAAATTAGGTCTCGTGTGTACTTACGCAGGGTATAGGAACCTTGGTAGTTTAATGTGGAAAGGATAGGCCGAAATGGCTGGTGACAAAACTGTTCAGCAAATCTATACATACCTAATACGGATGTGTCGAGCCAAAAGGTGCAGATATCTCAGCTTTTCCGTAAACTAGCGACATACCGTACATACGCTCACTGAACCAGACTGGTTACCTACGTTCGGACAACCCGTGTTCGATTCCCGCTGGAAGAAGTGTGAATTGTACTCGTGGTTGGAAAAAAAAAATACCCCCGCGGCCACCCAGCCGCTGGCTGAAATGGGTACCTCTGCCCATAAAGGGTAGTCGTTTGTAATGTGGAGAATACCCGCTCGCATCGAGAGTTTCGATGCGTGAAGCGACAATATCCAGAAGTCACCGAACACTTCTGGATAAGCGGCCGAGCACATATGAGTGAAAAACTGGCGTGCTAAGACGCTGATTCAAGCCTAGTACTTTACCTTTACCTCCTTTACCTTTACCTTTACCTTTACCTTCACCTTCACCTTCACCTTCACCTTTACCTTTACCTCCTTTACCTTTACCTTTACCTTTACCTTTACCTTTACCTTTACATTTACCTTTACTTTACCTTTACCTTACCTTTACCTTTACCTTTACCTTTACTTTACCTTTACCTTACCTTACCTTTACCTTTACCTTTACCTTTAACCTTTACCTTTACCTTTACCTTTACCTTTACCTTCTCCTTCACCTTCACCTTCACCTTTACCTTTACCCTTACCTTACGTCACTGAGCAGTTGTGTTATGCAACATTGGTCGTTATCTTACTTTATGAATGAGAGGGAGAGAGTCGTTTCACCGTGTAGCACTGCCTCTTCCTCCATCCATCCCACCTCCATTCCTGAACTCTTCGACTCTTATGAATGAGTGAACAACATATATAATATAATCACTAGTTTGATATGTGTATGTGTGAACCTCAATTAATTATAAGGGGGAGTGGTTGGTCTAGAAACAGGACGCCGCCTCAAGACAGAGAGGTTGGGGTTCATATCCCGGCTGCACCAGTTTGGATTTTTATCTATGATTTTTCTCTGCGGCAACCACCCCTGGTCTCAGCAGTTAGGCCCGGCTTGATACGTCAATTACTCATAGACGGAAAAAATATGAGTACCTCCGAAGACTGAGTTATCTGCCTGTGCGGCGAGGGACCCCTTGCACACGACTGCCAGGAAAAAATGGATTAACACGCAATATTCAGATCCTATCTCTAGGGACTTCGTCAGAGGTCAAAGCTGACGAACAAAAAAAAAATAAAAAAAATATTATAATGTTGATATAATAACTTCTGTAAACCACCCCCCCCCCCCCCCCCCCCCCCCCCACCAAAAAAAAAAAAATATTAATGTATCCACTTGATTAAAATACGTTTTAGTCGAGTAGCTTAAGGTAACAAGATTAGGAAAGAACGTCCATGTAATGATGGTACTAGGCTGTGGTTACATGATAGTTACTATGAGGTTACTTGATAGTTACTGTGAGGTTCCATTGAGTTATTGAGTTATTTGCGGGTCATCATCATTGCACTCCGAACATGTCCATAGGTGCTCAGATTCCCTCCTCAGCAAGTCCCGCAGTGCCCAGCGACTGACGACTCCAGTTCTATGTTGGTTGATAAGTCTTCTTACACGGCCACTAAGTTCTCATTTCTGGTTGTGCCCATCTTAACTCCCATTTCTATCATCCGAAGAAGTGAAGTGGATCTGTGTTTGTCGAAGTCCTGTGCTCGTCCCACATCTCGGAGGGCATTCCACTCGATCCATTTCTTGCCCGTCATCAACGACAGCACAGCTAGCCTGTCCGCTCTTTCATTTCCCCGTACTCCCCGCATGTCCAGGGACATAGACAAAGGTGACCTTACGTATTTTGGATTTCTGCAACGACTCTACCCATTGCATGCGTACATAGCCTGCCTCCACTTTTTTTCATGCTCATCGAATCACTCAGTATACATGCGTGGATGTAGTCTTGTGACTCTAACCATTTGAATGCCTTGGTCACTGCCATCACCTCCATTGTCATACTCGTGGTCATGGCGTATGCACCACTGTCTTCTTTGACTATTCTGACTGCCTGCCGAGCGTGCTGTAAATGCCCATGCACTTCTTTGTGTCGTCTTACAGATCCGTCTGTATAGATGACTGCATCTTTCTTATCGGCGTTATTGCAGATGAAACCGTTGACCTCAGCATTAACCACGACCGGGTTCTATTCCCTACTTTTCCTGTCGAGTGTGACAATACACGAGAAAGTCCCCTTGAATGGACGTAGGCACCGGTATCCACTCCTCACCAACGCTGATATAGGCAAGCCCACAGACCTGTTTGATGACATCTTCTGCTCGGCCCACCCATGATTTGCCTCTTTTATTCCTCCTGGCACTTTTCCCTGTGTTGAGCACGTGTTGCAATGGATGCTCTTTATCTGTACTAATCTTCAGGTATGCTCGTGCTCTCCAGATCTTGATTCTGACATCCATGGTTGGAAAGTCAAGAAGATATTTCACTGCTACACAGGGAGTGTCCCTTGTACATCCCAGGATAATGCGCATGGCTTCATTTTGCATTTTCTCCAGCCTATCAATTTGAGTCGTACTGACAGTAAGAATTGCCAGGGCATACTCGATTGGTGCGAGGACTAATGCCTGGAACAGAAGAGTAAGTAGCATCGCTCGATGTTGGCAGTTGCCATGACCTTCAATGCGGCTAATCCTTTGCGGGATTTTGTTATCACATTGTCGACGTGGTCCCGAAAACACAAGCTGCGATCAAACTTAACTCCGAGGTATGTCATCAACTTGTCACTGGTCACCTCGTCAGTTCCCATTCGTACTACAGGTGTGGTCGTATTAACGATATGATTGTTAAGGGAGAACCATGAAACTGATGCTTTATTAGGATTAACCAAGGCACCTGAAAACCCACACCAGGAAGAAATGCGACCGAGTTCGTCTTGCATTGTGGAAGCGATTCCCCGTCTGTATCTTCCCTGTCGATATACCAGAATATCATCAGCAAAAGTCATAGTTCTTCCCCTCCCATACAGCTGTTGTTCCGTGATCGTTATTGTGTACACGTTAAATAGAACTGATGACAATGGTGAGCCTTGTGGCAGCTCTGGACAAATGGATATTGACTTGGAAGACCAACTTCCACATCTGAGTATCACCTTCCTCTGAAACTGTGAGGTTACATGATAGTTACTATGAGGTTACACTATAGTTACTATGAGGTTACATGATAGTTACTATGAGGTTACATGATAGTTACTATAAGGTTACATGAGAGTTACTGTTCATGAATTTGACTATTTTGCGTCATTTTGCATAAATTAATTTGTCTTTCTCGAAATGTATCACAGTTAGGCCAGGATTCTCACCTTTATTTCACATCACCCCCCTCTCTGTTTATCTACCGTAACAAACTTTCTCTCTCTCTCTCTTAGCATTTATCCCACTTTGCTTTTTTTCCTATTTCCCCTTACATATATAGCTCTCTTTTTTTTGCAACCTATGTCTACTTTCCCTTTCTCTTTGTATCCCAGCTCTTCTCCATGAAAAGATACGAAGACGTTGAAGCTGTAATTAGATAGCTTGAGAAATAGACAAACTGAACTTCTAAAATCAAAGCAAACATGCACACTTCTAACAAGGAAGAAGAGAGGTGATATTATTCTCTTTCTTTCGTTCGCCAGCTCTTACCTCTGACGAAGTCCCTAGAGAACAGGAACTGAATTTTACGTGTTAATCCGTTTTTCCCTGGTAGCCGTGTGCACAGGGGTCCCTCACCACACAGGCAGATAACTCAGACTTCGGAGGTACTCATGTTTTTTTTTCCATCGATCAGTAATTGACGTTTTACGCCGGGCCTCGCTGCTGAGACCAGGGGTGGTTGCCGCAGAGAAAAATCGTAAATAAAAATCCCAACCGGTGTAGCCGGGATTTGAACCCACAACCTATCTTCGAGGCCGGCTTTTTGTCTGGAGACCAACCAGTCCCCCCTATATTCAATTTGAGAACCAGTCAACGAAGACTCATCGACCGACTACTTGTGCTCTGTCTGTACTAAACAATGAGAATCAACAAACGTGATCACGTGGAAAGATAACCAGACAATGGTTGAGAAAGAACGCGCCTGTCCTAAATCAGACAAACTGTAAACAAACAGCATGAAAGTACACTAGTGGTAAAAGTTCCAGTATAGATACATTACTACATCGTGATAGATAAATACGCTGGGCAGACCAGTGCTGACATATAAGGATGTTTGATGGGTTTCTTTGAGGGTATTCTCTGTCAGTGAAAGAAACAGCCAGAAGGGCGAGAAACAGAACTTTGTATCTGCATCGACCCCCGAACGTGTACAAGAGAAAGAAAGAGAGAGAGAGAGGAAGAGAGAGAGAGGGCAAAAGAGAGAGAAAAGAGAGGAAGGAAGGAAATATGGAAGGAAAGGAAAAGAAGGAGGGATGGTGGAATCGATAGAGATAGAAAGAGAAAAAGAAATGAAGGAAGGAAGGAAAGGAAGAAGGAAGGAAGGAAAGGAAGGAAGGAGAGAGGGATGGAGGGAGGGCTGGAGGGAGGGGGAGGAAGGGAAGGAGGGAAGGACGGAAGGAAGGAAGGAAGGAAGGAAGGAAGGAAGGAAGGAAAAGGAAGGAAGGAAGGAAGGAAGGAAGGAAGGAAGGAAGGAAGGAAGGAAGGAAGGAAGGAAGGAAGGAAGGAAGGAAGGAAGGAAGGAAGGAAGGAAGGAAGGAGGGTGGAAGGGAGGGAAAGAGAGAGAGAGAGAGAGAAAAAAGACGGAATGAAAGAAACGTAAATACGTGTAGGTGCCGGCCAACTCAAACATTGAGAACTCTCGGTAAAGGTCGCGCCTAGTTTTGACCTACATATAATTAATGGGGTCGCGGAGGTACAGACAAACATGTCCTGAAATGTTGAAGTAGCCAAGGATGTGGTTAAAATAACCGGCTTGGCTATACTGTAGTCATCTTTGTTGTGTTTCTAGAAGGACCTGGAGACGAATATAAATCCGGGTTGTTAAAAACACGTACAACACAGACTGTCAATGTCGCTATGTTTTAGGTCAAAAATTTGGACTTAGGTCTTTGTGAACTGGCTGACTTAGTCTTCTTCTTTCCTTCCTCATTTGCCTTTCAGCGTCGAGAGGAGATATAATTTGCGGTTTTTGCTCTTCTGTTCGCTTCTGCCGCTGTTATGTTTCCTGGTGCTTCTAATATTCCATCGATCCATCTTTTTCGTGGTCGACCCCTGGGGTCTGGTGTTCTCGCATAGCTTATTGAAAAGGCTCGTTGTGTTTTGATCACTCTGCCTTGTTACGTGGTCAAATCATTTTATCTGTTGTTTCTTTATATATAATCTATCATCATCATTATCGAGTGCCGTCTCTGCAACGAAGGTTGGCTACGATGGAGCGCCATTCTGCTCTGTCTCTTGCTTTGATGGTACAGTTTGTCATACGCTGATTTGTCCATCTTTTGATGTTACTCGTCCATGTTAGTCTTGGTCTGCTTCTGCCTCTTTTACCTTGTATTTTCCCCTCCAGGATTACTTTTAGTAGGCTGTTGTGTCTTTTAACATGCCCCAAAAATCGCATTTGTCTTGTTTGAATTGTGTTTAGTAGTTCTCTTTTCATTTTAGTTGTTTTAGGACTTCGTCGTTTGTTTTCTTTTCTTTCCATCCAATTCTACCTATTCTTCTATCTATCCACATTTCAAATGCTTCAATTCTCTGTTCTGTTGTCATGTCTAATGTCCATGGTTCTGCACCATATAGGAATATTGACAAGATTTAAAATTTTGCTATTCATAGTTTTAGCCCTGGTGTTATTTGTTTTGATTTTAGTATGTTCTTCAATGCGTTACAATTACTTTTTGCCATTCTATCTTATAATCTACTATGGCGGGTGTTATTCCTATTTGTTTTCTCTCACTGACTTAGTAATAGCCCAAATCATATCATCGTGCCACGGTAGCGTGAAAGAAAGTTGTGAAACTTGCTGAAACCTGAAAAGTACTTCGCTGCTGACTGAGTCAGTACTTGCTCACTACACGATTTCGTCACCGCCTGAAAAAAAAAAAAAAAAAAAAAAAAAAAAAATAATATATATATATATATATATATATATATATATATATAGTATCATCATCATGTGCTATGCGAGTTGGCGAGAATGATTGTTTTGTCTCTCCATAACTTTCTTCATACGACTTTTTGGTCAAATCCGCTGTTGTATGTCATTTTTCTAACCTGTCTTTTCCGTTTCTTCCTGTTTCTATCAATCCCTTCCTAGTCCGATTTTCTAGCTGTAACGAAATGTTTCAAACTTTCCTTTTTCCTGACGAAAAAAATTACGATTGTTTCCTTCCAGAGGCGTAGCGTGGGTTGACAGCGCCTGGGGCTAGGCAAGTATGTGTGTGTGGGGGTGTGGGTGTGACACTCAACAACTTATATTATTAACAAGGCCGCGAGCTTGAAAGTAATCACCCAAAGTTTTTGACATCTTCAGCTTTTCATGTGGTCTCGTCGATCCCTACCAGTCTGGCTAGACTAGACATGTTTCTAGAGGCACCGCGAAGAGGTGGATTCGGGTTTTACAAGACTCTGGTTCACCTATTCTGGCGCAAGAAATCAGCTATGAGTCGCTGACAGTTTCCAGCTATGTTGCTGCCATTCGCTTTGCCTCCAATTCATGTTTGAATATCATGTCAGTTATTTCCGTGCTGTTATGTTAATGCCGAATATTATTCTCTATTCCTTACTGCCCTATATTGACCAGTTATGTCTAATGTCTTTTGTTAATGCTCACACTGTATATATTATTAGATATATCTCTTTTGTTCTTTCCCCCTTTCTTTCCCTGTGACGATTAAGTGTTCTTACTTTTCTTTTACAATAACATTGTCCACAGAAATGTGATTATCTTTCTTTAGTGACAATTCTTCAAGAGTACTTTCATTCATCATCATGTGCCATACTGGTTGGCGTAGGTGATCATGTCCCTCCACAATCTTCTATCTACAGTGCATCGTATCATTTCTGTTGTTGACTGTTTTCCATGCCATGACACCAAGCTATCCAATATTTTCTCTCTTTGTCGCCCGCGATCTCACTTTCCTTTTATTTTGCCAGTTGTACTTTCATTCTATCTATCTATTGACCTTTCGAGCCGTAGCCGGCCCATTGGGCGTAGACCAAGATACACCTTCTCCTATCTGAATTTTTGTTCTAGCAGTTTTCTTTTAAAGATATTTTATCAAATCTCGCCATTTGTCTATGTTCTGTGCAAGCAGCTCTATCTCATTGAGGGAGCTGAATCCTGCTGCTCTTGCCTCTCTCATCAATGTTCTTCTCAGTGTCTCCCTGGGTCTTCCTCTTTTTCTCTTACCTGTTGTTTCCCATATGAGGGCTTGCATTGCTATTCGGTTATTATCTCTTCTCATCACATGTTTTGAATTCGTTCCACGATATACCAAGTATTTTTCTTAGACTTTTATTACCAAACTATAATTCGTGTATTTTTTAGAGACCTTCAGCTGAATAATATCTCCATTATTTGAAATCCCTCCGTGTATTTCTTAGACTTTCATTAGAACAATATCTTGATTGTTTGAATCTTCTTAAGCATGTGCTTTTTGCTTCCAAATTAAAACATACAAGTAGATACCTGTAAACTAACACCCCACCCCCCCCCCCAAAAAAAAAAACACCCAAAAAAAAAACAGCCCCCCCCCCCCAAAAAAAAAAAAAAGTTAAAACTTACAAAATTAAACGTAGAACGTAAGTAAAAATAAGCTGCGCAAAAAAAGAGAAGTAAATTAGTAAACAACACAAAATAGGAGCAGATAAACAGCAAAACATATCAAAGTAAATAAACAAAAATTACAGCGCATTGATATAAATATAATAATGGCATAAAACATAAAAGCAAATAAATAAATATTACAAAATGTAGAAGTTAATTTTTTAAAAATAGTAACAAAAAAATAAAAGATGGTACAATAATAGGAAACTTTTTATTCACAGTGCAGGAGGCAATCTGAACGTCAGAAGAAGTAGAAAACACTGAAGTAAATAAACAATAAATAAAATAATTAGAAATATAAGTAACAAAATAATGAGCACAAAACATGAAAGTAAATTAACAGTAAATTTCCATTAGCCATTTTTATTTGTAATCAATAAAATAGCACACGCTATAAGGCTGCAAGGAATTTGAGTGATCAATTTGGACTCCTCGTCTTGTACTGCTACATGCGACCGACGATTATTTCTCTTTTATTGTGTTCTTCATCTTGACCATCATCCAATCATTGTTCCCCCTTTCATCATCTATGTGTCACTGTATCCAATCACCTGTGCTGACTGAACTCCCCAACCCGAGTAGAGCAGTACTAGGAGAGCAAATCGTGAAAACCGAAGGACAGTTCAGCTGCGTTCGCTTTCGGTGCAGCTCCGCCTTATGTATTTTGGCGTGTGCGCGGTTGCTATGTTTGGGGACTGTAGCTGCTTTTCGTTGTTTGGATCCTTAAGTGAGATGAGTATTTAATTAGGATGATTCCACTGGCAAGGGGCGGTTGTCCAAATATGGACTTTAATTCGTTTGCAGTGATACCGGGGGCCTTTGACTTACCATAACCATAACCAAAACTAAAAAATAGAACTTTAAAAAAATGTAAAGGAACTGTGTAGGTGCTTTAGACGTCCGTGCTCATCAAGGGACTGGGCAGTTTTTGTGGTTGTGTGTGTGGGGGACGGGGAGTGGGGCGCAAGACGCCCACGCCATCCAGCAATCAGTGAGCGAGAATCACTTCCTGTAAGCGCTTGTTTTCTTTACTTTTTTTTTGTTGTTGCTACTTTGATATGATGTTGAAATTATCATCATAATTTTCATCATCATAGTTATCATTGTCGTTATCATAATCACAATTATCATCAGCATCAGCATTCTGAAGGTCACTATAATCATCGTTATTGTCGTTGTGATCACCATCAATATCACTATCGTCGATATCATCAGCATTATATTCTCATTATCATCCTCATCACCATTATTATTTTCATCTTTCTGAGTGCGGTCAGCGAACCACAGCTGGCTGTGTCAGGATCAACGAACCACAGCTGCCTGTACCAGGATGAGCGAACCACAGCTACCTGTATCATGATCAACGAACCTCAGAGCTGATCAAGACCCTGCTCCACCTCTCAGCAGTACTCATGCAAACCGACTATCCAAAGATCGAAGAGGGAAGGCAACAGATACTCAAAAACACCGTTCTGGAATCGAATGTTTCTCTGCCCGATGAGCGCATATATCACAGCCAGGCTATAAACCACAACATAAAGCATATACCCCCCCCCCCCCCCCCCCCCCCCCCACCCCCCCCCCCCATTTAGCGTCCTATTTATGAGCGAATAATGAATGTTTTTTTGTGTGCGATAATAACGAGGATAATAAAAATGAAATCTAATTTTTTTTTCCCTCTAATCTGAATTTGCTTTTCAAGTTTTAAATTGACAAAACAGGAAGGGAAAAAAGGTCAGTTTTGGTGAAGGACAAAACGTGTCAAGACTTCATCGTGTAGCTAGCTACTTCTGATTGGCTTAGTTTACGAGAGTTTCCATCTTGCCGCTGGGAGTGGTACCACCTTTAACAAGAATTGTTAAGTATCCACAAATTACAAGGATAACGTGGAGAAAGTCACTCTGTTAAGAGATAATGAATGATGAAGAGAGGTTATTTCCTACCAAATAAAGTACGCACATTTTTCATGACATGACGCATGAATTGTTTTACACACTAGTCTTTCTGTGTGCTTCAATGGCTAAGTGGTTTATGTACTCAGTTTCTGATCAAAAAGATCCGGGGTCAATTCCAAGAAGTTGCGGTTCTTTTCGGACCGACAAGGCTCCGGGGTTCACCGAACATCTAAAAGTGGAAGCAGTCCAGAGAATATTCTACAGGACAGCAGCGTTCTCCGCAATCTTGGAAGACAAATATGGCCCATAGAAACAACCCTGTATGACAAGCTATGGGGAACCGGTGAAGACCTCAAACCGTCTTGTTCGTGACCAATGATGGTTTAAACATATACATGCATAACAGTAGCTCATCGCTGAAGTATAAGAAAATAAGGATAAAGATTGTTCTAGATTCTTCATTAAAGGCGGCTTGACGTAATACCGACCACGACACATAAAGATATATCATGGTCATTGAAAAAAATATGGTCGCCAACACCAAATTCCCCATACGCCTGCAAGGCGTGGAAGAAACCTTGACATTTACTTTATATTTTGGGTGCGTTTCAAGAGTAACGTACGTCTGAAGTCGGATGTGTTGGGCGAAAGGCGCTAATATAAACAGTTATACTGCAAACCACAACACAACGCAGACACGCCCACTTAACGTCCTTTTAAGGACGGATGACGAAGAGGAATTCTACAGTCTACGAATACTCTAGGATACTTTAGTCATCGGGCGAACGCAAGCAGCAAGCAAGCAAGAGTAACGTAGACGGTGAAAATGAAAGAGGAAAGATAGAAAGCGAAATAGACTGAGGAAAAGAATGATGGCGGACAATAGAGCCGATGGAGAGACAGGTAAAACATGTCTAGGATATATTGACAAAACGATTGATAATATAAATGTCAAAGGCAGATGGTTGTGGAAAATGCGATCGTGAACATCACAGGATATTGACATATAATGATGATGTTAGTGAAGAATATGATGCAGCCAATAACAGTAATAATAAAAGTCACATAACAATTATGATAACTATAAATGATGAGACCATAACATAATTTGTTTTTTAATGATAATGGGAATTTGTATGACGATATTGACTGCGGTAAGGGTGAAGAATCATCATCATCAAGTACCATGCCAGCTGGCGTAGGTGATCATGTCTCTCACAAACCTCGATCTCGACAGTTGTTTATCCATTTTGTTGTTGATCTTCTGTTAAACCATTCTCTAAATTGCCTGGTATCTTTTCTCTTTGCTTCACTCTATTTCTTCTTCCCTCATTTTTCCCAGTTAGTACAATATATTCCAGCTTTTCCCTTCTCATTACATGGCAAAAAAAAAAAAAAGAAAGATAATGATTGGTTTTTGTTCCTAATATTGGATATTAGCTCTCTTTTTGCTTTGGCCTCTTGCAGAACATTTTTATTCTTCTGCTTAGCTGTCCATGGTATTCTCAACATTCTTCTGTAAAACCACATTTCTGCAGCCTGGAATGATGAAGACAAAATTATAAAGAGGACGATAATGTTAATGATGATGGTGGTGAATACAATTTCTTAAAAACAAAAAAAAAAAAAAAAGAACGATAACATCCAGCTACAAGGCAACTATTGAACAATGTGAAGAATTCGTTCGTCATTGAAAGTGATAATTTATTTTAACCATGAAATACATTAGGGAGCCGCGATAGCTCAGTGATTAGTGAACTGGACTACAAAGGACAGAAGATAGTGTTCGTTCCCAACCGACGGCTTCCGGTTTCACCCAGGCTTAAATGGCTACCGGATTTTTTTCTGGGAAAGTAAAACGGTACAGGCGTTAGTATTACCCTAAAAATCATGTGCTGAAGGTTTGTAAGATTTGTTGGCACTAACACCATATTCTCTATATGCCACTTGGCGTGACGTGGTTCTTTACTTTCTTTACTATGAAATACATTATTGAAATATCATCCTGTTTACACGCACTGAGCACCAACATGGCTATTCCTAACTATCTACAACCACAGTCACAGTCGTCACGTCCGGCATATCGTTACTCTAACAAAAAGCATGTACGTGCAAGTCGCTACAGGAACTAGGATCTCGTATTAACCAATGAGCGAGAGTCACTCCCTGTAGGTTCTTGTTCCTGTTTACTTTTCTTTTTGTGTGGCCACTTAGATATTCTGTTTAAATTATCATCATCATTTTCGTCATCGTTGTCATTGTCGTTATCATAATACCATTATCATCAGCGTCAGCTTTATAAACGTCACTATAACCGTCTTTATAGTCGTTTTGATCACCTTCAATATCACTATTATCGATATCATCAGCATTATAGCTTCATTGTCATCCCCATCAGCATTATCATTTTCATCAAACTTATTATCCTAAATATTATCCTTACCATTATCGGCGTCATTATCACCATCAACATCATCATCATTGTTATTGTTATAATCATTATCGCAATCATCATCGTCATGATCATTATCATCATCGTCGTTATTATTATTATTATTATTATTATTATAATTATCACCATCATCATCATCCAAACAGCTTGTCACTGTTGTACCTTGACTACCACAACAGCTACCCTAACGTTGTCTCTGTCCTGCACGAGGTAACCAGAACCTGCTGCCGTTATTCTCAGTTCATCTGTAACATCCTACATTCACCTACTTCTTTCTCTTCCTCTCCCACGTCTACCTGGCATCATGCCTTCATTCTGTTTTTCCTCATATCGTTCCTCTATATATTTATTCTACATATCCATCATCATCATCATCATCATCATTGAGTGCCGTCTCCGCATCGAAGGTTGGCTACTATGGAGCGCCATTCCACTCTGTCTCTTGCTTTGACTGTGCAGATTGTTATAGGTTGACTTGTCCATCTTTTAATGTTACTCGTCCATGTTAGTCTTGGTCTGCCTCTGCCTCTTTTACCTTATATTTTCCCTTCCAATATTACTTTTTTTAGGCTGTTGTGTCTTTTAACATGCCCCAAGAATGATATTTGTCTTGCTCTAATTGTGTTTAGTAGTTCTCTTTTCATTGTTAGTTGTTTTAAAACTTCATCGTTTGTTTTCTTTTCTTTCCATCCAATTCTATCTATTCTTCTGTAAACCCACATCTCAAAGGCTTCAATTTTCTATTCTGTATCCATACTATTTTATTTTCAAAATTGTAACATTCCTTAACAAAGAACACAAATTGAAATCAATTCTTCTATACGAATATCTTCTCTGTCCTTGAGGCCCACTAAATGTTTTAAATAAACTCCGCACGTTCTTTCTCCCTCCCATTAAACCGCATGCAGTCACTAAAATCGTTTCTTCCTGAGTCTTGCCTCGTGTATTCTATCCAAACAACAAATCTAAATTAAGCACGTCTAATTATACTTTTTAACCTTCAAATATTATTTCCCCACATCTTTCTATGTAAATAATTTGCGTCAATCTAATTAGACCAATAGATTTAAATCTTTTTAACACTGTCATGCGCATTAGACAGCTATTTTATTAACTGCACGCACGAAACTTTATTCTTTTATATTTAGCGTCATCGATCTGGGACCATGTTGGAAATTTCCTACAGACTCACGGGTTCTCAGTTTGTATTTTCTGATGGACACTTTTTACAAATCTAGAAGGCTTATGTAATTACACCGCCTAAACTCTTTAGCCCCGGGTCCATGTTTATACAATTTGAAATTACTTTGTCCAAATATTGTTATGCCACAGAAATCGCATATTCATGCTGAGCAATATTCATTTTATTTACTGTTATTTGAATTATTGATAAAGAAAAAATTGGCTTCATGCTCTAAGCCATGTGAGGATATAATCTGGGCGGCCATAAATTGTCAATTTGGTAAAGGTTTTATCGGTGGTATGGTATGCTTTACGCCAGGCCGCTCTCATCATCATCATCATGTAACATACCGGTTGGCGTAGGCGATCATGTCCTTACACAATCTTCTATATACAGTGCATCGTATCAGTTCTGTTGTTGACTGCTTTCCATGCCATGACACAAATCTATCTAGTATTTTCTCTCTTTGTCGTCCGCGATATCTCTTTCCTTGTATTTTGCCAGTTGTAACCAAGTATTCCAACATTCCTCTTCTCATTATGTGCCCGAAAAATGTTGATTGTTTTATAGGAGCTGCCTTTTTGTGTTGGCCTCTTTGAGAACTTCCTCATTAGTCTTTTTAGCTGTCCGCGAAACGTTCAACATTCCGCTCTACTGTCCCAGAATTAATCTCTGGTACCCATCATTCGGAAGCCGTTTTGGAAAACAAATACCCTGTCTCTGGGAATTGAACACGCACGTTTCGGGTAAGAAATGAGTGTACTAACCACCCACCAGTTGCGGCAACGGTTACAATTTCGATACGTTTTGAATGGGAACAACATTATTACAGAAGTTTGAAATAAATGATATTATGTACTTAGTACATTCTTGGAGAAGCTCATTTTTTTTTCTTTCCAAATAAACCAAGTAAAATAACTGGGCGGAAACCATTTTTTTTTAAAATCTTGCCTACATATCGCTATACATGTCGGGAATGCATTTAGAAGAAACAACAAGAGAATTACTAATCAGGCACACACACACACAAATAGGAAACAAATGGGAAACAACAGGTGAAAGGAAAAGTGGACGACCTCGAGAAACACCAAAAATAATTCTAACAAAAGAGCCAAGGCTGGCAGGCAGTCATAGACTCACTGTCTATCATCGAATAGATCGCCTGAAATAGACACAATTGACAGGAGACTCTACGAGCCATATCTGCCGACTAAGGGCACTGGAAGAATTAAGAATACCCTACCATGTGTCCTCATTTCTGTGATTTCTCGGTTGCTTAAATGAGGGACTATTTCAAAGATTCAGCTCGATATCAAAATAACAAAATGAAGACGCAGATCTTTTCTTTGTCCCTATCTGAAACCCCTTAAATCTTGTCCTTAAATCACGCAGTAAAGACCCATGCTTGTTACGTCATCCTCCACACCTAGAGAGTCCTTTCTCAGCTGAATTTGTTCTTTGTTTATGAGCGTTCATCAACTTTATATCTACAGCCAAGTCCCGAGGGACTGAATTTTGCGTGAATATCACATTTTACTATTTTTCACACTGTCAGCCGTGTGCTCAGGTGTCCCCCGCCATACAGGCAGTTATTCTTCGACTTTATATCGTCGAGAGTATTAACGCTCTGGGTTGATTTTTTCCAGTTAATTGTGCCCGAATAGCGGCCATTTTTGGCTTACTCTTTTCAATTTCAAACTGCCAATGTTAGTTCAACGTGCGCAGAATGTGCATGGGTCCTCCTGTTTTTTTTTTCTTTCGTCGTTTTCCAGAGGGCTAGAAAAAATTACTTTTAAAAACATCTTCCATTAAAAATAGAGAATTTTCCATAACAAGGAAAAAAAAAGATTCCATGGGAATCTCACTTCCCAGAGACCAGGGGAGAGTAATACCACGGATTCGATTTTGTAAAATTATTTTTTAAATTCAAAGAAGACAAATGCGATTTTTGGACCACGTTAAAAGACACAACAGCCTACTAAAAGTAATCTTGAAGGGGAAATACAAGGTAAAAGAGGCAGAGGCAAACCAAGACTAACATGGACGAGTAACATCAAAAGATGGACAAACCAGCCTATGACAACCTGCATCATCAAAGCAAGAGACAGAGCAGAATGGCGCTCCAACGGTAGCCAACCTTCGTGCCGAGATGACACTCAATGATGATGATGATGAAATTATGTGTGAAAAATTGTGTGGTTTTCACATATCGGATCCTTCTTCTGCTGCCGCTGCGTTCAAGTCTTCTGATTTTTCGAATCTGTTGTCTTCTTGCCACGACGGGGATAGGAATGACAGCATGTCGTAAAACGAATCTCCATCACTAGGATAAGAATGACAACATGTCGTAAAACGAATCTCCCATCACTAGGATAAGAATGACAACATGTCGTAAAACGAATCTCCCATCACTAGGATAAGAATGACAACATGTCGTAAAACGAATCTCCCATCACTAGGATAAGAATGACAACATGTCGTAAAACGAATCTCCCATCACTAGGATAAGAATGACAACATGTCGTAAAACGGGTCAACCATCGCAAGGATAAGAATGACAACATGTCGTAAACGAATCTCCCATCACTAGGACAAGAATGACAACATGTCGTAAAACGAATCTCCCATCACTAGGATAAGAATGACAACATGTCGTAAAACGGGTCAACCATCGCAAGGATAAGAATGACCACATGTCGTAAAACGGGTCAGCCATAATGGGGATAAGAATGACATGCCGTATAGCGAGTCAGTCATGATTGACATAAGAATGACAACCTGTCGTAAAACGAACCATGTGACACATATAAACTTTAACAGCCAAAGATCTATCCCTTGACCACCATAGTGACTATTGTGATCATTGCTTCGTTAGCCATTTTACCGCAGACTGTTCCAGGAGCACATCTTGAAAGTGAAGTGAGGTCTTGGTCAGATTTATGTCATTGACTTTGCTGTAGTGAACTCACGCAGGCCACATGGCTTGTACTGCAATAATTAAGAAGAAAGAGAGAACTTTTAACTGTGTAAATACCAAAATGAGAACGCATGAAGTGATTAATTAAATTACGTTGTGATATCAGTGAATTTTTGTAGGCTGCAAAAAAATTTAGCCAAAAATATTCATTAAACGTCTATAGATGAACGTAACATCACGTCGGTCGGTAAATATCGTAGACTGTAAATGAATGAAACTAAAAATGTACGTGATACGTATCTAGATGAAAGCAACATTAAACTCGTATAAAATAGGCTATAAAGTTATTAAGCTAAAAATATACCTTATACACATCTAGATTAAATTAACATCACGTCAGTATATATCGTAGTCTGTAAAAGAATTAAGCTAAAAATATACGTTAAATGTATCCTTTCTCCGCGACGCTTAAAGGCATCATCATCATCATGTGCCATACCGGTTGGCATAGGCGATCATGTCCACAATCTTCTATCTACAGTGCATCGTATAAATTCTTTTGTTGACTGTTTGCCATGCTATGACACTAAGCTTTCTAGTATTTTCTCTCTTTGTCGTCCGCGATCTTTCTATCCTTTTATGTTGCCAGTTGTAACCAGGTATTCCAGCTTTCCTTTTCTCATGATGTGCCCGAAAAATGTTGATTGTTTCTTTCTGATAATTGTTAAAGAGCTCCCTTTTTGTCTTGGCCTCTTTGAGAATGTCTTCATTGGTCTTTTTAGCTGCCCAGGGAAATTTTAACATTCTTCTGAGAAATCCCATCTATGTGGCCTCTAATCGTCTTCTCATTAAAGGTATCAGCAGCTAGATAAAAGAAAGAAAAGAACGTGTCTAGATGAAAGTAAACATCGCCTTCCATATATACCTTAGATCGTGAAGGAATTAAGCTAAAAACATAGTTATACGTATCTAGATGAAAGTAACATTACGTCGGTATATATATCGTCGTGTAGACTGTAAAGGAATTAAGCTGAAAATAAACGTTATATGTATCTAGATGAAAGTAATATTACGTCGATATATATCGTAGCGTAGCGACTGAGGAATTAAGCTAAAATATACGTTATACGTATCTAAATGAAAGTAACATTACGTCGTTATATATCTCGTGTAGACTGTATGTAAAAGAATAATAGCTAAAAATAAACGTTATATATATCTAGATGAAAGTAACATTACGTCGATATATATCGTAGCGTAGACTGAGGAATTAAGCTAAAAATATACGTTATACGTATATAGATGAAAGTAACATCACGTCGATATATCGTCGCGTAGACTGTAAAGAAATTAAGCTAAAAATATACCTTATGCGCAGATCTACGTAACACCACGTGATCCATAAACTACGCAGACAGAACCGACACGCACACCAGGCAGTTGGCTATTTTGGGGGACACAGGATTGACTTTTGGAATTGTTTACAGGGGAACGTACTCTGGGTGTTGCCAGACGATTCTGTTTACTCGCGGCCACCACTGGCAATCTGGAATTTACATACGTCAGAGTTCAGGGCTGAGACGAAACGTGGACTGAGCCGCGGAATAAAACAGGAAACTGGGATTAACTGTCAAAATGTTGACTGGGTATGGGTTTTTTTGTGGTTTTTTTTTTAAATTCCTTTCTTAAACCCCCCATGCTCGACACAGCTGCTGGTTTTAGTACCAAAGTGGAATTTTTAGATTTCCTATAAAGAAAAATGTCTGCTTTTATGAATGGAAAAAAAAGTTAAAAAAAAAATAGTAAAGATCCTCGTCATGCCACGTGACAAATAGGGGCCATGATTTTGGGTGCGATGTGGTCGGTATTACGTCCGTGCCGCTGTACCTTCTCAGGAAAAAAAAATCCAATACCCATTTCAAGTTGGAAGACACTTATGAGGATCGAACTCAACCTCTTGACCTTAAGTAGCCCAGTTTACTAACCACTGAGCTATCTTCTTCTCTTCGTCTTTTCTTCCTCATTTTCCTTTCAGCGTCGAGGGGAGATATAATTTGCGGACATTTGCTTTTCTGTTCACCTCTGCTGCTATGTTTACTAGTGCTATTATTCCGTTAATCCATCTTTTTCGTGGTCGTCCATTGAGCCTGCTATTTTTGCAACGTTTATAGAGTTTTCGTTGTGTTGTGTTTTAATCACTCTGCCTTGTCACGTGGCCAGACATTTTATCTGTTTCTTCTTTATATATTCTATGGCGGGGGTTATTCCTAGTTTTTTTTTTTTTCTCTCAGTTGTTCATTCTGATCTTGTCTCTCGGCTGTTTTTTTGTTTGTCACTGAGCTCTCCCTCTTTTATGTTTACGGAAGAAGATGCTAGTATTTTCTACATTCCTCTCATTCCTAAAATAGTTGTTAGCATTGAGAGCGGTTCCAATTGTAACAGTACCCAGAATGGACATTTTTTACTTATTTAAGTTTTACATTGGTGATATTTTGCTCAAATAATAATAATTATCATCATCATCATCATCACCATGATTGAGTGCCGTCTCTGCACCGAACGTTGCCTCCATGGAGCACCATTTCGTCCTATCTATTGCTACGATGGCGCGGGCTGTCATAGGCTGACTTGAAAATAATAATTATAATAAATTATATTAAATAAAATTTTTAAAATATTAAACAAAAGAATCATCATCATCATCATGAGTGCCGTCTCCGCAACGAAGGTTGGCTACCGTGGAGCGCCATTCTGCTCTATCTCTTGCTTGCTGGTGCAGGTTGTCATCGGTTGATTTGTCCATCTTTTGATGTTACTCGTCCATGTTAATCTTGGTCTGCCTCTGCCTCTTTTACCTTGTATTTTCCCCTCCAGGATCACTTTCAGTAGGCTGTTGTGTCTTTTAACATGGCCTAAGAATCGCATTTGTCTTGTTCTAATTATGTTCAGAAGTTCTCTTTTCATTTTTAGTTGTTTTAAGACTTCATCGTTTGTTTTCTTTTCCTTCTATCCAATTCTACCTATTCTTCTATATATCCACATTTCAAAGGCTTCAATTCTCTGTTCTGTTTTTTTGTCTAATGTCCATGTTTCAGCACCATATAGGAATATTGAGAAGATATAACATTTTGCTATTCTTAGTTTTAGCTGTGGTGTTATTTGTTTTGATGTTAGTATGTCCTTCATGACATTAAAATTACTTTTTGCCATTCCTATTCTTTTGTTTATTTCAGTTGTACATTTTCTATCACTGGTTATAGTATGTCCAAGGTAGTTATAGTTCTGAACTGTCTCAAGGTCTATTCTTCAATTTGATATCCATTGTGGGTTTGAGTATTTTCTTTGTTTATGATCATAGTTTTAGTCTTTTTGATATTCATATCTAGTCCATATTTTTTGCTTTATATTTAAACAAAAGAATAGGTGTGGCAAAAAGCAATTTTAACAACATGAAAAATATATTCACATCAAGGCAAGTAACACCATCACTAAAAATGCGAATCATAAAATGATATATATATTTAACGTCACAGCATGGTGAGGATACCCGGATATTAAATAAGAAAACACAGCAGAAATCGAGGTTTAAATGTGGATTTCTAGAAAAATATGGAGAATTTAATTGAAGGAAAAGACGATGGGTAATAACGTTTTGAAGCAGCTGAAGGCGAAAAATAAACTACTCAACATAATTCGAAGAAGAAAGAAACTTTAAGTTCATGTAACGAGACATAGTACCACAAGAAAGGTCACCTTGGAGGGACAAGCACAAGGTAAACGAAGCAGAGGTAGACCAAGACTAAGATGGACTGATAACATGAAAAGATGGACAGGTGAGCCTATGACAACGTGTTCAATAAAGACCAGAGACTGAGTAAAACAGCACTCCGTGATAGCAAACCTTCGACCTGGAGACGGCAGGCAGCCAATGAAAGAATCATTTATTCAAATAATCGTTTCTGAAGCTGACAAATTTTATATTATAAAATGATTTAATTATAATATTATAAATTATATGTGAACAATTTAGTTTAACTGAGTATTGTATTACAATTACTGATGTAATATATCCTCATCCTCATCAAGTACCGGGCCTTCTGGCGTTGGTGATCATGTCTCTCCACAACTTTCTATCACGACCGTTATTTATCATTTCTGTGTTGACATTCTGCAAGCCATTCTCTTAAGCTGTCTGGTATTTTTTTCTCTTTGCTTTCCTCTATCTCTTCGTCCCCCAGTTTTCCCAGTTGTAACACTATATTCCAGTTGTTCTCTTCTCATTACATGGCCAACAAGTGATGACTGTTTCTTCCTAATATTGGAAATTAGCTCTCTTTTTGCTTTGACCTCTCTCATAACATCTTCATTACTCTTCTTAGCTGTTCATGGTACTCTCAACATTCTTCTGTAAAAACCACATTTCTACAGACTCCTGTGATTTTCTTGTCTGTTGTCCTATTGTCCATGACTCACATCCATATGTTAAGACTGGCTCTACATAACATTTAAGAACTCTTTTTATTGTCAAAAATGGATTGCATAGTATCTTTCATCTCATTTTTTGGAAAGCTGCTTTTACCTGAGCCATTCTGCATCTCACCTAATCCTACTCAATATAATGTAGTAATATTACTAAATACTATGTGGGCACCCCTACTCAATAATCTAACTAAATAACCCCTACTAAATATAATAATAATATAATAATATAATATAACAAGCTTACTAAATATAATGTATGTAATATATCCTACTCAAACTGAATACATTATTCGCGAATTATATAAAAGCAGTGTTTCTATATGAGCACATAAGCAGAATTACTAAAATACAAATGACAGACTGAGAGGATCTTTTACTTCTCAGCATTCACCCGTTAAAGGAACGTGAATGCGCTGTGTCGTTAGTTTACAACAAAGTTGCGACATCAGTACCTATCGGCTTGACATATCCGTCTTCAGCACGGGTAGAATTTACTCGACAATTTGACCTTACAGCGACCATTTTTGGCCAACTCTTTTCAACTGTTAACTACCGTGGGTTCTTTAACGTGCGCAGAATGCACACGGGACCTCTTGCTTTGTACCACTATCCGAAAGGGCTAGACATATGATGTCACTACCGGAGACCAGGGAGATAAACGCCACGAAAATACACCACTGATTCGAAGTGACTAATTCCCATCTTCTATGGCGAGATTCGAACCCGGGAAATTTCTGCCCAGAGCCGATGACTTACCTATTGATCATCAAGCCCTCCCCCCCCCCCCCCCCACACACAACACACACACAGAGTGGATGATACAAGAACGACGACGCAAATGGACAGGGCGCTAGGATCGAAAGCCAGTCACTAGTTTTACCAGACAAGAACGCTTTCGCCTGAAACTACAGGAAAAGAGGAAGGAAGAACATTGAAAAGTAAAAATAGATAATATTGTGATATGAAAGATAGAACAAGAGAGAGAGAGGGAGAGAGAGAGAGAGAGAGAAAAGAGAGATCACAAATGTTAGCTACAATGAAAAAAGCACTAGAAGCTATAACAAATTGCAAAAAGGACTGAAGAGATTTTGTTCTTGCCCATAATGAAATATTTGGTAAACTTTACCATTTCTTCTTTTTTCAATGATAAATTCAACTAAAAAAAACAAAAAGTCAGAATTTTAAAATATGTAAATTATCAACTAAAAAAAACAATCAATATTTTTAGGGGCACATCGTGAAAAGAGGACTCATCGTAGAGGCACATCGTGAAGTACTTAGTTACAACTGGCAAAATACAGGGAAAGAGAGATCGCGGACGACAAGAGAGAAAATACAGTCGAACCTGTCTAAGGCGACCATTCACGGGACTTTCAAAAACTGGTCCCATAGGACAGGTGGTCCTGCCTCACAGGTTTCACATAATAAATAGAGCGATAAAAAAAATTTTATCCTAAGCACTATGAAAACTAACCTGCAAATCAGCGTAATCCATGAGTAGAACATAGTGCACATATCGGTCTACAATAGCCACTGGTTGGACACTTTTCATAAAACACGATAGTTAAACACACAAAATAAAACACACATACACAGATTCCACTTATACTGTACATGTATCACTTTTGACTTGAAAAAAAATCCAATATGGTAGTCTGTTGTTTGACAGATGAAATAAACGATAAGTTCAATTTTTCTCTCAAGTCCATGATAACGTCTAGTATGTCAGATCTCCGTTTGTTATTGAATAGGTGCGCAGAAGCTCCAAAGCATTATGTGCATCTGCGATAGTGTATGTTTTCTCAATGTCAGTAGAATCTTGTTCGTTGTCTGATTCACTATTCAACATCCTCAGCAGCTAAAATTGCAGTGGCAGGAAGATCCCAGTTTGTTTCTATTGTGTTGCAAGTTTGGAGCCCTGAATCAATCATGGAGATGTCTGTCAATTGGTATCCAAACAATTCTTTTGAAAGGTTATCCAAAGCAGTAGAAATTGCAGTAGAAACAATTTGCACGTCGGTCTTTGATGCAGATTCCATGTGCGTCAGAGAATATGCGTGTGTTTCAGCAGGACAATGAAAACCTGCTTTACAGAAAACACTTAGGATGGTTGAGTTGTCCACTTCTTTCCATGCTGCAGCAATCCAGTAGACTACATCCAGTAAATTGACCTGTTTCATGAGTTCGGTTCCGGAAGCATCCTTGTTTGATTCCATGACTGTGATAAGATGTAGAAGCTGTTTTTGTCTAAACTTTAATTTAAATGCTGAATGACACCCTGGTCTAGGGGTTGAACTAATGCAGTTATGTTGGGTGGCAGAAACTGCAGCTTAACATTCTGTAGTTCGATCTTGGGATGACAGGTAGCGTGTCAACAATAAAATAATGTGGCGCTTTTTTTCTGCTCTTACGGTCAAAACTTTTCAGCCAATCTTCAAATATAGCTGCAGTCATCCATGCCTTTTGTTGTTTCTGTAAATCACTGGCAGTGTGTTTTATGTTGATGTTTTTAAAAATCCTAGGGTAGCTGCTTTCCCAATCACTAAAGCCGGTTCTCGTTCCCCCAACATGTTAGTGCATAGCATCACTGTTATTCGCTCTTTGCTTTTTTTACCCCCAGCGCATTTTTCTCTTTGACAAAAAATGTTTGTCCGTAGTCGCTTTGAAAAATAACCGGTTTCATCTAAATAAAAAATGTCTTGAGCAGCGTAACCATAGCATATCTCGGATAATTTAGAAGTCCAGTCAGCCGCAGCACTCATATCTGAATCACCGACTTCGCCACATTGCTTACCAAACACAAGATTGTGTCTTTTAATGAAGGCCTCTAACAGCCGTTCGATGCTTTAAAGACTGAGTTTTCCAATTCTTTTGCAAACTGTAAAGCTCGTTCTTTGATCATCGGCCCAGATAACGGAATTTTTCGTGCAAGTGCTGATTTACACCATTTCCAACAAAGTGTATTTATGTCTTCATTTCCCGTTTTCCTGCTATTCCTTCTTTTCATACTTGGTGCATTATTTTCAAAGTCATTCATATACTCGGCTTTTCTCTTAACGTACGTAAAATCTGTGTCTTTCCCACTCCAAACTGCCCTGCCAATAATCGCGAACTTTTACCTTGCTGATTTTGTCGAATCACTGATATTCGTTCTTCCAGCGTTAATGCTTTGGTTTTACACTTTGACACGGCCATTTCCTATATTGTGTGTAAAACTTTTAAAATCCACAAAAATAATTCACTGAGATACTGTACATGTACGTGAATACACTCTAAGCGGGCAATGACTAATTCTTTAGTTAATTCCTGTAATTTATACGGGCCACGCAATGTCTACTCTGGTCTAGACGGAACCGCGAAGTGATGTCACTTCACGAATCATAGATCTGCGTCTGCCGTGTTTCTCACACCAGTATTGACTGATAAACGTAACACGTCCCACTGTAATCTGGGACTCACTAAATACGGGAAAACATCGACACCTGTAGACACCTGTGTCGATCGTTTATGGCTCCCAGCGAGACGAAGGACTGGCTGGTCGTCGTAAACGGGATAAATAACATTGGCGGCGGTTAATTAGCCTGGTCTCTGGTCGCGTCATACGGTGAGCGCCGTAATCAGTGTTAGCATATACATGTACTAGATATCTCGGTGTCATGGCATGGAAAACAGTCAACAACATAAACGATAGGATTCACGGTGGATAGAAGATTGTAGAAGGACATGATCGCCTACGCCAACCGGTATGGCACTTGATGATGATGATTTTTAGTTATTTATTTATTTATTTTTCGCCAGCTTTTACCTCTGACGAAGTCCCTAGAGACTAGGAACTGAATTTCCCGTGTTAATACGTTTCTCTCTGGCAGCCGTGTGCATAGGGAACCCTCGCCGAACAGGCAGATAAATCCGTATTCGGAGGTGATGATGATGATGATGCTGAAGATAAAATTATACTTTTTATTTACACAGTAACCATATGAACTATACCATTCACTCTGAAAGTTCGTTCTTCTCTTTTGAAATAACATTTTGAATTATACCTCCCATAATTTAATATGTTGAAGTATACACGTTATTTCATTAACTAGTGCGTTAATTTGATCTTTCTTGCTCAAAACTAGCCTTTCAAAAAAATATCATTTAAAATATACTTTTTCTCAATGAAACCTATCATTCATCCATTTCCCCTACATAACAATTTTATGGATCATACTGTACACTTATTTTGATCTATGCTAATCCTTTACAAATTACATTACACTGTACTACAATTTCTTCATCATCATCATCGAGTGCCGTCTCCGCAATGAAGATTGGTTACCATGGAGCGCCATTCTGCTCTGTCTCTTGCTTTGATGGTGCAGGTTGCCATAGGCTGATTTGTCCATCTTTGATGTTACTCATCCATGTTGGTCTGCCTCTGCCTCTTTTACCTTGCATTTTCCCCTCCAGGATTACTTTTAGTAGACTGTTGTGTCTTTTAACATGGCCCAAAAATCGCATTTGTCTTGTTTGAATTGTGTTTAGTAGTTCTCTTTTCATTTTTAGTTGTTTTAAGACTTCATCGTTTGTTTTCTTTTCCTTCTATCCAATTCTACCTATTCTTCTATATATTCACATTTCAAAGGCTTCAATTCTCTGTTCTGTTTTCTTGTCTAATGTCCATGTTTCTGCACCATATAGGAATATTGAGAAGATGTAACATTTTGCTATTCTTAGTTTTAGCCCTGGTGTTATTTGTTTTGATGTTAGTATGTTCTTCGTAACATTAAAATGACTTTTGCCGTTCCTATTATTTTGTTTATTTCAGTTGTACATTTTCCATCACTGGTTATAGTATGTCCTAGATAGTTGTAGTTCTGAACTGTCTCTAGGTCTATTCCTTCAGTCCTGTTCACTCTACAAAATTACAATTTAATCTGTAACTTGTATTTACAAACTCTTCTTCTAAACCTTCGTAACCTTCATAATTTCTCTTTTGCAAAGCCGCACTGTTAACTCCAGCAGTGTGCATTCCCTATACGCTGTCGTCATTTGATCAAAATACTTACTACCTGTATCCGTTGTAAACACCCGGTAGATGTCACTTTAACTTGGTTTTAAATGTGTCCTTAAACTGTGCCAAGACGTTGCGATCGTTGATCCGCAAACCGGTCTGTTGGGTCATTTGAGTAAACTAGGACGTCATAGATACAAACAGAACAAACGGGTCTGGCCTAAGAGAACATCGTCATTGCTCGGGAAACCGTACAGCATACAACAAAATTTGTCTAACTTAACCGATTCACTGATTGGTTAAAAGAATTGAATTTCATCCAATGGCGTATCGGGATTGATATCCAAGCGTGGGTTTACCGTTTTTGTGTGACGCTGATAGGACTGAAATTAGTAATAATAAAAAATATCAAATTTACCCGATTATATTTTGTTCATGGATGCGGTTTCACTGTAATCAGGAATTCCCCATATCCGCTCCACCCATGTCAAACAAAGCTTCTGTCAAAGCGCGTTGACGTTAGCAAATTCTGTTGACATAGTCAACTACCGTGCTGTCCTAAACAGCGGCACAAGCGACGATTTCAACCGACTTCGAATGAATAGAGAATCCCACAGTCACTTCCTCACGTCAGTTTCCTTGAAAAAACACATTTCAAACAAACAAATAATTAAAAAACAAACAAATGAACCAAACTCAACAGCAGCTACAGTAAGCAAACTAGCTACAATCTTTGCAAAACTATGTCGACGTGGAGCCATTTTACATTGTCGGTTATGGAGTTACCAAGATCGAACTCCAAGTCGGCGACAATTTCAAACAGCATCATCGAAAAGAGAGTGCCCACTGTCGCCTCCAACAATTTACTCGAATAAATCGAAAAAAAAGCACATCAAAAACTGTCAACAAAAGATTAAAATAGGGTTAAGTGATGGTACTTGCCTGAGATCATGGCTGGTATTTCCCTGAAGTCTCCAATTATATACCAGAACAAGAGCTGAATCGATAAAAACATCGCGCTACTTACAAAGTGAACACGGGTTCGAATCCCGGCAGGGCCACACACAAAAATGTATGGGGGGAGGAGGGAGTGGGGGTGTGTGAAATAAACACTCAGACACGAACACCTCGTGGCAACTGCTCAGGACAAGCAGCCTTTATTCTCCGATCCAATACGCCCATAGCTCGTTAAGTTATAGCCCTCGACCACAGTCTCACAAATCACAGACTTCACAAGGCTCAGTGTCCGATACGCAGACTCCTGAAGTAGTTTTCAGGCATTTACAAGGTTACTACCCTTGTCATCCCCAACGATGTTTCGCGTTAGGGAACATCTAGGATAGCAAATCGAAGCTTTCCACGCTGACATAAGTGACTAACGCATGCTATTCTTTTTGCCTCCTTCACTTCATAACCTTAGGGGACGTTGTGGAAACAATGACAGATTTTTTCTGACTTCTCTATTTCTCACTATAATCAGTCATTTGGGAGGGAGGGGGGGGGGGAGTCGAGGCCTGTCCATTCCTTAATGTTATCTCTTATCTTTTTTCTCTGCCAACCTATCCTCACTTCTTTCACAGCTTCTTTGCAGAGTGGTCTTCACTAGGCCAGACGATCACTATGCGTGGCCAAACCACTCATTTTGCGTTTCTTCGCAATCGTCATACGATTATTCTGTACTCAGATTGCTTGGTGTATCCTTTTGCGAACTTTTCTTTTCATTTGTGATACAACTCAAGTAAGAGAGTAGCATGAAACCTTACGATGAAATGTAATCTTCATTTAAAGACAGAGAGAGAGAGAGAGAGAGAGAGAGAGAGAGAGAGAGAGACCCATGATACAACACGGGAACTCAGAATTACCTGCAGACATCATTCACTACATGGCGTTGAGTTGAAGGGCGTAACTCACACGCCGTTAGATATATAACAATGACAACATCAGCAGGATCTCTTCTACCTGTCAGTTCCCTATGGAGCACAGGTCTTCAACAAACACTTTCCAAGCTGTTCTATTTCTTGCCATTCTTGTATGATCATTGCATGTCTTCCCCATCATCTTCATCTCTGCTTCCATCTGTCTTCTCAAGAATTCCTTGGTCTTCCTCGTTGTCTTTTTCTCTGGGGATTACAAAGAAGGGCCTGTTGTGCAATACTATAAGTTGGCTTCCGCAGTATGTGTCCTTTCCAGTGCCATCGTCTTCGCTGTATCTCTTTATCTACTGGTATTTGAATTGTACATTTCCATAATTCTATGTTAGTGATTTTGTCCTGCCATTTCCATCCTTTTAGTCTGTGTATACATCCATTTATGAAAATCTGTTTCGTTATGATTATCATTTTTGTTGTTCTCCATGTTTCACAGCCATACAATAAGACTGACTTAACATTGGAGTGAATATTTTTACTAACAGCAGGATACTACAGAAATAATAGATTTTATATGAGACATACCGTTCTTCCAGGCTAAATCTTGAGTCCCAACAAGTGGAGACCGCTAACAGCTTCAAGTTCGTCTTATAAAGTTGTACTGTTGTGTATGTGTTTTCTTTCGGTTTAAATAAAAAAAAGTAAAGTATCCCCGTCACGCCAAGTGGCGCATAGGAAATATGGTGTTAGTGACCATAAATTTTACAGACATTCGGCACATTATTTTTGGGGTAATGTGGTCGGTATTACGCCCGTGCCGCTTTACTTTCGCATAAAAAAAAATCCGGTACTCATTAAAGGCTGGGTGAATCCGGAAGATGTTGGTTGGAATCGAACCCTACCTCTTGTCCTTTGTAGTCCAGTTCACTGACCACTGAGCTATCTTTTTTTTTCTTTTCGGTATACAACCCATAAAAATCTCAACTGAAGTCGCGCCTCACAGCTCCAGAGCTGAAAGTTGTCAGCGACCACAGCTGATGGCTTGCGCCAGGATCGGTGAACCAGAACCATCCAGACCCTACTCCACCTCTCCGTGGTGCCTCTAGTTGACCTGTCTAGTCTGTCCAAGGGAGTAGGGATCGAAGAGGGAAGACATATACCCGGTACTCAGAAATGTCATGCTGAAGTCGGATGTTTGAGCCGAAAGGCGCAAATATCACAGTTATACTGCAAACCACAACACAACGCAGACACGCCCACTTAACGTCCTTTTAAGGGTGGATGACGAAGAGGTGTACTCCTTTAGTCATCGGGCGAACGCAAGCAAGCAAGCAAACAAAATCTTCTCGCACCGTTTATATTTTTCGAAATCAAAAGTGAAGGCAAGGTACCTGACAGCAACAGAGTAGGAAACTGTCACAGCGGATTGCTCACACCAGGATCGCCGAACCAGAAACATCCAGACCCTGCTCCACCTCTTCGCGGTGCCTCTAGCAACACACTAACCACAGCCTAGCCTGGCCAAGCGAGTGGTGATCGCAGATAGAAGGTAACCCTATTCTAAAAAAACAAACACTGAAGTCGGATGTATTAGGTTGAAATGGGCAAATAAACCCCAGCTCAACGCATTTGCGCCCACTCAACGTCCTTTTAATAATGACGAAAAGGTAATTAAATTCCTTTAGTAGCCATTAGTAACAATAGAAATAAAAAAAATTACTCGTTTTTCCTTAAAGAAAAATAAAGGACAATCGCAGAAGTAAGGGAATTAAAATAGAACATTGGAAGAAATTAGGTGCGCCGATTCCTCTGAACTACACTTTCGCCTTTGTACGCCCCTGAGAATGCCTAGTCACTCAACCCTCTCCCTTGTCCTCAGTCACCAACCTTATCCAAGGCCACGAAAGAGAGCGGTGAGATTCTAAATATAACTTTTCTGAATCGTGGGGAATGCGGACAAAAGTGTCAGACCTGACAAACCCAGTACGTTACTTTCGGAACATTTCGGTTGTCTTCGGGAAAAGCCGCAGTGTCGTCCTTGGACGCAGAAAAACTGTGTCGGCCAGTAGAAAAAAAGAGAGGCCGAGCCAATGACCGTGCGACTTCTCGAATGGTAATCCCCCATTTTCGTCCGCCCAGGATAAAAATAACCCTCCGCATTTGCGTCACGACCGAAAAAACTCATTGAGACCTGGAGGCTGAAGCGAGGGCTCCCGTCGTCTCGTGACACCTGATTGGCTGGATCTCTTGATCTAGATACTTTTATCCTCAACAGACAGCAGTCCCGAGCGTGGGCCTGTCTCAAACACAAGACTACGCTAGGATACATAGGGAGTCGTTAGCTCGACTCGCAAATAGTTCGTCTCTCACCTTGCTACCGCGCGGACGACCAGTCCGTCTGACAATATAAATATAGTTTTATATTATTTAACACCTTTACAAGGAGTACTATTATTTTATATACTGGAACTTTATATATTGTTTATTTCTACAACGGATTTACGTGTTGCCGAGGAAGCAACTTAATCAAGTTTGTAAGTTGTAATTAATAATGTTTCAATAAATTAACATTGTGAATATTAATTTGTTGTCTTTCGCGAAAATTAATTTAAATATTTTTGAATAAATACCATTAACTACATGATTTGAAATATTCACTCTTTCCTTTAAAAATAATATAATTTTAAAAAATGTTTCAGATTTCATTAATTTTTTTACATTTTTATAATTTAAAAGTATTTTGGAGAAAAACCTATATTATATATTAATGTGGTAATATTTTTTAAAACTTTCCTTTTTAAATACTACATTATATAAGATATATACACATTATATTTTATACATTCTCATATTTTATATTTTAACAAAAATATAAATGAACTGTGGCTGTATAATTTAATCTGTTCTACCACTTGCGATTAAACTTTACATTAAAGATAAATTATTTTCCAGTAGTTTATATATATATAAATTATTAATGTATCATATATATATTATAAAGACACTTCTCCTGTCTGTAAAGTCGAAATATATTAAAATTAACAAGATCCTGATTATATTACAAATAGCAATAAATATGTTTCAGCATCATACAAGAGAATTGGACACGTTAATGGAGGTGATGTTGCATGGTACAAGCTCTCTGTATGCTTCGCAGCCCGTAGCAATGTTTCCTCCCAGCGCGCCAAGAATGTTCACGACGCCAACTGAGGTCTACGCTTGCTACTCCTTTGAAGCAAATACTCCGTCACGTACACCCACTCCAGAAAGGCCTTGCAGATCCTACAGTAAACAGTACCACATGGACAGTTCAAGTCCCGCAACAACATTACAAGCTGTTTTAAGGGGGGAAGTCCCTGCCGCATATTCCATCTCGCAACATCCACGTCCTCATCAACTCAGCATTTATCGTCATCGTCGTCCTCATCTTCGTCCTTATCTTCAGTAACTAATAATACACTAGCTATGGAGCTTGATCCGTTGCTGAACCCAGCTCTTTCACCCTGCCCAAGTCAGCATAGCTCGTTAAGTTATAGCCCTCGACCACAGTCTCACGAATCACAAACTTCACAAGACTCAATGTCCGATATGCAGACAGAACCGATGGATCTTAGTTGTAAAAGATCATCACGTAAGAGGACTGCCATCTCAGCTTTCCTGGAAGTTGCCTCCACAAATACTAAATCATCCGTCCTTTCAACATCTCTTCCCGCGAAGTTCAACACATCTCGTACATCGTCATCAGACTTCCTCCCCACGACGTCATCTTTCCCATCATCATCATCGTCCCCTTCCATGACATCTATGCACAGTTTCCCTCCTAGTCCAGGCGATGGCCAACATGGAGAAGAGTTTTTCCCTCCTGCGGAATCTTCTAAGCGTTGGAAAACACCATCTCACTGTGTCAGGCTCATCGTCAGGAGCTCTCAGCAACTCCACCCCAATCTTAGTTCAGAACGTGGCTGTGATTCCCCGAATTCAGACTCTTTCATTAGAACACCCATCACAGGAAATAGCAAAGTCCAGCTCGCTAAGAAAACCTATTCCCTGTCAGCGCACGAGTCTCAGACTGGCTGGTCAAAATTGTCCAGTTTGCTAAATCCATCCCAGAATTCTCAGCTCTCTCTCACAATGACAAAGTCACGTTGATTCTCAATTCATGGAGTCGACTTTACTCCTTTACATGGCGGAGAGCAACTTCCAATTTGCAGTCACTCCAATTCCAAATTCGGACACATCTGCTAGTGACTCAACCCCATCTCAGGATGAGCCTACAATGAAAGCAGTTGAAGGACTGCAGACTTTTATTAAAAAATGCCAACAGATGTCTGTTGATAGCAAAGAATATGAATTTCTGCGAATGCTAGTCCTGTTTAATGCAGGTAGGTCAAATTACTTTATTTTATGGATGTTTAAACAAAATTATAATGTAATTGTAATGTTTTAGCCTTGGGTGAGTGATCAAGTTTAAATAAAATTCTAACGTAATTGTAATGTTATAGCCTTGGGGGAGTGATCAAGTTTAAACAAAATTTAATGTAATTGTAATGTTTTAACCTTGGGGGACTGATCAAGTTTAAACAAAATTTAATGTAATTGTAATGTTTTAGCCTTGGGGGAGTGATCATTGTTGAACCATGTTTATCTTTTGTCAGTAGTCAACTAAATATCTCATTCTTCTCGCTGTTTATATTCATGCCTTCATTTCAACTGCTAACTTTAAATGTAATTGCAATATTTTTCTATCCCTTACAATTGGTTCATTAATTTACAAAAGCTACCTAGTTACACTTGGTACACCTTATTATATATATGCCTTACTGGTCAAGTCTCTTTTCATCGTATAACCATATCACAATGACTAAATAAATTATTAATAAAAATAGGTTGACACAGGATTTCAAGCGCGAAAATAGTAAATAAAATAATAGTTAATAATTATATTGTATTTAAATTAATTAAGTTGGTTTTTCGTTTTGGTTTTCTTAAGCTTTGGTTTGAAGTGTTGTACTCTTCATCTTTCGCCATTAACAGGGCCTTATGTTTTTGGGTTTATACCAAGTCCAGTTATTCCAGACCTGAAAATCAAATGTGTTCTGGTAGAAACGTAATCAATCTTTTTAAACTATCTGGCACTATGCACTGCTTACATATTACATTATTAACGCAGCCTCTTTTGCTGAAATTTTACTGTAATTTTAACAAATAACTGAGTTTTCTTTTATTCACATTCGATTGCAATTAAAATGCTATAAGGCTCCCTTTACCTTGCGCTGTATGATCTTTAAGAGTAGGATCAAAGTCGTTTCAGTTCACATAGGGTAACCCACTTTACAGTTATCTCCCGTGGACGGATTTCGCCTTGACCTGTCTGTGATGGAAATATCGCCAAGAACTAGGTATGACATACCCACATAGCTTCACCAGGAGAGATCGAGAGAGGGGAATGAGAGGATCAAAACATAACTGCTGCTGTACTTCGCAATGTAGAAGCAGTCACATAGTTTTTTTGTTTTTTTTTAACGAACGCGGTATTAAAGTAAAGTTGCGATGCTGAATTTGAAGGCTAAATATTTGGAGGACAGAACTCAGTGCATTTTCTCTGTTATTGCTTTATCCAATTCTGAGTAACATTATTATATTAAGTAATAATTTGTATTTTAAATATTTAAACATAAGTTATTGAGTTCTTTTTTTACTCAATCGACATACACAGCCTTTCACAATAGGGTACAGCGACGGTCTTCTGTTTATAATTTTGCACTATCGTTGTCATCTTTCATTATAATAACGTGCCTACATTCTGGCCTACACTTCTTTTGTTATTTAATAATATGTAATTATTTTGTTAAAAATTAATTCAGTATTACCTACTGATGTGCCCTAACAAACAATATAATGAGCCTAAAAGGTTCCAGTCACCATCATAGGTACTATTCCTGATTTGAAATCTAATGTGCGTGATATGGTAATACCATCTGTGAACGATTAACGCTTTCTTTGGCATTAAGTACAACTGTTGTTATATTAAGCAAAGATATAGCCTGACTAAGATAAAAACTTTTTTGAGTGTGCGATTTCCTTATTAAGGACACGACTTTCTAGTTCAGTGTTTACGATTATAAACATGTATTACTTTGGCATGGAATGACAAATTCTCCTAGACTTACCGGCAGTGTTCTGTAGTTACAAGTGCCTTGTTGTGGTTAGTACGTCTGTCCCATATCGGCCATGAACTTAACCAACCAATCCCCCCCTACCACTTGACCAGTACCAGCCAGTCATAAGAGTTATGTTCCTGGTGCGATAAGAATTAATGAGGTCACGTGCCCGTTACGTCAGACCCCGACCGCGGTTTATTAAACGTGGCCACCACTGCGAGGCGTGATTGACTCAAACGTTTTGACATTTAGAACCCTGGGTGGATATATTGCCCTGTTTAACAGTTTGGGAGTCCTCACGAATTTGTTTAAACTGATTACGGTTGTGTGACTATGTTAATTGTAGTTGACATAACTGTAGTGGGGGTGATCATGCGCCAGGGGTTAACACAAGGACAGATGCCTCTAGTTTCTTATATTGTAAAACAAATTCTCCACCAACGTTATGTTTTGATCTCTTCTGATTTATTTTCTTACATTACGGTTCTCTCTTCTTTTTTATATTATATTCTTTAATATAACAGCTGTTTATACCTTTAATTAGAATAGACAGAATATTGTAAGCACTCGAAAATATAGTAGGAAAAGAGGGGGAAAAAAAAGGAGGAAAATGAGAAATATGAGTATGCCACGTTGGCTAGCTCTATACTACCGGTTGTACTAACTAGGGCCGTATAACGATGTAAATAGTTCACTTATCCAGTCACAACCCATGGATGTGAGTTTCCAATGCCACTTATTTCCTTCATTACTGTATTTGTGAGTCAGTCAACATTCCACGGTTAATTGTGACCAAAGTTGTAATTTTCGTGCCCGACCTTCCTAGTTACGTTCTAATCTAATCACGTGTTGATAAATATAGCAATGATCAATTGGAACAAAAAACCTGTATCATTATTTACTATCTGGTAGGAATGTCAATACCACGTGATTTTTATATCTCCTTTTGTGACCGTCTACACCGGATTCTTATTTAACCTTGGAATAATGGTGCGACTGAAACCGTTAACAGAGAAAGCTCTTGTCATCAAAGCAGGATGTCACCGACATTGAACTGACTAGCACTTTCGTCAAACTTATTAATAATGACGCCTAGATGTACTCAGGAAAAAAAAAGGGGGGGGGGGGAATAACGTAACTTAATGCTCACGGTTGTATTTACTATTTACTCTATTGGGGCACACACAAAGGCCACCGTTTACGTTTAACCACCTATTTTCTTTTTTTATCTTCAATCTGCTAGAAATAAAAGTTACAAGAGCATTCAGTCCCCCCCCCCCCCAATCCCCAATGTTTCGACAAAATTGTCGTTATTGAAATTCTAGAAAAAAAAATCCCAGCTAAATTTGGATACACGTGTCAGTTATTCATAAACAGATCACAAAATGAAAGCTTCGAATGGGCTCTCAATTGAGAGTGACGCGGGCGGCAATGACGCACAACGCGACACGTCTGTAAACACGTCCATTATCCAATGTATAGATCCTAACATAAGGGTTTCACGGCCAAATAACCGTACTAAATTGTTCGCTTTTTCTTCTTTTTTTTTTTTTTTTTTTTTTTCATCTAGCGATCCTCAAAATATAATCCTATAAACTATAGCGTTATTGATGTTTGATATATTGATTTTTATGGGGATATAAACTAAATGGAGGCGACCTTGCTGGGTCGTGTTTTATACTTATATTTATGTCTCATGTGCACTGTAAAAGGTTACAACCTTCTAACGATAGTGAATGGACATTAGTTTCTCTGGGTGAAGCCTGTCGTCAGTGCGAAGTTGAGAGCCTCAATAAAACAAGGATTGCTATTGGCTATGTGGGGCGTGTTATCAAATCACTGGTTTTTCTAAATTCCTGGAATAAACAAATACTACTGGCATGCGCATGGCCAGTGAAATCCCAGCGTGGGATTGTGATTGTTCCTGCAATCGGTAGAAATAACTGGAATAGATCATAGAGAAACAAAGAAGGATGTGTCAGAGGAGTGAACGGTAGTGTACTGAGTACTGTATAGTCTGGTGGTTTGGCACAGGTGTACATAGCAACGTTTAAAAAAAAAAAGCTACATATTTCCACTGTGAAATAGAATGGCTAACATGGTGAGGGGGTAAGGTTTTTTGATAATGAATTCTCCAATTACAAATTCGTATTCATTTCTAATGAGGAATCTTTTAAAAATGCGCATCCTTGGATATTAGTTCATATTATTCTTCTTCATTCTCATGTTAGCGGGTTTGTTGGACTGGTGTTACACTTTCTGTCCCGTCTACAGCATGCATTTATTCGTTTACTTCCCATGTTTAGTCTATTATAATTATATTTATAAAGGTACATCATTGTTATGTTCCTTTGTAATGAAAATAGTAGACTTATGTTATAGTTTATAACTGTCTTGTATCTTATTTATCCATTATTTATATTTATTTGAAGAACATTTTACTATCGGCTGATTCTTTTACTTTCTTTTGTTGCATCGATTCGTGTTGTACACAATTGACATCATATAGTAGTATTATATACTGCGCTGTTAACATTATTACCGCGGGGGGGGGGGGGAAGTTCGATTTCTTGTAGTCACATCTTGACATTTACGCTGTCATACTGATGTTGTAAACGTGACTGTGCGATGTTCCTAGATTCATAACACTTTGATTTCACTGTTTAGGACATTGAGCCACTGCTGTTTTAATAGGATGGTGGTACGGTTTTGTATTTTGGTCATGTTCATAGATAAGCTTATTCGATTCGGCCCAGATAAAAGTGTGGCTTATATACGTTTGCTTACGGCTTGGTATTTTGGAAAGAAAATAAAACATTTGTCACCAGGAAGGAAAGTGGAGGAGGGGGTAATCACATTAGCTCTAGAAGACGTTGAAACTTAAGATGCCCGTGGACTGTTTAAGAGGTGACCGAAAGGTGGGATACTTAAGGATGGTGGGTGACAGAAGGTGGAGGATGCCACAGAAGGGAGGGACGGGCGTTTCTGTGTCTGCTACGATCTGACCTTGAATTTTTAAAGTGACCCGGTCAGCGAGGACAAAGGTCAGAAGGTTGCTTGAACTCTCGTTGCGGGGTGTCAGAAAACCTTTGGAAGGTCATCTAGCCACGTGTGCGTTGTGTTTGTTCTATTACGCATTACCGGCACACTGTTGTTACCTCCCATGTCTTTATAATTTTGAAAAATTAATGTTTGAAGTAAACTGACGCTAGCATTTGTTGGGTAATTTGACATGGAAAATAAATCTTCACTGCTCTAAAGTAGAGATGAAGAGGACTGAGATGATGTGAAACAATCTTAAGAGAATGACAAGAGGACTGAGATGATGTGAAACATTCTTAAGAGAATGACAAGAGGACTGAGATGATGTGAAACAATCTTAAGAGAATGACAAGAGGACTGAGATGATGTGAAACAATCTTAAGAGAATGACAAGAAACAAGACGTCTTGGAAAGTGTTTATCAAAAACATATGCTGCTTCAGGAGTTGAAAAGGAAGAAAGAGCCCCTATCTAACGGCTGTAGATTATTATAAAAGTAGTCTTGGAGGGGAAATACATGATAAAAAAGCAGAGGCAGACCAAGACTAACATGGACGAGTAACATCTAAATGGTGTATAAATCAGCCTATGACAACCTGTATTATTAAATCAAGAGACAGAGCAGAAGTGCGCCCGATGGTAGCCAACCTTCGTTGCGGATATGGCACTCGATGATGATAAGAGTATTATAACGATGGTACAGAAGTAGCCATAGATTGAATATATGCATTTTACATGGGGAGATGGTGAGTTGGCTCCGGCAAGCAGTATAATTATTATACCGTTAGAGTATAAGTCATGCATCAACCAGTAGCAGGTGTCATTAATTCTTTATTGCGTATATCTTCTGGTTAGTTGTTATTGTGAGCATAGTATGTTATGGTTATAGAAAAGACAATCGACCGTAGATAAGCAGGGAGCATATATTTGAAACGAAAAATGTTGCACACTCACGTTTGACTCTTGTTTATTATTAATTACAAGTTCTGAGGTCATTGTACACATGACAGCCTCAAAGGTGCTGAGTCAATCTCAAATGTATGGGATGTATGTGCTTGTATATCATTTCATTAACGCAGTGATTAAGCACAGTGACGACGCGATAAGTATTTTATTCTTTGTCAGGGTCATTATGTCCTATTTACGTGTAAATTAATGTAAATCGGCCAGTGCTGTCACCTAGCACGTAGCAACCTCTCACTACACTCCCCTAAAACTGTGATATAACTGACGTTTTTTTTGTAAAACAACAAAAAATACTACAAATTGTTGTAAATCCTGTTTTTAAAATGCCCTTTCACATTAATTGTAATTTTACACACTCCCATCCCCCACCCCACCCGAAGACAGTACAAGCTTATGTGACTCTCTACACCTGTACTTACAAAGAAGTATACAAATGATTATATCATGTGCCATACCGGTTGGCGTAGACGATAATTTCTTTCCACAACCTTCTATCTAGTGCATCGCATCAGTTCTGTTGTTGACTGTTTTTCCATGCCATGGCACCAAGCTATCCAGTATTTTCTATCTGTGTCTTCCGCGATCTCTCTTTCCTGTTATTTTGCCAGTTGTAACCAAGTATTCCAAACTTTCCTCTTCTCATGATGTACCCGAAAAATGTTGATTGTTATATACAAATACATGCACAAAAATATAAATATATATAAATAATACACGTTTCTTATCGGTAATTTCTTGTGGGTAATGATGGTTTATTGCAACACATACAAAAACTGTAACGTTTGAGAGGGAACTCATGTCAATTCCTCGCTTTTATTAACTTTCCAAATATGATAACTATGTGTTTATTAATTATTTTTTTTAATTCGTCCCCCTCGACGCTGAAAGGCTAATGAGGAAGGAAAGAAGAATTGTTGTTCTTTTTATTAGCATGTCTAACTTGGAGATGGGGTATGAGCAAAATGTGGACGTAAAAATCTATGAGCTGTTTAATAACAAATACGACTTTAAGCCATTAATACTTTCGACAAAATGTATATTACTTTAGTACTTGTGATAGAGTGTAACCGTTGTAGGGACACGTAAACGAGCGAGGAAGAAAAATGAGCGAATGCACTAGAGCACAACGGACAAACCCGTGGGTGGGAATAAAGGAGCGGTCAGCTTTGGGTAGAACCTGGCTGTTGATTGGTTGGGAGGCTAGTAGGGGTCATACGTGCGACCTCCTGACCGCCAGCGGGGGAACGCGCGGCGCGGTGTGACCTCACGACTTCAAGGGGGGAAAAAAACAGATTTATGGGGAAGGTGGAGGTCAGCTGATTGGAAGGTCAACGTTCTCGGTTCTGGAACTTGTGACGTAAAGAGTGTGGGGTTGTGAGGATGCACAGAGGTCATGTCAGATTGTTGTGAATCGTCTCCGGGTTAAAAAAATATTATGTTAATTGGTACTCACAGGTAGCAATAATAAAATGCGTAGCGAAACGCGATCAAAAATAATGTTTGAGTACGTAGACAATTTGTTGTTTTATTATTGTATTTTTCGTAAATTTTAGTTTGAAAATATGTACTTCACTCGCAGAAATGTAATAAAAATAGTTAACATGGTAGAAAAGTAAGTTAATTATTTAACTCAGAACTAACGGGTGCGATCTACTTTTTCTTCTTCTTTTCTTCCACATTGCCTTTCAGCGTCGAGGGATTTGTTTGTTGTTGTTGTCTATTCTCTTCACCACTACTGCTGTTATGTTTTCTAGCGTTTGTAATATTTCTCCAAACTGTCTTTTACGTGGTCAGCCGGTCCTTGGGTCTGGTGTTCTCGCGACGTCTATTGAAGACTCGTTATGTTGTGTATTGATCTTTCTGCCTTGTCACGTCACAAACCATTTTATCTGTTGTTTATATATCTATGGCGGAGGTTATTCCTAGCTTTTTTTTCTTCAGTTCTTCCTTTCTGATCTTACCTCACAGTCTGTTTCCTGTCATTCATCTAACACATTCATCTCTGTAGAGGTTATTTTTCTTATTGTTCTTGCATGTAGTGGGTTCAGACCTGGCATGGTAGCACAAACGTTGGATTTGTGTGTGTGTGTGCCTTCGCAGCTTTTACCTCTGACGAAGACTAGAATTTGAATTTTGCCTGTTAATCCATTTTCCCTAGCAAGGAGTCCTCTTTTTCGCTTCTCCCTGCACATGATTCCTTCGCGGCATAGGCAGATAACTCGGAGTTACTCATTTTTTTCCGTCGATGACTAATTGACGGAAAAGCCGGGCCTCGCTGCTGCCGCAGAGGGAAATCATAAATAAAAATCCTAACCCGTGTAGCCGGATTTGAACCCACAACCTCTCTGTCCCGAGGCCGGCATCTTGCCTCGAGACCAACCAGTCTCTCTCTCTCCCCCCCCCCCATCGTTGGGATGAGATTGTAATACTAACGTTTACGATAAATACGAAAAAAAAGATAGTACGACCAAATATTTTATTATTATTTATAACCTCCAGTATTACTAGTTTCACCTTATGGGGTGAAATTCCACTCAATTGAAACACATTTTGATAAATTTTAATTATATAAACTAAATTTATACACACGTTTGAACATGAAATGTATGCACCCCATTTGTAATTTTTAAAGTCTCTATCAACACTAGGAAAATATGCGTGGAACCACATAGTTAACATGCAGCCGTCACGGTAGAAACAAGTTAGATGGCTCCACCGCTAGGAGTGCCAAGAGGCAATAAGGAACAAATCACGCGGTCTAAGGTTCTGATGATCACATTATGTATTCATTATAATACTATATATAGTTTAAGATATATTATAGTACACTACATAGTTTAAGATATTATATTATAGTACTCTATAAAGTTTAAGAAATAATAAATATGTCGGAATATAACACACACATATATATATATATATATATAATATATATATATATATATATATATATATATATATATAAAGAGAGAGAGAGAGAGTAAAAGAAATAACGACGCTTGAACATAACTTAAAGCTGAAAGGTATCTTTATAAAACACTCCATTGCTTAGTGGTGTCAGTTTAACATTTCGTCATGAAGTAAATATTTTTGTTAAACCGTACTTAAGTCGTAGCATCTGGTGACGAGGGAGGAAGAGGTCTGGTACCTCCCCTCGAGTTAATTAAAACTCCCCAAGCTATGAGATCCTATGGACCCAATTTGCTTATTTGACTAGAATGAACTTTATGGAGAAGCACATTTCTAAATTGAACACGTTACTGGCGACAAAAACAAAGTGGGCTTTGTTTCTGCTTGCGGTCCAGCTCTCTTCGTCTCCCCCTCTCTCAATCTACCCATATTAGCAACACCGTTGATGATTTAAGATGGTATATTTAAACAGCAATTTGTAGTTAAGTACTTTAGCAGTAAACGCCAGTCATAGGTTACTTCCCTGGAGTAAAGCAATTGATTTTAATCCAGACTCGCCCACACGATCACGTGATTGGAAAGTGTCAGTCAGCAGGTATTGCTTTCTTTTTCTTTATTTTATTTATAAATGTGACCTGTCAGGGGAGTTGAGGTGACCTTGATCCCGGTATGAGTGTTAAACACAGAGAAAGGTAGATTAAAAGGTCAGACGTGTTCACGCGCTCATTTATTTAGAAACGTCGATGTGAAGAGTCATAAGCGAGGTCCAGGGTCATTGTTGGGTACATGAACTCTGTGGGTGTAAAGTATACGCAGCGTGTGACGTCGCTCTGGATGATGTACTTGAAGAAAATAAAACCGAAAGTAAGCATGGGCTGTTATCAATACAATTGTTTATTTATCCTAAAATAAAATACATGGTTAATTAAACACATTTGCAATCCTATAATGTATTACAGTATGTAACATTATAATTGAAATTAATTTGGATATTTCCGGATAGTTTTCTCTTCCTAAATAAAAAAAAAAATACGAGTGTATTCAATACATTAAATACAGCTTTAAATACTACTGCAAGAATACTGACTACTAATAATAGCAAGATACTGAATGCATTTAAATATATAAATATGTATATTTAAAGGTATTTTTTTAATGTAATTTTTTTATCGTCTGTATTTTATGTAATTTTTAAAATTATGTAATAGAATATGGACACTTGAACACTTATAGATGAAAGGTAGCCCCATAGCATTTTAGCTTATTACTACTACACGTTTTGCAACACTTCATTATGAAGCAAAGGTGTTTAGAATAATAGTGCTAATGTTGTTCTTATTTGCGGTTATCATCCATATCTCCACTTCTACCACTCTTAAGAAATCAAATAAATGACTATTTTGAAATAAGCAAATCTATTCTTTTAAATATGTATGGGGTCTGGGTGGTCTCGAGGCAAGACTGGGGGTTTCGACAGAAGTAAAAGCTGGCAAACGAAGCAGAAGAAAAAAATATTGTATTAATGTGCGTTTTAAAGCCTTGGGTTTTTATTTTTCTTGGACGAAAAATGAGCCCTCGATACCATATGTTTAAGGATTAAACACCCCACACCCTTATTTGCTCGTTATCTGGTACCATTCCTAGTTGGGCGGGCTGAATGTGGCGGAGTTGTTAAAATAGCAAGAAAAGTGGTACGGTGCAGAATTCAATGTGAATTAAATTCAATATCTTGGATATATATGTCTGGTCGATTGCACGTCTGTACAGCATGATCAAGGTCGATACACACGTCCTGGGGAAGAATGTATTCTTTTGACGGGCTTGACCGATAGGTTATATCCATACAGGGGTCCCCACAACAGCTCGGTTTGAGTGTGGGAGTTTGGCATGCACACTTTTTATGTCGGGGTTTTTGGAGTCCCTGTTGCTACCTCCGATTATCCTCACTTTTAATGTAAATTTTCTTGCGTAGGCGTGATTATTTTTATTTTTTTAAATTTTTTTTTAAGAGCAGTTGATCTTTTTTTTTTTTAAAGAGTAGTGGATTTTTTTTAAAGAGTAGTGGATTTTTTTTTTTTAACGATTAGTGGATTTGTTGTTGTTGTTGTTGTTGTTGTTGTTGTTGTTATTGTTGTTGTTGTAAAGAGTAGTCGATATTATTTTCGATGCTCAGTATAAGGGGCGAGGAACAATTAATAGTAAACAGGAAACGCTTTATACACAGCTTCGCAGCAGGAGGCAGTCTGATCATCAAAAGGAGAAACCCACCGTAGAGCAATCGTGTTTCGGCACTTTAGCGCGTCTTGACACTCTAAAGGAGGTGGGCCCGCCTGGGTCATGACTCCCAGGCGTCGACCTCCTGCTGCATTGAACTCTAAAGTTACAATATCTATTCGGCACAAAATAACTGCACTTTACTCTACGCTACACTTCTGTTCGTGTCTACAGAAGAGTCTACGGTCTTTACCAGCGTGGTATAATTCATATGCTCCCGGTAGACTGAACTTATGGACGGTTTTAAATGATTAGGAAATGTACCGTTTTAATGGGATTTAGAAACTGGGATTTCCTTGCGGGTGTTTGTAAAATTGAGTACTTTTTAGTTTATTTATCAATAGATTACTTCTATTTTACTCAAGCCACCTTTACTGGCGTCAGTTTCAGCATAGACTTTGTATTTGACATTTTAGTGTTGCAGTTCAGCGGCTTTGTCGATCTTTCATAATTACGGTTATTGCTTACGAATGACGTACTTCAGTCTGAGGGAGGGGCTGGATATGTGGTATCTGAGGAAGCGAGATAACGAGAGAGGAAGGAAAAAAAAATAAATTATCAACGCCCTCTTCAATGCTTCTAGAAATTCGGACAGTTGCTGATAGGGCATATGAAATAAAACAGAAATAAAATGTTCCAAAGTCTTGAAACTGGAACAACCAACTTTCACAATGAAATAAAATGTCGCTGGGTCGTCCACGGTGTTTAACGATCTGTTCTTCGACTGTGCATTCCTAGGTTATCTCTTTCTGACTGCAGTTGCCATTACAAATTGTAGTTAACAGCATTAAAATGTATGGTTTAAAAAGTGTTATTACCAAGTGTTATTATCAAGTGTTATTATATCCTGTAGAATAGTATATTTATGGTGTACTGCTGTACAAACTCTATTTATGTTGGTTTATATGAGTTTGAACTTGTTCGACATGTGTTACGCAATCAGATGCTTCAATCCAAACCAGGAAAACAATTTCCGAATTGAAGTATTAAACGAATTGAAGTATAATACTAATGAAGAGATTAAACGAGAAGTACACCTCTTCATCTGTATGATAAGGTTAGAGGTGAGAGATAATTTTAAAACTTTCCTGATCCTTACATTCTCAAGAGATTCTGAACATGATTTGTGCAAGTCAGAAACAAGATGAAATTATTAAGTCAATAAAGTCAAGCTTCTCAAAGGCCAGGAATGACATTTCATTGCAGTCTAGATAATACCAGACGTGAAATTGTAATTATTATATTTTAGCTATTTAAGAAAATGTTAATAATTTAAAAGGCAGCTCATAAAAAACATCAGAAAGAAACAATCAACATTATTAGAGCACATCATGAGAAAAGGAAAGTTGGAATACTTGGTTACAACTGGCAAAATAAAAGGAAAGAGAGATCGCGGACGCCAAAGAGAGAAAATACTTGATAGCTTGGTGTCATGGCATGGAAAACAGTCAACAACAGAAGTGATACGATGCACTGTGGATAGAAGAATGTGGAAGGACACGATCGCCTACGTCAACCGGTATGGCACATGATGATAATAATTTGATGACATGTCGTTTTCATACAAAGGGGAACGCGGGTTTGAATCCTTAGGGTCAACGGTGGTTTGTTTTTTTTTTTAATGGGGGGGGGGGGGGGGGGGGTTGAAATAAGAAATCAGACCCGAACACTTCGTGCCGACTGCTGAGGACAAGTGGGGGTTATTCTCTGGTCCAATGATTCCTCCTGCTAATTCCAGTAATGGGATAATGTCGTAAAATAAAGATTAATGAATTAATGTCTCTGAAGTATGTTAGATACAATGATGGGATCATGGAAAATATCAAGATCAGGTTTCAACTGGCCTGAGAGAATGTGTGACCGCTGATTCTGAACACATTAATTCCAACATGTTTCCCATTCACACCTGACAATTGTCCAGCTCATATCTTCAACACTAGCACGCGAACACGTCGTGTCTATTGATTGATAACGTCAGCACGTGACCTGGATATAGTATATCCTGTACCGACATCCAGGTCAGTTTGATAACCTAATTTTCTTTGGTGGGTGGCGGGTGGCTGGAGGAGAGAATGTAAATATTCAATGTGGCGATTCAATTTGATTTGTTTGTCCCCCCCCCTCCCCCGGTCAAGATACGTTGAGAGAAGAGAGGAGAAATACATTTACAGCTTGACTATTTCTTTTTCATTGCGGTGTCAATCTTCCTCTTTTCTCTTTCACTGAGGTGTCGTGGTTAATATCATTTGTCGTTCTTGAGCTGCTCGAACTGTCTGAATTAGTGATGTTCCTTTGTTGTTACATGTCTCTGTCACTGCATCTATCCATCTTCTTCTGGGTATTCCTTTCGGTCTTTTTCCATGCATTCTCGAGAAGAACGCCCTTGATGGTGATTTGTGGTGTCAATGACTGATGTCTGATTTAACAAACAAAATAGAATGAAATAAATTAGCTTGGTAGGAAGGGGACGTTATATTGAGTGAGTGAAGCGCAATCTCGAGTCCATTAAACTGACGGTACTATATTTAGAGTATAAACACAATCTAATGATATTTTTGCCCTGTACTTCCTAAAATGACCCGCTGATTATTCTAATATGAGTGCTTACTATTCTGGGACTTCCGTTGCCTTTTCTGTTTCCCTATCCATCTTTCTTTCTTTCTTTCCGCGTTTTCCTTAAGACAAGTAGAGGGAGCAAAGTGAGACCCATTAAAAGAAATATCTAATAAGATAATGTTCAATCCCGCAGTCAAATAACAGAACTTTAAACTCTACGCCTTAAACTCAACCTGTTATCAACACAACAAATAACCAAACCTGTTTAAAACGGTTAAGCCTTCAAAACAAACAACGTTTAACTCGACAGATTAAAACAACACTCCGGAGACTACTGTTCAACCTTTACATCTCTCGTTTGTTATAAAAAAAAAAACCCCGTTTTACTTTTAAGTTGTGCACAATAACACAATGACCTTCATATGTCCAATTTTACATAAGTGAAATCTTATTGTAGAATCGTTGTGACCTGCGTCCATCCACACAATGGCTTTCTGCTTATTATTGTTGCAAACTTAGCACAAGCAGTAATAAACGTTTCTAAATTTAGCCATGACAGTTTTAAAACAAAGACATTCAATATTTGCCAGGACAAAAACCATAAGTAGCTTTACAAACATCTCATTTCGGCTTCGAAATTGCCACCTGTTAACAGGAAGAAATAAATATATATTTTTACATTTGGCATACATTCAGTTTGCAAGGTCCAGCGTACTTCTGACCTGGCCTGTAAAGGAAGTTTGTATTATTAATTAATTTAATTATATTCACCATCATTGAGTTGCCTGTGTCACTGGCAGTGAAAGCTTGCTCTGCTCACAACCAATAATCTCTACCTAAGAGCCAGATTTCCTACTTAGTGTATTGTTAAGTTCAATGTCTCTTTATTTAATTTATTTTATAAATAAATATTTGTCAAAATTAAAATTAGTTTTATTAATCTGTTTTTTTGTTTAGATGCTTTAGTAAGCTTGCTAGCTTATCATTTTATTAGAAATAACTTTATATAGATAAATGCGTACATTATTTGTTTGCTCTCTGTCTGCTCTTCCTTTATTTTTTATTTATTTTGTGCTTTTGCTCAATTGTTTTCTTCTGTTGTCTATTCTGATCCTATTTTTCACTAATAAATATCTCCACTTTATTTATTGAATGTTTATCAAAATAATAACAAATATCTTTTTTCTGAATGTTCCCAGGTTATGTTGGATTGTCATCTCCCAAAAACATAGACCAACTCAACTCTGTTGTCCAACAAACTGTTGCAACAACATGTCCGCGTGTCTCGACCAGCAGATGTTATGCATTATTCACGCTGCTCATGTGTTTACCATCCCTCTACGGCATCAACAGCAAGATGTTCGAGACCTGTTTTGCAAACATATCACCAAGAACACAGACATGGAAGTTCTTCTCAAGGAACTTCTTCAAAGCATCTCATAACCAGATTCTTCAAGATGAACTGGTCTTGCCCAGTTTGAACCAGTTATGCCCAGAAGGAACAAGTCATGCTAAGAAGCAACCGATCATGTCCAACTTGAGCTACCCTAGCTCAAGGGGGAAACTAGTCTTGCCCAGAAGGAACAAGCCAACCTTGAATAAATAACCATCTCCCAGACTGTCTCCAGCAGTAGCTAAAAGCATCTCAAGATGCCAGCTCATAAACCATCCTGAACTTAAGACCAGCAACTTTTATCCAATGGGCTCAGTTCCCCTTGCTCAGGGGAAAACTTATCTTATCCAGAAGGAACAAGCCAACTTTGAATAAATAACCATCTCCCAGACTGTCTCCAGCAGTAGCTAAAAGCATCTCAAGATGCCAGCTCATAAACCATCCTGAACTTTAAGACCAGCAACTTTTATCCAATGGGCTCAGTTCCCTTGCTCAGGGGAAAACTTATCTTATCCAGAAGGAACAAGCCAACTTTGAATAAATAACCATCTCCCAGACTGTCTCCAGCAGTAGCTAAAAGCATCTCAAGATGCCAGCTCATAAACCATCATGAACTTTAAGACGACTAAACTTCTTATTCAAAAGGGCTCAGTTCAGTCCAAGCAGAAAGACATAATTCTTAAATCTGTGGTCTACCGATGTATTATTCACAAACTCATTATGCAAACAGACTTCATCATATCAGAACTGATGGATACTCAACTCTAATGTAGGATATCATTTTCACGCTGGACATAAGACTAGTCTCATAGGTAGCAATACTGTTTATTAGAGAAATTGTTGTAAAATATAAATATATAAATGCAACTGCAGTTTATGAGCAAGAACATTGACATGGGAACTTAAGCATCTAACAATCTCACATTGATGTTTCTTTAGTGGCTACAGTAATCAAAAATGTATTCATAAAGTAACCATGTCCCATTCTAGCTTAAGATAGAATGATAGAACAACCTAAATGTTACTTCATAATCATCCTTTCAAGACGAATAAAATCTACCTTAGTAATCATCCTTCCAGATATATTAGCATTCCCTGTTTAAAGTGACATGCATATTTAGAAACCATATGGTGAGAAATGAGAGCTGAAGTCTTTTCTAGTAAGATTGGTTGTTGTCCCTGGGTTTAAGATAGGTAGGTCCATGTATTAAAATATGAGGTACATATCCTTTAGTTATCTTAAAGATCTGTTAGCAGTGAGATTTGATATGAGTGACTCATCCCACTTTAGCATAGGAAACTCAACATACAAAATGATAAATGAGAAGTTCTCAACTTATTATATAACTTGCTTTTATATCTCTAGTGACAAATACAATTTTATTGTATTTATATTGTATGTATACTTTTAAATTATTTTCTTGAAAGATATAATATACTGTTAATAGTGGCTGAATGATAAAGTAACAGATTTAGTATCATTTAATAAATTAACATTTAATAAAAAATTATTTTAAAAATTTCAATGGAACAAAAAAAAAACATGAGCATCTTCAGCTAATGAGATGCAAAAACATCATCATCAGTGGTCAGGTCTGAAGAGAGCTACAGCGGACCATTCGAGGCATGAATTAATGTCACCAGACTAAAAACCACAAGAGATTACGATAAATTAATGAGCTGTAAAGATAGTTAATAATTGTGTTTCAAATCAACAGCAGTGAAACCCATAGTGGGCAACTGCTACAGAATTAGTGGCTTTATATTTCAAAATTATTTTTCTGTAAGTGAACAACAGATGTTAGTTTACCTTAGAGTAATTGGGACTGATCCATTAATTTAAACTGCAAGTTGATCTTCAATACTTTCATTTTGTTTGTTTCATTTACATGTTGTACAAAGTATGTAAACTCAGAAGCTGATAATTATTTCAGCGTTAACTTAATTTATTTCTTATCACAATGTGTTTTTACTGTCAGCATACAAATTAATTTATTATTTAATTTTTAAGAATTGCAAGCAGTGTTTTTTAGCATTAAAAAATCAGTTTTAGGTTTTAAAAACTGAAGTTCTGTAATAATGTATAACTTTTCATCATCATCATCAAGTACTGGGCCTAGTGGGTAGGTGATCATGTCTCTCCACAACTTTCGATCTCGGCAGCTATTTATTATTTCTGTTGTTGACCTTCTGCCAAGCCATTCTCTTAAGCTGTCTGTTATTTTTCTCTTTGCTTCCCTCTATCTCTTCGTCCCTCAATTTTCCAGTTGTTACAATATATTCAAGTTGTTCTCTTCTCATTCTATTGACCTTTCGAGCCGTAACCGGCCCATAGGGCGTAGACCAAGATACACCTTCTCCTATATGGATTTTTTTTGTTCTAGCAGTTTTCTTTTAAAGATATTTTATCAAATCTCGCCATCTGTCTCTGTTCTGTGCAAGCAGTTCTATCTCATTGAGGGAGCCGACTCCTGCTGCTCTTGCCTCTCTCATCAATGTTCTTCTCAGTGTCTCCCTGGGTCTTCTCTTTTCTTTTACTGTTGTTTCCCATATGAGGGCTTGCTTTGCTATTCGGTTATTATCTCTTCTCATCACATGTCCAACGTATGACCATCGTCTTTTCTTTATTACTGAAGATATTAGTGGTGATTGGCGATTTCTCTAATTTCCTCATTTGTTTTGAATTCGTCCATGCTATACCAAGTATTTTCCTTAGACATTTATTTTCAAATGCGTTCAACTTTGTTTCTATATCTCTTGTTGTTTTCCAGCTTTCACACGCATACTCTTCTCATTACATGGCCAAAAAATGATTGTTTCTTCCTAATATTGGAAATTAGCTCTCTTTTTGCTTTGACCTCTCTCAGAGCCTCTTCATTACTCTTCTTAGCTGTCCATGGTATTCTCAACATTCTTCTGTAAAACCACACTTCTACAGACTTCAGTGAAAGGTATAACTCCAGTATAACTTTTACCAATGGAAAATTACTTGGTGATAGTTCTTTTAGTGATGGTCTGTTCTTTATAAGAAAAATTGTATGTGAACAAAAAAGAAAAAAAACAGGTTTACTCAGAGAGGCCTGGCCTCATTTGCCTAATTGCTAACAGCTCCTTCAGCATGTTCAATACATCTATATCTTCTCATTCTTCCTCTTCCTTTTTCAATGACTACAGACTTATTTATTTGCTATTACTTGTACGGTAACAATTCCCATACCTTATCCCATAATCTTTTATAATTTGCTATTACTTGTACGGTAACAATATCCCACACATTATCCCATAATCTTCCTAATTTGCTATACTTACTCTGATTCTTTTTGTTTAATTAATATTAGTTATTACACATTATCTGTTAAACACAGATCAACGTCACTTCTTCGGATGATGGAAATGGGAGTTAAGATGGGCACGGCCAGAAATGAGAAACTTGGTGGCCGTGTAAGAAGACTTATCAACCAAATAGAACTGGAGTCGTCAGTCGCTGGACACTGAGGGAATTGCTGAGGAGGGGATCTGAGCACCTATGGACATGTTCGGAGTGCAATGATGATGACCCGCAAATAACTCAATAACTCAATTAATTAATAATAAATATAACCAACAAGTTGAAACTTGGTTATCTTTTCTCCAAGTCTTGAACATCCAATGTTAGTTCCTTCATGTGAATTTCATGAATGGCACAACTACAAAAATTCACGCATCCCCAACCAGACTGAACCACAATAGAACAGTGGTTAGTGAATTTATGAACTCTGTATGGATTATTATATGTATGCACACATAAAAAACATCTGCTTGCAATTATTAAAATATTATTTAACGACCATGTCAAGACCACACAGTATCATTATATCATCTAGTATTATATATTATCTTAGATTTTAAGAAATGTACAAATCTCGTTTGTCATGTACCCATTTTCATCCTAACCTTGCCTGGTAGTTTTACTTAGTACTCAAACACAGTACCCTTAACATTATGCATTCATTTGCAACAGTAATTAGTCACGCAACTTAGTATGTAATCTGTTGTCCTATTTGTTGTAACCAACATGCGGTTGCCATGCATGGCTTGGTTGGAACCAGCTGGAATAGTTTTTTTTAAATTGCTACGGTTGTAGCTTGCTGAAGATTGTGGTTGGGGATGGGGGGGGGGGGGGGAAGAATAGTATATGTTGTTGTACAGGCAAGTTCTATGTTTTTTAAGTGTCTCCAATTCTATAAATAATTGTTTTTAACTTACATTGAACAACATTAATAGCGGTGATATCTGTGTACAAATAGACATGGAAACCAAGTGAAGCTGCGGCAGAACTGGTGTATATACAAAAAGCGACACATAAGTGTATTTTACAGTCTTGCAGAAAAAAAGAAAGACAAAGAATTCAAAATTGATTCACCAAAAAGAAAAAGATATATTAAATTGGATTGTTCGTCTTTTCTTCTCCACATGGCTATATAATATATTTTTTGTGTTACTTATTGTATATTTGTGTATTTGTTTTTGTACGGACTTGTGTTTTTAATGTTCTTTTAGAATTCTTGTTTGTTAATTTTATGTTCTTCATTCATTTTTGTCATTGACATCTTCAATTCTTGATGTGTTGATGACCGAAGGATAGTTCTGTTTTTCAAGGCCTTGTGATGTATTTTTGTTTCTTTATGTACCATGTTACGTAAGTTAATAATAACTTTCATGTTAAGCTTGTTAATTAATGCGAGATTTTTTAAATTAATGTGGGTGTTCCTTTTTTTTTTTTTTCCCCTTCTAATTTGCTGTCTAAATGAAAAAGCATTGTCTCCCATGTCAAGAATCTATTAGTATATGTTGCTGCATAAATTTCATGTACATACAAGTAATTTATTGCTGTCTGTAAATCAGGACAAAGGGAATGAATGAATGAATGATAAATAATAGTATGTAAGATTGCAAGACAACATAAAGTAATGCATCTCAGCTGAAATGAACAATTAATTCATTGCAATAATAAATAGTATTACAGTTAGAAGCAAACATGGTTGTATTTCATGACATTCCATCCATACATTCATTTATTTATCAAATTAAATTGCACCATTATTGTAAGACCGCAGATCTTTGATATACATATTTTATACTGGGAAAGTTCTTGTGTCAAAGAATTGCAGAGAGACCTCTTCAGGCCTCAGATGTCACCAGTCCATTTTCAGTGACTAAGTACTACAATTTATTTAACTTTAACTGAATTTAAATTGTTTTTGGGCTTGCGGTAAGCATCAAAAGCACTTGAAACACTTCATGAAAAAATTATTTATTTTAATGTTTTTAAAAAAATAATTCAATCGATCCTGGTTGAACTTAATTTATTGCTCCATGAAATAAGCACTGTGATGCTTATTTTGGAACTATATGAAACTGTTATGAGATGACAGATAAATCTATAATCTGAATTTAAGTAAATGTGATGTATAAAAACATTGTTACATCTAACTCATGGTGACCTTATTCCTATTTTGGAATGAATTAAAATTTTAGCTGTTAAAATAAATGTAAAAAAAAGTTTACGTTAAAAATATGGGCCTATTGGTATAAAGCAATGGATAAATTATCATTCCATTTTTGGTACAAACCTATGTTATCAATTACACTGAAATTTGCAATCATACAATAAATCAAACTGACCTGAAAGCCATGGAAATTTCCACTTAAAAGAAATGTCTGATATAGCGTGTCATTTTGTACATTATTTATTATTACAAGGTAAATCCTTTAAAAAAAAAACCATTACAGATGCCATCCATTATGTCATTTAGAACATAAAAAAAAAATTTGGTATGTGTGGGGGATAGATATAAATGTGTACAGGAACAGCCAACTCTCTTTCATGAATGTTTGCTAGCAAGTGCTACTTATAATAGAATATTATGTAGCATTGTCTTATTTATGAAGGGGTTAATGGTGACTGTGGATTTGTCTTGTAAGAAAAAGATTTTTAGTGGTTGCATAAACAATATTGTACAGTTGTAAGACTGGGATTGAAATTAAGCCAGAAATTGAATGAAAATACCAATGAAATTGAATGGCCAGAAATTGAATGAAAATACCAATGAAATTGAATGGTCAAACACCAACACATAATGGTAAGAGAAGTAAAGCTAAGAAAGAAGATATGTTTTAAGAATACATGTGTATATTTATATGGTTTAAGTTAGAATATTTTTAGTATAAATGTGATTTGTGTGAGAGTATATAAGTATACATGTGAGTTAATAAAGAGTATTTGTAGTATAAATGTGATTTGTGTGAGAGTATATTAAGTATACATGTGAGTTAAGGAAGAGTATTTGTAGTATAAATGTGATTTGTGTGAGAGTATATTAAGTATACATGTGAGTTAAGGAAGAGTATTTGTAGTATAAATGTGATTTCAGTAAAGATGTTTAAGTATGAAAGTGATTGAGGTAGTGTTTTAAGTTGAAATGTGTTTAAGTAAGAATACTTTTAAGTATAGCTTTCGGTAACTTATGTAATTATGTGAAGAATATATGTTGTGATAGTAGATGATATTAAGTTTATATGTGCATGATTGTTGGTTTGAATGATGATTTGCCACATTAATGTATGTGCTGTTTTAGACACATGTAAGTTTAGCTCTATTTATTGAAGAAATAACATTATTTTCGATCTTATCTACGAGTTTTCTTGTATTTTGTATTTGTTATAACTGTACTGTTTACTTAATATAATATACACCAAACTAAGAACTGCAAAATATAAAGGAACATCATTGCTACAGCTCACCTATTGAAAGCTGTAAGTTTTATAGTTTACCAAAAAAGGAATATTACAAATAATAACCACAGTTCTATAGCTTACAAACAAAAGAATATAACTAATAACTGCAGTTCTATAGTTTACAAACAAAGGAATATCACAAGTAATAACTACAGCTGTATAGTTTACCAAAAAGGAATATTACAAATAATAACCACAGTTCTATAGCTTACAAACAAAAGAATATAACTAATAACTGCAGTTCTATAGTTTACCAAAAAGGAATATCACAAGTAATAACTACAGCTCTATAGTTTACCAAAAAGGAATATCACAAGTAATAACTACAGCTCTATAGTTTACCAAAAAGGAATATCACAAGTAATAACTACAGCTCTATAGTTTACCAAAAAGGAATATCACAAGTAATTACTACAGCTCTATAGTTTACCAAAAAGGAATATCACAAGTAATAACTACAGCTCTATAGTTTACCAAAAGGAATATCACAAGTAATAACTACAGCTCTATAGTTTACCAAAAGGAATATCACAAGTAATTACTACAGCTCTATAGTTTACCAAAAAGGAATATCACAAGTAATAACTGCAGCTCTATTGATTACCATGAATTCTCTGAACATAAACCCTGCAGCCTGGCAAGAAATATCTGCAGACCGCAATCTTTGGAAACAACTCTAAAGTTCCAACTCAAACAAGAAGCAGACAGATTCATAGAAAAAGAGAAAAACATTTCTAGGGGCGCAGAAAAATCCATAGTCAACTTTTATTGATGGAGGCTTGCTACTACAACTACTAGAGTTTACCAACAAAGGAATATCACAGGCATAACTAATTTGCTAATGAAGGAGCAAATGAATATCAAACTAAGAATTTAACTGTATCAGAGCATCTTAACAACTCATCAACAACTCAAGAGCAAATAACATTAAAATGAACTCACCATCCAAAAAACATCAAGTACCGTGCCTGCTGGCGTAGGTGATAATGTCTCTCCACAACTTTCTATCTCGACAGTTATTTATCATTTCTGTTGTTGACCTTCTGCCAAGTCGTTCTCTTAGGCTGTCTGGTATCTTTTCTCTTTGCTTCCTTTTGTCTCTTCGTCCTCGATTCTTCCAGTTGTTACAATATATTCCAACTGTTCCCTTCTCATTATATGACCAAAGAAATGATGTTTCTTCCTAATATTGGATATTAGCTCACTTTTTGTTTGGCCTCTTTCAGAATGTTTCCACTACTCTTCTTAGCTGTCCATGGTATTCCCAACCTTCTTCTGTAAAACCACATTTATACAGCTTCCAGTGATTTTCTTGTCTGTGTCCTATTGCCCATGATTCACATCCTTTTGTTAAGACTGGCTCTAAATAACATTTAAAAAAAAAAATACAAATACTAATTCATAAATATATGAGCATCAAATTCTGACAAAAATATTAAAACTCACAAATAAAAGAAAATATTAAGCTAGAATTTACCAACAAAACCATCAGACTAACAAACACATCAATAAAAGAACATTAAATTGACAACATAATAAAAGAACATTAGATAAACAGCTTGATATTAGAGAAGAGCGTCAAACTGATAAAAACATCAAAATGTTTACAGGGATGAGATAATAAATAATATTGACAAAACATCATAATAGAACATTCGAGCGACAAAACAATAACAGCACAAACAAATCATTACTAAAACATCAGCTTATCAACACATATATAAAAAAGCAAAAATATAAGTCTGAACAATGTAATGGTTAAAGATCTTCAAAATAAACAATACATAAATAAAAGAACGCACGACTAAAGGCACTATAAATAAATGAGACCAAGAACACACAATAAAAGATCTTCATACTCAACAACACGGCAATGCAATATAAAATCAATATTACGATAACATTATTGTAGAAATGAAATATCAAGGTTAAAATAACGGTTTTTAAAAAAATAACATAAAACTAACACTGGTAACAAAGAACAACATACTCAGGAAAGAAGGCATATTGAACACTTTTCTGGTAAGGAAATACAAGACTAGCAAATACAGCATAACTGAAAGAACACCAAGCAACACGACTTTCTGGAAAGATCATCAGGTGAACAACAATCTCTTTTTTCCGTTCACGTGATGACTAAAGGAATACGTCTGTGCCCATCTGCCCTTAAAAGGACGTTAAGTGGATGCGTTGTAATTTGCAACATAACTGTGATATTTGCGCCTTTCGCCCTTACACATCCGACTTCACCACGGCATTTTTGAGTATCGGGTTGTCTTATCTCGTACCTACTCACTTGACTAGACTAGACTGGTTCTCTGCTTCTAGAGGCACCGCAAAGAGATGGAGAATCTGGATAGCTCTGATTCACCGAGGAAAAATTTAAAAATAGAAAAAATGGTATGTTAGAAGCTTTACGCGATAAGTAGACGACACAGATTAAACGACGTTTCGGCCCAATAGGCCTTCAGCAGGAACAAATAAAAAAAACACACACACGGATATGTATGTCTGATTCACCGATCCTGGCGCAAACCATCAGCTATGATTCACTGACAACTTTCAGCCCTGTCGCTGAACTGCACCTTAGCTCCCGGCAGTCCGGGACGATGACAAACAAATGTCGTTCAAGTGATCAATTCTGATAGAGGAATATTATTTTTAAAACAATAAAATAAAGTATTAACAAAGTTAAAAAATAAAATCTCGTCTCTACGGTTGTATCCAAATTCTGTGTTCAGCGGTGGAAACTTATAGGTCGTTTCTCCAGCGCAGTCGACACAAGGTGTTCGTTCGGATCTGATTTTGTACTTCATGAAGGAATATCGATGAACGAAATTGATCTTTAAAACGTCAATCCACAGAAGCGTGGCACAAGTAGAAAGTAACAAACTGGAGACGTGTGGTGTGGTTGTATTAACGAACGAGGCGCTGAAACAAACGGCATACGAATTCTATTCTATTCTATTCTATTCTATTCATGGAATCAGTTTCATTGCAGCTGGGGGAGGCCAGTTGTTGACTTGGTGAAGCCCTGAGCTAAATAAAATGTTGATACCCCCAACTTCCACCAGCCCGTTAAAAAATTAACATTTTAAAGTTTAGAAAAAAAGGATGTAGTCTCAAAAATAAATTTTGAAATGTTTTTTTACGCCCCTCGGATTGTGTAGCCGTAAGCTGTAGCTTATGTCTAAATCCCTCCCCAGCAGTAGCTGCATCTCCATACCCGCTCCACAGCGCGTTCCAGTAAAAGCTTGTGCAGACTGATTGTTCCTGAAAAGTGCTGACTGTAGGTACATCTAATGTATCCACTAAGCACTCTGGATCGTCAAGACCTTTTTTCCCACCTTTAGAGCCACCAGTCTCTCAATATATATGTTCTTGTCCCATACATTCTTCACCTCTTCTCTGAAAGATTGAAGAACAAACTTATTGATATCCTCCATGTTCCCATCAGGCCACACCCAGTAATCATTCAGATCGGCAGAGAATGCTACCATGGGCCCCCCTGAGATATGGGCGTCGTAATAAGGTCTACGCTATTAAAGACTAATTCGTCAAACATACCATTAGATATAACAGCTTTAAATCAAAAATATATATATATATATATATATATATATATATATATATATATATATATATATATATAAAATACAAGTAAAGAACATATACCAGAAGCTGCTAGAAGAAGAGACTGAGCAGTACAGAAGAGAAAATCATGACGAAAAAGTTACAATAAAATGGCAATGCATAAAAAAAAGCATAAAAGAAACTTGCGACATCTTACCAAAAAGAAAAATAATGGATAACTGACACCATCTCGGAAAAAAAAATTGAAGAAAGAAGTCGAGCGAAGAACACTACCCAATAGAACAAAATAGATAAGAAATACGCAAAATGTGCAGAAAAGCAAAAGAAGACTGACTCAGTCTAGAAATCGAAAGTATGGAGAGTAAACAAGATTTAAGAGGGATGCACACGAAATAAAGTGACTGACTAGTAAAAATTAAAAAAAGCTACATAAAGTGGATGTATTGATCCGTGTGTTACCGGGCCTCATTATGAGGGAGGTAAAGAATAGTGACACTGTGACCTTCCAGCATGTCGTAAGAGGCGACTAAGGAGGTTGATCGATGGCTTGACAAGCTGTCATTGTAAAAAGTATTGTTATGGAAACAGAGCCATAGATTTTAGAAGCAGTGATCTCTGCAATATGTGCCACTTTGGCACGCAAGGTTTCTGTTTTTGAGATTGTAGTTCTGCCCTATGTGCCGTCTTCGGCTCGAAAGGACAATAGAATTGCAAAAAAAAAAAAAAAAAGGAAAAATGCTAACAGGCAACAAAAATATAATCAACCGATGGCAGGAATATGTAACATAATTATTTCATGACGGAAGAGACAAGAAACCAATTATAAAATGTACATCAGGCTATACAAATTTAAAATCGGAATTGGAAAGAACTATACAAACAATGAAAAAGGGAAAAGCAGCAGGACCTGACAACATATAGATAAAGATGATAAAGGCACTAGAGGATTTTGGCATTGAAGTGATCACAGACATATGCAACGACATATACGTTACAGGATACATACCAAATGAACTGAAAATATCAACTTTCATTGCATTGCCTAAAAAGAATGGTGCAGTTGAATGCAGTGACTTTAGAACAATAAGTCTAATGAGCTAATGCAACAACAATCTTGCTAAAAATTATACGACGATTCAGAATAAAATCAATATGGAATTACAAGAGCGACAATTTAGATTTTGGAAAAATAGTGGGACAAAAGAAGCCATATTCTGCATGAGGACATTATTCGAATAGTATACAAAAGTTAACAAACCAATATATGCCTGCTTCATAGACTACACCAAAGCTGTTGATAGAATACACCATAAATAACTTATAGATTGCCTAAAAGATACACATCTAGATGACACAGACACACAACTAATATCTAATTTATACTGGGAGCAAACAGCAATAATAAAATATAACAAAGAGAAGTCTACACCCATTGATATATAAAAAGGAGTAAGACAAGGATGCATCCTATCACCAAGCTTGTTCAATCTATACACTGAGCAAATCTTTAAAAACATCAGAGATGCCAGGCTTAAACATTAATGGAAAGTTAATCAATAATCTGAGATATGCAGATGGTACTCTACTACTAGCAAAAAAATCCAAAAGATCTATACAATTTATTTAATGAAATAAACATGGCAAGCAGAAAATATGGACTGGATATGAATATCAAAAAGACTAGAATTTAGATCATAAACAAAGATAATACTTAAAACTTACAAGGGGTGGAAAATGTAAAACTGAAATAAACAAAAGAATAGGAATGGTAAAAAAAAAATAATTTTAATGCCATGAAAAATATACTAAAATCAAAACAAATAACACCAAGGCTAAAACTAAGAATACCAAAATGTTATATATTCTCAACATTCCTGTATGGTGCAGAAACATGGACATTAGACTATAAAACAGAACAGAGAAATGAAGCCTTTGAAATGTGGATCATCTTCATCATCATCGAGTGCCTTCTCCGCAACGAAGGTTGGCTTCCATGGATCGCCATTCTACTCTGTTTCTTGCTTTGGTGGTGCAGGCTGTCATAGATTGACTTGTCCATCTTTTGATGTTACTCGTCCCTGTTAGTCTTGGTCTGCCTCTGCCTCTTTTGCCTTGTATTTTCCCTTCCAATATTACTTTTAGGCTGTTGTGTCTTTTAACATGCCCCAAAAATGTCATTTATCTTGTCTTAATTGTATTTATACGTTCTTTTTTATTTTCAGTTGTTTTAAAACTTCATCGTTTGTTATCTTTTCTTTCCATCCAATTCTACCTATTCTTCTATAAATCCACATTTCAAAGGCTTCAATTTCTGTTCTGTTTTCTTGTCTAATGTCCATATGTTTCTGCACCATACAGGAGTATTGAGAAGATGTAACATTTTGCCATTCTTAGTTTCAGCCCTGTTGATATTTGTTTTGTTGTTAGTATATTTTTCATGGCATTAAAATTACTTTTGCCATACCTATTCTTTTGTTTATTTCAATTTTACATTTTCCATCATCGGTTATAGTATGTCCCAGGTAGTTGTAGCTCTGGACTGTCTCCAGATGTATTCCCTCAACTGTGATATTTAATTGTAGGTCTTGAGACTTTCTTTGTTTATGATCATAGTTTTAGTCTTTTTGATATTAATTCCTAGTCCATATTTTTGCTTGTTATGTTTATCACAACATTAAGCAATTGTTCTAGGTTTTTAGGATTTTCTGCTAGTAAAAACAGTATCATCAGCTTATCTTAGGTTATTGATAATTATCTTTCCATTAATGTTTAGGCCTGGCATCTCTGAGATGTTTTTAAAGATTTGCTCAGTGTATAGATTGAACAAGCTTGATGATAGGATGAATCCTTGTCTTACTCTCTTTTTATGTCCATGGGTGTAGAGTTCTCCTTGTTATATTTTATTATTGCTGTTTGCTCCCAGTACAAATTACATATTACTCGTATGTCTGTGTCGTCTAGATTTATATCCTTTAGGCAGTCTATGAGTTGGTTATGGTGTATTCTATCGAAAACGTTGGAGTAGTCTATCAAACAGGCTTATATTGAAAATGTGGATATATAGAACAATAGGTAGAATTGGATTGAAAGAAAACAAACGATGAAGTCTTAAAAGAACTAAACATGAAAAGAGAACTGCTAAACACAATTCAAAAAGAACAAATTAGCTTTTGGGGCATGTTAAAAGATATAGCAGCCTACCAAAAGTATTTTTGGAAGGTAAAATACAAGGTAAAAGAGGAAAAGGCAGACCAAGACTAACGTGGACGAGTAACATCAAAAGGTAGACAAGTCAGTCTATGACAACGTATAACATCAATGCAAGTGAGAGAACGAAATGACGCTCCATGGTAGCTAACCTTCGATGCGGAGACGACACCCAATGAAGATGATGATGATGATGATGATGATGACACTATTAAAAGTTACGGGTATTAGACTAATACGTCTTCTCAGATCACACACCGTGTAGAGTCGCAGTGTGATTTGCATCGTCCTGTACATCTGTCTTCAGTACGCACGTGTTATGAGTTTAATGATGTTCCTGAACTGCATTAGATGTCTGAGGTAAAATGTTACCTTGTACAATAATACAACAACAGTCTTATAAAACTGACGAACTACTCCTGCCTACCCAGGTGTGTGTAAATTTCCCTTCTTATAGGCATTGTTGGCCACAGTGACGTGCGGTTGCTGCGAACGGGGCAAGGCAATTTTCCCGCAATCTATTTTGCTCTTTTTTTATTCATTATTTTTTTTCTTTACGTAATATTGCGCCCCTAGGAATCATAAACCAGTAGCAATCACCCCTCGTCCCCCATCGTCACGATACGCCACGGTTCATGAGACCAACCATGTCCTTTTGCATGGATCTTTCTCGATGTTCTTCTCTCCCATTTCTGTATTTACTTATATGTAATCTCTTATATCTGAATAGTAAGAAAACAGAAGTAATGGTTATATCGAGGAAACAATCACCACCATCATGCAGCATAAAAATAAACGAGACAAATCTGAAACAAGTGCAACGTTTCAAATACTTGGGCACAATAATAACATCACATGGGAGATGCACCACAGAAATAAAAAGCAGAATAGCTCAGGCCAAAATAGCATTTCAGAAGGTTAAAATTATCTTATGCAACAAATCTATGTCAATACAAATGAGAAAGAGAGTTCATCGGTGCTATATAGAACCAATTCTGACCTATGGAAGCGAATCATGGACAGTGGACACACAAATGAAAAGACGATTGGAGGCCACAGAGATGGGATTTCTCAGAAGAATGTTGAAAGTTCCCTGGACAGCTAAAAAGACCAATGAGGAAGTTCTCAAAGAGGCCAACACAAAAAGGGAGCTCTTAAAAAACATCAGAAAGAAGCAATCAACATTTTTCGGGCACATCATGAGAAGAGGAAAGTTGGAATACTTGGTTACAACTGGCAAAATAAAAGTAAAGAGAGATCGCGGACGACAAAGAGAGGAAATACTGGATAGCTTGGTGTCATGGCATGGAAAACAGTCAACAACAGAACTGAAACGATGCACTGTAGATAGAAGATTGTGGAGGGACATGATCGCCTACGCCAACCGGCAGGGTACATGATGATGATGATGAATATTGCGTCCCTAAGAATCATAAATCAGTAGCAATCACCCTTCGTCCCCCCTCGTCACGATAAGCCACTGGTTCATGAGACCAACCATGTCCTTTTGCATGGATCTTTCTCGATGTTCTTCTCTCCCATTTCTGTATTTACTTATATGTAATCCCTTATATCTGAATAGTAAGAAAACAGAAGTAATGGTTATATCGAGGAAACAATCACCACCATCATGCAGCATAAAAATAAACGAGACAAATCTGAAACAAGTGCAACGTTTCAAATACTTGGGCACAATAATATCACATGGGAGATGCACCACAGAAATAAAAAGCAGAATAGCTCAGGCCAAAATAGCATTTCAGAAGGTTAAAATTATCTTTGGCAACAAATCAATGTCAATACAAATGAGAAAGAGAGTTGATCTGACCTATGTAAGCGAATCATGGACAGTGGACAAACAAATGAAAAGACGATTGGAGGCCATAGAGATGGGATTTCTCAGAAGAATGTTGAAAGTTCCCTGGACAGCTAAAAAGACCAATGAGGAAGTTCTCAAAGAGGCCAACACAAAAAGGGAGCTCTTAAAAAACATCAGAAAGAAGCAATCAACATTTTTCGGGCACATCATGAGAAGAGGAAAGTTGGAATACTTGGTTACAACTGGCAAAATAAAAGGAAAGAGAGATCGTGGGCGACAAAGAGAGAAAATACTGGATAGCTTGGTGTCATGGCATGGAAAACAGTCAACAACAGAACTGATACGATGCACTATAGATAGAAGATTGTGGAGGGACATGATCACCTACGCCAACCGGTATGGCACATGATGATGATTATGATGATGACTCCGTTATATAGTAACAACACAGGGACAACACAGGCAAACGTGAAATCAAGAAAATTAACGCAATGTTATTAAATAGATGTTACATCATTGTGTTTCAGTGCCTGCTGACGTAGATAATCAAAACAACTTTCTAATTCAACTATTTTTAAAATCAACTTTGCGTAATTACCCCCATCTCTTCTTTGTTGTTTTTTTCCCCTCAGTGTTCGCATTATATTGCAGATGTTTCTATTGATATGGGAATTCTTTATGCACAGCTTCGGAACCGAAGGCAATCTGATCATCAGAAAGACTACGCCAAGCAAGTGATTCGGTCCGTTAGCTTCTTCATACAATATGAGGTGGTGGTAGGGCGGGGTGAGTGGGGAGGGGAGACCTTGGTTATGACTTACATACAGGCTTCGGTCTATTGCTGAACAATGATAGGAGATCACGTGTGCAGAGCTTGGAAAATGAGAGACCATCTGGTCATCAGAAGTAATATACTCCGTTAGTCATAGTTGACTGTGGTGGTAGTAGTAGTAGACTCCGTCAGTCATAGTTGACTGTGGTAGTAGTAGTAGTAGTAGCCTGCGTCAGTCATAGTTGACTGTGGTGGTAGTAGTAGTAGACTCCGTCAGTCATAGTTGACTGTGGTAGTAGTAGTAGTAGTAGCCTGCGTCAGTCATAGTTGACTGTGGTGGTAGTAGTAGTAGCCTGCGTCAGTCATATTTGACTGTCATAGTAGTAGTAGTAGCAACCGTCAGTCATAGTTGAATGTGGTAGTAGTAGTAGTAGTAGTAGCCACCGTCAGTCATAGTTGACTGTGGTAGTAGTAGTAGTAGTAGTAGCCTCCGTCAGTCATAGTTGACTGTGGTAGTAGTAGTAGCTGCCTCCGTCAGTCATAGTTGACTGTGGTAGTAGTAGTAGTAGCCTCCGTCAGTCATAGTTGACTGTGGTAGTAGTAGTAGTAGCCTCCGTCAGTCATAGTTGACTGTGGTGGTGGTAGTAGTAGTAGCCTCCGTCAGTCATAGTTGACTGTGGTAGTAGTAGCCTCCGTCAGTCATAGCTATGGTAGTAGTAGCCTCCGTCAATCATAGTTGACTGTGGTGGTAGTAGTTGTAGCCTCCGTCAGTCATAGTTGACTGTGGTAGTTGTAGTAGCTTCGTCAGTCATAGTTGACCGTGGTAGTAGTAGTAGTAGTAGCCTCCGTCAGTCATAGTTGACTGTGGTGGTAGTAGTAGTAGCCTCCGTCAGTCATAGTTGACTGTGGTGGTTGTAGTAGTAGCCTCCGTCAGTCATAGTTGACTGTGGTAGTAGTAGTAGTAGCCTGCGTCAGTCATAGTCGACTGTGGTAGTTGTAGTAGCTTCCGTCAGTCATAGTTGACTGTGGTAGTAGTAGTAGCCTCCGTCAGTCATAGTTGACTGTGGTGGTAGTAGTAGTAGCCTCCGTCAGTCATAGTTGACAGTGGTGGTAGTAGTAGTAGCCTCCGTCAGTCATAGTTGACAGTGGTGGTAGTAGTAGTAGCCTCCGTCAGTCATAGTTGACAATGGATTTTGCAGCGCAACTAGAAATGTTATTTTTTTCTTTTCTTTCGCATTGTATTCCATTTTTTCTATGAATCTGTCTACTTCTTGCTTTATTTGAAGCTTTAGAGTGTATTTCCAAAGATTTTTGTTAGCGGCTATGTCTTTCCAGACTGCAGGGTTTATATTTAGTCTTCACGTCACGTTAGACATACGTCTATAAATGAGAGTTTTAGGCGTTTCCTAGTTCTTTTGCCATCTACTAGTTGTCCATGGAGATATATTTTCATTTGCGGCATGATTTTTTTTATAAGGTGTAAGCCAGAGAGTAACCTATGTTGTATGAGCAGCGTGTTCGGAAGCCTGTACAAGTGATGACCTCCACGTTTGTCACTTTGTCCTTCCAGGTGGCACCAAAAATACAGCGAGGACATCGTTTATGAAATGCATTTAGCCTTCTCTCCTGCTTTTGCATAAATTGTCTATGATTCACTGCCATCATCATCATCATCATCATCATCATCATCATCATCAAGTACCGGGCTTGCTGGCGTAGGTGATCATGTCTCTTCACAACTTTCGATCTCGACAGTTATTAACATTTCTGTTGTTTACCTTTTGCCAAACCATTCTCTTAAGCTGTCTGGTATGTTTTCTCTTTGCTTCCCTCTATCTCTTCGTCCCTCAATTTTCCCATGTGTTAAAATATATTCCAGCTGTTCTCTTCTCATTACATGGCCAAAAAATGATGATTGTTTCTTCCTAATATTGGAAATTAGCTCTCTTTTTGCTTTGGCCTCTTTCAGAACGTTTTCATTACTATTCTTAGCTGTCCATGGTATTCTCAATATTCTTCTGTAAAACCACATATCTACAGCCTCCAGTGATTTTCTTGTCTGTTGTCCTATTGTCACTGCCATACAGAAGGATATTAATGCTGCAAGCGTTGTAAAACTTCGGCTTTTAATAAGACCATCAGAAGTTGGTATATTATTACATGGTCTCACACAACACGTTTCAATTTTACATATTTCAGTTATAAACTCTCTGTGCTCCCGATGTCTTTTAGAGCGAATCGGTACTCTCATTATCAGTGATTGCTGTTCTCACCAATATTATATAGCACCCCTTTTTATGATCTGTGGTTAGTGAACTGGACTACAAAGGATAAGAGGTAGAGTTCGATTCCAACCGACGTCTTCCGGTTCACCCAGCATTTAATGGGTACCGGATTATTTTCTGGGAAAGTAAAGCGGCACTGGCGTAATACCGACCACATTACCCTAAAAATCATGCGCCGAGGATCTGTAAAATGTATGGTCACTAACACCATATTCCCTTTATGCTGCTTGGCATGACGGGCTTACTTTACTTTTCACATTTGTTTGGCCTCTACAGGTTTTTCTTGTCTGAAGTTCGACGTTCGGGATTCACATCGATAAATCAAAACAGATTTACTTAACACACGATAGCTCTTTTTTTGTGTGCTATTCTTCAATTTTGAAAGCAAGTTGAATAATTAAATATTATACTAAACCAGATTTTAAATAACAAATCATTAACAAAGAAACACGGTAATAAGGCAACAACAAAAAAAACAGTGATATAAGGAACATCAAAGGACACACACAAACAAAGTCTGACGTACTTGAGATAACGGTCCCTGAGATCAATTATGGCTCTCCTCTGGGGCATGGCAGTAAACAAATATGAATGTCCTTGAACGAGTAACCCGATGACAAAGGTTAGATTAGAGAAATCACAACTAAGTCACAAGGGGAGATACAACACTCACAAACTGATCGTGAGAACACGAGTGAAAACCAGAAAATACTTGATAATAATATAGGGAGATAATGAACTCGAAATATATTATTATTATTTTAAAAAGTAATTATTATTCTGTTTACCTTTTTAATAACAATTCCTTTGGAAAAAAATTCTGTACAGTAGAACAAAAACATAAAAAAAAATGTATGGTAGAACAGAAATACCCAAAACAGATTGTATGGTAGAACAGAAAATACCCAAAACAGATTGTATGATAGAACAGAAATATGCAAAACAGATTGTATGATAGAACAGAAATATCCAAGATAGATTGTATGATAGAACAGAAATATCCAAAATAGATTGTATGATAGAACAGAAATATACAAAACAGATTGTATGGCAGAACAGAAATATCCAAAATAGATTGTATGATAGAACAGAAATATCCAAAACAGATTGTATAAAAAAGTAAGTAAAGTACCCCGTCACGCCAAGTGTCGTATAGGGAATATGGTGTTAGTGACCATAAATTTTACAAAAACCTTCGGCACATGATTTTTGGGGTAATGTGGTCGGTATTACGCCCGTGCCGCTTTACTTTCCCATAAAAAAAATCCGGTACCCATTTAAAGCTGGGTGAACCCGGAAGCCGTCGGTTGGGATCGAACCCTACCCCTTGTCCTTTGTAGTCCAGTTCATTAACCACTGAGCTATCGCGGCTCCGAAACAGATTATATGGTAGAACAGAAATATCCAAAACAGGCTTCATAAGAGAATGAGTTTTGATGAGTCATGATCGCATACGAATTTAATTTATAACTTTTAATATCATCTGGCTGGCTAAATTGATACGGTGTTACAGCTCATATATATATATACAGATATGATATCATAGTTCAATAAAATACATATGCTTATTCTATTATACATTCAACGTGATTAGAAGACGGTGCACCTTACAATTCAAGAACTTTTCTGGCAAACATTGGGCGTTTCACTCCGGAGACTCAGAATTGTCTATCTTTGATCCATTAGTTACGAGCATTAACTACCACAAATGTGGTTTTACAGAAGAGTGTTGACAATACCATGGACAGCTAATAAGAGTAATGAAAACGTTCTGAAAGAGGCCAAAGCATAAGAGAGCTAATTTCCATTATTAAGATGACACAATCATCATTTTTTTGGCCATGTAGGGATTAAAAAAACAGCTGGAAAATATTGTAACAACTGGTAAAATTGAGGGACGAAGAGATAGAGGGAAGCAAAGGGAAAAGATACCAGACAGCTTAAGAGAATGTCTTGGTAGAAGGTCAGCAAAGGAAATGATAAATAACTGTCGAGATCGAAAGTTGTGGAGAGATATGATCACCTACACCAGCAGGCCCGGTATTCGATGATGATGATGATTAACTATTGGTCGTTTCAAATCTAAATGTTCACGATTAACACGAAATATCTCCTCTTTCCCTGCACTTACAAACTTGATTTTTTGCAACTGGCCTTGTTTTTCCAAGGTCCCACCGATTTCACAAAATTTAATGATGTAGGAAGTATGCTTCATCATGAAGCAGCACTTTCCTTTGATCTCAGTGAATTTACGGATCTTTTTGCTCCTGGAGAAAATAATTTACCGTACATTAATGGAAATCAGCTTCTCGACATAGGCGTCTCTACACAACTTGAAAGTTGGAGGCGTTTATCAACTGTTTACTTTCTATTGTTTACTTTATTTAAAATACTATGAGAATGTCAATGTTATAGCCTTTACAGACGGTCTAAAACAAATCAGCGTATAAACAGTTCCATTAATGAAAACTATTTAAACAATATACAACAAAGAATACATTTAAAAAAATTATTTATCCGTTGCGAGCGATAACGAGCATGACATATCAAGCAAAGTTATTGTTTATGGGTACGTATGTGACTAAAGAGTCCGATGTAAGCACGGGATCCTCTTCACTGTAAAGAGCTACATTGTTCGTTTATGTCTTTCCATGTGACTTTCATTATTTTACGTAAACAAGACATATGAAAGTGATTTAGTTTCTTTGCATGCCTGCAGTACACATATCAAGAATCTTTACATTTTCAAAACGTTATCAACTTTAGCTAAAGATTGATCATGCGGACATATAAAAACGTCCATTATTATTTCATTTATTCTGAATCAGAGGAGTCTAACATATTGATTACTAATCTGGGCTGAACGAACGATAGTCCATCTTTTTTCCAATAGTCATTTTCTTCTTTTAAGACATGATCTTCACATTTGCACCAAAAATCTTTGTCAATCTGTGATAGAGCAGCATATGTCAGTCCTTTTATATCGCATAGTTTAAAACTTGTATTCTCAGCTGCCACCTGCCCTTTAATTTTTGCCCAAACGAGTTCAATGGGGTTTAATTGTGGATGATAAGGGGGCAGTCTCAAGCACGTATGACCATGCTGTTGAATGATTTTGTCTATTTGGAATACTTTGTTCTTTTGCGATTTCTTAACAAGTGACAGTAATTCAGGTTTCAAAAATCCCTCGTTAAATGGAATTCCTTCCTTTCTTAGCCAAATCTTTATAACATCTTTTGTACTGGTAGATGTAGGAATTTTGTCTTCTTCTGCCACAGCGTTGTGGTACGACGCGTTGTCCATTACCAGACAGGATGGTCTGTCTAGAATTGGAAGAAGAGTATTTTCAATCCACTCTCTAAATATATGGCCATTCATCTCGGTGTGATAGTCCCTGTTGTCAGTATAATTAGAGGTGAATATAAGTTCTGCATTTTTCACCAACCCTTCTTTTCGGCTGCCTGCATGTGCCATTATAATACGCTGTCCTTTTCCAGTGGGTACACATCTTTTAATACTTCCATCTGATAACTGCCATTCCTTTGCACTTGTGTGGTGAGAATTTATCCAAGATTCATCTAGAAATACAATATCATAACCTTGGTTACGCATTTCCCGTACTTCACGTAAATATTTACTCCTCATAGAAACTAAGTGCGGCTTCTCGCAGATGACATTTCTACCACTATCGTACTTTCTAAACGTAAAACCGATGCTTCTAACAGTTCTCCATAATGTTGTTTTCGACACAACAATGTCATTTCTGCTCTCAGTCGAATTTTCAGTTTTCTTAAAGTCACAGTTTCTTTGGAATCGAACATTTTACAAATTGCTCTTCTAATCACTTCCTTGTCAAAACTATCTACTACTTTCTTTCTTCCTAGCGTCCTAGTCTTGATTGAACTGGACACTCCGTTAGCTTTAAGCACTTGTTTGAAAAAGCGTTTGCTTATACCCAATGCGTGAATAGTTCTCGTTTCTGGCTTTGAGATGCTTCGATACAGTTTTCCACGCTTAGCTTCTATGCAAAAATATTTATACACCTTTATTGCCACTGATTGCAATGTAAGGAACTTTACTTTTATACCCATTGACTAACAGATCACAAATTTAACGAAATTACCCAATAATTAGGATACGCCGTTGCACATAAATCACAACAAAACGACAGGAAATGGGATGCACCGGATATAAAATTATAACTATGACGCGTTTTATGTGTTTTTTAGTGCTTAAAACAGGGAAATTGGCGCGCATTACGTTCAAGATGACAAGTCCGTGGGTGCTCACTCATATGAAGCGGTAATTCCTCCAAATATATGGTTGACCAAAATGCCTTAAATTTGTATACTTCAAATAAAGAATATTTAAAACTATACGTTTGTTGGTGAGGAAATGAATGTACTTCTTGGGACCAAAAAATCACAAGACCATATGCAAAATTTCAGCATTATCAATCAATTGGTTGCAGAGATATGGAATTTTAAACACCTTCAAAATATTTTGAAACGACCAATACCATATTATCATTAATAAATATTAACTTGAGCTAAAATATTTAACATTTAGTGTTTGTGATGTTACAAATTATAATTATTTCAATGAAATATCAATTTTAAGAATGAAAGGGAATGAAATAGGCTCCGGACGCCTTATTCTACAATGATGCAACATTTACAAGATTAGAACCAAAGTGCCACTCTAAGATTAAAACAAACAGCTGTATAATTGATATATTTTAAGTAATCTGGCCAGCATTACATCAGGGCGGTATTTTTTTTTACCAGACAATCTCTGGTACCCATTAGGTGCACCATGAAGTCGACACTCTGAACAGGACCCTACACCACATCACAGTAGACCGTTTCGTTAACCACTGCTCTTGCGTTGCTCCTTTGTGAAGCATGGTCTTAAATACAAAAACCAGATCCATACAATCCACCCATCACATCAAACATGCCATCAATGTTATCTCTCAACAGACTACCTACATTCTAAAGCCCATATCTTATCATCCATCAATTTATCATCCATTTATTTGTCTATACATCATCCAGCCAATCATGCATTCATCCATCCACCAATCTAGCAATTATCTGTTATCCTATATACATTGATCAATCTATCATCCATCCATTCATTCATCAATCTATCATCCATCCATTCATTCATCAATCTATCATCCATCCATATATCCATCATTCCTTTATTTATCTTTCCATAAATCATGCATCCATCCATTAATCTATCAATCATCTGTTATTCTATATACATTGATCGATCTATCATCCATCCATTCATTCATCAAAGTGATCCATGTATCATTCATTCATTTTTTTATACACCCATCAGGCCGACCAACACGCATCCATCCACACAACAAGATATCCATCCACCTACCCACATGTCTACTCTTCCATCTTTAATCCATTGATCCAACCATCGATCAATCAAAAACGTATTCAATAATACATCCACCAACATATTCGCCTACCTTAATATCCATTAATAACATACTATAGGTCGTTTCAAAATATTTTGAAGGTGTTTAAAATTCCATATCTCTGCAACCAATTGATTGATAATGCTGAAATTTTGCATATGGTCTTGTGATTTTTTGGTCCCAAGAAGTACATTCATTTCCTCACCAACAAACGTATAGTTTTAAATATTCTTTATTTGAAGTATACAAATTTAAGGCATTTTGGTCAAACCATATATTTGGAGGAATTACCGCTTCATATGAGTGAGCACCCACGGACTTGTCATCTTGAACGTAATGCGCGCCAATTTCCCTGTTTTAAGCACTAAAAACACATAAAACGCGTCATAGTTATAATTTTATATCCGGTGCATCCCATTTCCTGTCGTTTTGTTGTGATTTATGTGCAACGGCGTATCCTAATTATTGGGTAATTTCGTTAAATTTGTGATCTGTTAGTCAATGGGTATAAAAGTAAAGTTCCTTACATTGCAATCAGTGGCAATAAAGGTGTATAAATATTTTTGCATAGAAGCTAAGCGTGGAAAACTGTATCGAAGCATCTCAAAGCCAGAAAAGAGAACTATTCACGCATTGGGTATAAGCAAACGCTTTTTCAAACAAGTGCTTAAAGCTAACGGAGTGTCCAGTTCAATCAAGACTAGGACGCTAGGAAGAAAGAAATTAGTAGATAGTTTTGACAAGGAAGTGATTAGAAGAGCAATTTGTAAAATGTTTGATTCCAAAGAAACTGTGACTTTAAGAAAACTGAAAATTCGACTGAGAGCAGAAAATGACATTGTTGTGTCGAAAACAACATTATGGAGAACTGTTAGAAGCATCGGTTTTACGTTTAGAAAGTACGATAGTGGTAGAAATGTCATCTGCGAGAAGCCGCACTTAGTTTCTATGAGGAGTAAATATTTACGTGATGTACGGGAAATGCGTAACCAAGGTTATGATATTGTATTTCTAGATGAATCTTGGATAAATTCTCACCACACAAGTGCCAAGGAATGGCAGTTATCAGATGGAAGTATTAAAAGATGTGTACCCACTGGAAAAGGACAGCGTATTATAATGGCACATGCAGGCAGCCGAAAAGAAGGGTCGGTGAAAAATGCAGAACTTATATTCACCTCTAATTATACTGACAACAAGGACTATCACACCGAGATGAATGGCCATATATTTAGAGAGTGGATTGAAAATACTCTTCTTCCAATTCTAGACAGACCATCCTGTCTGGTAATGGACAACGCGTCGTACCACAACGCTGTGGCAGAAGAAGACAAAATTCCTACATCTACCAGTACAAAAGATGTTATAAAGATTTGGCTAAGAAAGGAAGGAATTCCATTTAACGAGGGATTTTTGAAACCTGAATTACTGTCACTTGTTAAGAAATCGCAAAAGAACAAAGTATTCCAAAATAGACAAAATCATTCAACAGCATGGTCATACGTGCTTGAGACTGCCCCCTTATCATCCACAATTAAACCCCATTGAACTCGTTTGGGCAAAAATTAAAGGGCAGGTGGCAGCTGAGAATACAAGTTTTAAACTATGCGATATAAAAGGACTGACATATGCTGCTCTATCACAGATTGACAAAGATTTTTGGTGCAAATGTGATCATGTCTTAAAAGAAGAAAATGACTATTGGAAAAAAGATGGACTATCGTTCGTTCAGCCCAGATTAGTAATCAATATGTTAGACTCCTCTGATTCAGAATAAATGAAATAATAATGGACGTTTTTATATGTCCGCATGATCAATCTTTAGCTAAAGTTGATAACGTTTTGAAAATGTAAAGATTCTTGATATGTGTACTGCAGGCATGCAAAGAAACTAAATCACTTTCATATGTCTTGTTTACGTAAAATAATGAAAGTCACATGGAAAGACATAAAACGGACAATGTAGCTCTTTACAGTGAAGAGGATCCCGTGCTTACATCGGACTCTTTAGTCACATGCGTACCCATAAACAATAACTTTGCTTGATATGTCATGCTCGTTATCGCTCGCAACGGATAATTAATTTTTTTAAATGTATTCTTTGTTGTATATTGTTTAAATAGTTTTCATTAATGGAACTGTTTATACGCTGATTTGTTTTAGACCGTCTGTAAAGGCTATAACATTGGCATTCTCATAGTATTTTAAAGAAAGTAAACAATAGAAAGTAAACAGTTGATAAACGCCTCCAACTTTCAAGTTGTGTAGAGACGCCTATGCCGAGAAGCTGATTTCCATTAATGTACGGTAAATTATTTTCTCCAGGAGCAAAAAGATCCGTAAATTCACTGAGATCAAAGGAAAGTGCTGCTTCATGATGAAGCATACTTCCTACATCATTAAATTTTGTGAAATCGTGGGACCTTGGAAAAACAAGACCAGATGCAAAAAATCAAGTTTGTAAGTGCAGGGAAAGAGGAGATATTTCATGTTAATCGTGAACATTTAGATTTGAAACGACCAATACCAACTCACCCAAGCGAATCAACATTTTTTGAAAACCTGCCCAGCAATCATCATTTTGCCAGTGAACTTAATGAGGCTGAACTCAATGAATAAATAAACAAAGAACTTCCCTGCTTTTAGTTTTAAGTGACGTGGTCATTTAACCTATTCAACTATCTGCTATCATGTGCACTGGCAACTGCGGCAGACTGCAATATAAAATTGAAATAATAAAAGGATTAGACACTTTCATCATCAGTTTTTAATGATCAGATGTCAAAATGTTGAAAAGAAGGAAAGATGGGATCAAGGGGAAAAAATATGGAAGCAGGGGGATGGATTTTGTTGTTGTATTTTGTTGTTGTTTTTGTTGTTGTTTTTTGTTTTTTTTTCTTTTCTTGCGTTCGCCAGCTATCACCTCTGGCGAAGTCCCCTAGAGACTAGGAACTGAATTTTTGTGTGTTAATCCATTTTTTCTTTGGTAGTCGTATGCTTAGGGGTCCTTCGCCGCACAGGCAGATAACTTCGTCGTCGTCAGTACTCATTTTTTTTCCGTCGATGAATAACTGGTGTTTCAAGCCGGGCCTCACTGCTGAGACCAGGGGTGGTTGCCACAGAGTAAAATCACAAATCAAAATCCCAACTGATGCAGCCAGGATTTGAACCCACACTCTCTCTGTCTCGAGACCGGTGTCTTGCCTCAAGATCAACCAGTCCCCTGAGGGGAGGAAGAGGATGTGGAAAGGATGAAAGAGAATTTGAAAAGAAGGTTGGATCCTGAATGGAAAGAAGGAATCCACGAGTAGAAGAAAGAAAGCTGAAAAGAATGAATTAATCTAAAAGGAATGGAGGATAGAAGAAGGAATGTGGGAAAAGGGAAATGCTGAAAAGGCTGGAAGGAAAGATAGAAATAATGAAGGTATCTTGATGAAGGAAGACATCAAGGCAGACTGGAGAAGGTGATGATGTCTAGCCGGAGCGTTGGAACAAAATGAAAAGAAGGTTGGAGATGATCGATGAATCTGGAAGGAAGGATGGAAACATTGAAGGGTTGAGGCATTAAAGATGCGAAAATGTTGTAAAGCTGACGATAGGATGAAAGAGGGAAAATTATATGGTCACATCTTTACGTTGGTGTGGGACCTACATTGTGTAGAACGTACATTCATAAAGCCGTAACAATATTATTTATTTATTTATTATATTTCCATTCACCCCGGATACAATAAAGTAATATTGACTAACAGGAAGGAAGGAAAGAAGATTGTAAAAAAAAGTTTGGAAGGAAGCAAGAGAAGAATAGTTATGTAATAGGTGAGGGATACACTTTTTCTACAAGCAATCAGAAACAAATAATCCTCAAAACTTTATCTCTCGTTCTATCACTGAAGTGGAGCATATAATTGACTGAGAATGCGTAGTTCTGAGCTTTCAAATAGCCCAGTCAAACTCCAGTTTCTTTATCATGAATCGGGCAGCGAGAAGTATGTTGCACTTCATCACAAAGACGATGTTTAAGGTTGCACGTCTTCGCATCAGAAGTCATCACGTGGATTTAGAACCACACGAGAGTTGTGGCTTCTCGTACAAATAATCAAAGTTCTTGATTTCTTTTTTTTTTTTACAGTATATAGTCATCATTTACATGATACATCCAGTCTGGATGTTTAAATATTTTTTTTTCAACACTGTCCCTGTTCTTCTACGCTAAGTTGTCCTTAATTACTACCTATCTACCTACTTTATCGCCTAAATAACTGCTTACCTACATATTTACACACTCGCCTACTTATCCAATCAGCAGTCCGTCCGTCCGTCCGTCCGTCCGTCCGTCCGTCCGTCCGTCCGTCCGTCCGTCCGTCCGTCCGTCCGTCCGTCCGTCCATCCATCCATCCATCCATCTATCTATCTATCTATCTATCTATCTATCTATCTATCTATCTATCTATCTATCTATCTATCTATCTATCTATCTATCTATTTAAGTTTTAGCTAAGCGACCTATGGCTCTACTACCACCCCCTGACCACTACCTCGCTTTACCTCCCAGAACGTGTCACTATATATATATATAAAATAACGCGGTCAGGGATACCATGGCCCCCACAGTGGTGGAGGCCTAGTTTCCCAATACATCCGGGATCGACGAGGTCCTGGGATGTCTAAGTTATTGATAAAAAAAACTCCACAACCATCAGCTTTAACTTGGAAACTAAAATAATTATACAAACTCGTTTTGGTTAAGACCAACAAGGGGATGCCTAAGTTATTGATAAAAAAAAACTCCACAACCATCAGCTTTAACTTGGAAACTAAAATAATTATACACCCTCGTTTTGGTTAAGAACAACAAGAACATCAAATTGATGAGCCGAATGAGGCGATCACTCAAAATTGACTGCTGGCTTTGAGATCGCTGAACGAAAGTTGATAAAGACTATAATACACATCTCTTCTTGAGTCCTAGAAATAGGCTAACCAGTCTGATCAAACGAGTAAGGATGGGAAAGGAAAGACATAAACGGGATTTTAAAATATCATGCTGAAATCGGAGATGTTTTGCTGAAATGGATGCTGTATAACTTGCAGTAAATATAAGCGCAACGGAACTAGGTTCATCCTTTTAAGAACGACCGATGACAATTTTTTTTTTTTAAAGAGAGCATTTCGTTAAACTAACGACAAAAAAAAAAAAAAAAATAGAATAAATGTATTCACATGTCTTTATTATTTTCTAACCTTAACGTTTCCCCTTTTATTTATTATTGATGTTAGTTATAGATATTAACTAAACTAACAATGTTCATATGTTCATTTATACACTTGGTCAAAGTCCACTTGAAAACAGTTATCACTTTGATCATTATCAGAACTAAATAAGGCAACCTTTAGCTATAAACTACCTCTAAAAACTGTTATCACTTAGGACAGTAAGTTCACAGATGTCACATATTGCAAATCGTAAATATAAACAGTGATATCGCTGCTCTGTTTATCGCATTGGTTTGATAATATTCGAGCATGACATGACACATTGATTATTCAGTATCACACAGGCATGGCTCTTAAAATGAAGTTTGTTTTAAGTATTTATTTACTTATTGTGATTGTTTTATACTGAATCGCAGGGTGAAAACTATAGTGCATCACAAATCATAATGCGAAAAAATATAAACTAAAAGTGAAGAGGAACCATACGAGGTGCGTTGTGTAATATTTCGCTGCTATTGAGAAGTTAGAAAGAAGATACAGTCACGTCTTGCGGTGGCCGATCCCCCATGATGTTAGTGGCCATATCTTTGTACATACTTTCAGCACCAGAGAACAGGACACTGAAACCTTCATACTACCAACAATTCAGTTTGGGGACTGGTTGGTCTTGGGGCACGATTCTGGTCTCGAGACAGAGAAGTTGTGAGTTCAAATCCTGGCTGCACAAGTTGGGATTTTTATTTTTTTTTATTTCCCTCTGCAGCAACCACACCTTGTATCAGCAGCTTGAAACATCAGTTACTCATCGAGGGGGAAAATGTGTGTACTTCCGATGTTGGAGTTATCTGCCTGTGCAGCGAGTGACCCCTGTGCACACAGCTGACTAGGAAAAACGGATTAACAAGCAAAAATTCAGTTCCTGTTCTCTGTGGACTTCTCCAGAGTTGACAGCTGTGCGAACGCAAAAACAGAGTTGATTACCGATTACAATGAAAAAAAAAAACTAAGATAAAAAAATAAAGAGAGACGGTAGAGAAGATTAACATGATCAAACAATTAAGTAGAACCAACCGCTGGAGTAGCTCTAACGAAGCCAACCCCATCTATACTCTCAATAATTCAATAGAAAACGAAATGCCGTCTTAACAACGCTGTGACGCTCTACTCGCCAATGGAATGGAACAGAACAAACTATATCATAAATAAACCGTACACATAGTGTGGATTTTAGACACTGGAAAATATAGACCAGAAATATCAGAGAGAATCTATTAAATTGGAACAAAAAGTAATGTGCCCCCCGTCACGCCAAGTGGCGTATAGGGTATATGGTGTTAGTGACCATACATTTTACAGACCTTCGGCACATGATTTTTGGGGTAATGTGGTCGTTATTACGTCCGTGCCGCTTTACTTTCCAGAAAAAAATCCGGTAAACATTAAAGGCTGGATGAACCCGGAAGCCGTCGGATGGGATCGAACCCTACCTCTTGTCCTTTGTAGTCCAGTTCACTAATCACTGAGCTATCGCGGCTCCCAAATTGGAACAGAGCTAGAACATAAAACAATTACAATTAATAATGAAAACGGAGCAGGGAATTGCAATAGTCGGTTGAAGTGTCAGGTTGATCTAGTTCACTTTGTAGATGAGACGGTCGATAATGTTATGTTACATAATATTATGTTAATATGAAAAAAAAACAGTAAAGTACCTCCGTCACGCTAAGTGGCGTATAGGGAATATGGTGTTAGTGATCATAAATTTTACATACCCTCGGCACATGATTTTTGGGGTAATGTGGTCGGTATTACGCTCGTGCCGCTTTACTTTCCCAGAAAAAAAAAATCCGGTACCCATTTAAAGGCTGGGTGAACCGGAAGCCGTCGGTTGTGATCGAACCCTACATCTTGTCCTTTGTAGTCCAGTTCACTAACCACTGAGCTATCGCAGCTCGATAATGTTAATATGTTGTAAGTAATATTTTATTGTATTTTGTAAATAATATTTTACTTTCCTCTGTCTAGCTCAATTGTTCTCAAAGTGGCTTGTGATGGCCCAGGAGCTTTGCGTTAATGTGAAATGTCTCGTTTATGGACGGCTAGGGTTAAGGTTTACGGACGGTCGGGGTTAAAGTTCAAGGAGTAATTTCGTTTTTATTCTTCCGAGTTGGACATGCGGATTACTCCCATTCGTCACTCAGTTCTTAAAATGGGGTTAATTTCGCGTATTTGCTCTGCGTCATGGTTTACACCAAGCTTCGTTCCAACACAGCCGATTTCAATATATTAGGCGCTCGGGTTTGTTTTTCTGTGGAGACAAATAATAATAAATGAATATTATTATAGAGGGAAACTTCCGAGGCGATAATCAGTGAATCAATTCAGAGGAAGAGGTATGTTTACAGCACTCAGAAAAAATGACAAATAATCAACAACAGAAAAAAATATGGACCAAGGCAGGATCAAACCCGTACTCAGTGGCACAGCGCCTTGCCACGAAAAGCCAAACGCTAGTTTCTCTACGATCCCCTCTCGGTATGTGAGATTGGTTTGTTTGTATTCTTAGCCACAGTAGTGATGGTGCAGTAGGATTTTGGTCAGGTCTTGTTGACTGTTCTTGATGCAAGAATTCAGCAGTCAGCGCTGTCATTTGGACGTTGATAGATTAGTGAGTTATTGACTTAATTACGGGTCACATCATCGCGCTCCAAACATGTCCATATGTGCTCAGAGCCCTCCTCAGCAAGTAACGCAGTGTCTAGTGACTCCAGTACTTAAATTATTTTTAACGTTATTGAGTTATTTGCGAGTTATCATAATTGCACTCTGAACATGCCCATAGGTGCTCAAATCACCTCCTCAGCAAGTCTCGAAGTGTCTAGCGACTCCAATTTTGTGTTGGTTAATATTAGTCTTCTTATACGCCCACTAAGTTTCTCGTTTCTGGTTGTGCCCCTGTTAACTCCCATCTCTTTCATCCGAAGGAGTGACGTGACCTATGGTTGTCAAAGTCATGTGTCCTTCACACTTTCCGGATGGCATTGGTGATGTCTGGAAAAGGAGTGACGTGACTAATGGTTGTCAAAGTCAAGTGTCCTTCACACTTTCCGGATGGCATTGGTGATGTCTGGAAAAGGAGTGACGTGACCTATGGTTGTCAAAGTCATGTGTCCTTCACACTTTCCGGATGGCATTGGTGATGTCTGGAAAAGGAGTGACGTGACTCATGGTTGTCGAAGTCATGTGTCCTTCACACTTTCCGGATGGCATTGGTGATGTCTGGAAAAGGAGTGATGATCCGGAGTACTTAGTGGGAAAAGTAGATGTATCTACAATCAACGCCTTACAGGAACAGCTAGCCTGCTTTACGCTTCCAGAAATGCTGGAACGGGTTGTGAAGCGGATTGATTGATGCTCCAACTGCAATGAAACCGATTCCATGAATATAGCTGTAGTTATTCAAAGCCCCAGGTATCACTGCATACGAATTCTTCTTCTTTCTTCTTTTCTCTTTCACTGATACCTAAAAGGTGTCGTGGTTTATATCATTTGTCGTTCTTGTGCTGCTCGAATTGTCTGAATTAGTGATTTTCCTTTGTTGTTACATGTCTCTGTCACTGCATCTATCCATCTTCTTCTGGGTCTTCCTCTTGGTCTTTTTCCATGCATTCTCGAGAAGAACGCCCTTGATGGTGATTGGTGAGGATTCATTCTGACCAGGTGGCCAAACCATTTAAGTTGTTGTTGTTCTATATATTCTTGGCAGGGTTTTGTTCCTACCATTTTTCTTATGGTTTCATTTGGTATTCTATCTCTTCTTGTGTTGTTTGTTACTTTTCTCAAGCATCGCATCTCACATGTATTGATCTTTCTTAAATGTGATTTAGAAAGGGTCCATGTTTGACTTTCATAGCACAAAGTTGGTATGAAGATGCTATTTATCATTTGTTGTTTAGCTGGCATAGAAATGTTTGGATGTCTTAACAATGGTGAAAGCTGGTATGTGACAGCATTTGCTTTTTGTATTCTCATGTCAATTTCTCTGTCTAATTTTCCATCTTCTGTGAACATTGTGCCTAAATACTTGAATTCCTCTACTTGTTTTATATCTTTGTCTTTGATCTTGATGTTTAATGGGTGTCTTAATTTGCTTATTCTTATAGCCTCTGTTTTTGCTGTGTTAATTTTCATACTGTAGTTTGTGCAGCTTTTATCTAGAGATGTTAAATGCTGTTGTAGCAGGTTTTCATCCTCGTATATTAGGCATTGGTCATCTGCGAAGAGTAGCTCATTGATGTTGGAGTTTTCTACCTCTATGTTATTATTTGATTTGTCCTTGTTGTTGGTTGTTTCCTGATTTATTTTGTCCATATATATGATGAAGAGGAGTGGTGAGAGGACACATCCTTGTCTTACTCCTGTTGTAACCTGAAACCATTCTGACAGACCTTCCGATGTTCTGACGGCACTTTGACTGTTTTTATATAGTGCTATTATATTTTCTAGTAGTTGTCCTGCTACCCCGTATGTTTCTAAAGTTTGCCAAAGTTTGTTCCTGTCCACACGATCAAACGCTTTTTCCTGATCTATAAACACTATATTTAGGTTTCTGTCATATTCTATTGTTTTTTCCCATAGTTGTCTCAATGTAAATATAGCATCAGTACAGCTTTTGCCTTTTCTGAATCCGAATTGATTATTACTTAATTGAGGTTCTATTATGTATCTTACTCTCCTCTCTAATATTTTAGCAAACATTTTACCAACTTGACTCAATAGGGATATTCCTCTGTACATTTCACACTCCCTTTTACTTCCTTTATTCTTCCAAAATGGGACAATGATAGCTTTTTGCCAGTCCTCTGGGACTTTTCTTTCTTCCCAAGCCATATTGAATATGATAGTAAGCCAATCTATAGCTGTTTCCTTACAGGCTAGTAGCATTTCTGTTGTTATTCCATCTATACCAGCTGCTTTGTTCTTTTTATTCTGTTTCAATGCCCATTCTACTTCTGCTTTTAGTATATTCGGTTCCTGTTCATCATACTGCCTATATTTAAACTCTGTATTTCCGTTTGTATTTCCCTGGTTTAATAGTTCCTTAAAGTATTCTCTCCATCTGATTATTATGTTTTTCCTGCTGCTGATTGGTCTACCGTTCTTGTCGTTTATTATAGTGGTTGGGTTATAATCATTATTTCTTACTCTCATTGCTTTTACACTTTTGAAAAATTCTCTTGGTTCTTCTCTACATGTTTTTGCTAATTCTTCACCAAATGCTTTCCATGAGTCTGCTTTTGTTTGTTCTAGGATCTTTTTGCTATCATTTCTGGCTTGTCTATAGTGATTGTAGTCTTCTGTTGTTTTTGTCTTCTGCCACGTTTTATACTTTTCTTTCTTGTGTTTCACTGCTGATTTAACTACTTCATTCCACCATCTTGTAAGTTTCTTTCTGCTCTTTCCTATATTTTTCAGACCGCATTTCTCTTGTGTTGACTCTATTAGACCTTCTTTAAACTGTTTCCATGCTTCTTCTATGTTTGTTGGTTGTATTCGGGTTTGGTATTTGTTTGTTACGGATTCTTCTATTTCTTTCTGTATGTTTACATTCTTTATTGCTTTTAGATCGATTCTTTGTGCTTGAGGTCTTGTCATCTGTAGTTTCCTAACCCATTTTTCTGCCATAGTAAAACAGGCTTATGGTCAGAATCTAATATTGCATTTGGTATAGATCTTGAGTCTGTTATGTCCCTCCTTTGATGTCTTCTAGTCAAAATAAAATCGATTTGGGAGGCCTTGTCCGTGTCATTCCATTTATACCAAGTAAGTATTTGGTTATGATTGTGCTGATTAAATGTGTTTGTTATATATAGATCATGTTCTGCACAAATATTTAGTAGGTGTTCACCAATTCGTATGCAGTGCACTCGTCACTGCATACGAATTAAAATCCATAATTGTTCAACCGCCCGTGCCAGTGGAATCATCGTAATTAACATCTCATCGAATATCCAACAAAGAATAGCAGCTGCAGTCTCCATCATAACAAACACAGCACACGTCAAAAGATATAGGGCGTATTAGCACCGAAAGTGACTTTCTTTAACATGCACGAGTAAACACGGGATCGCTGGTTTTTTTCGCCGTGCTCCGAGAGGAGTAGACTTATGACCGCACCTTCGAGAGACCAGAAGAGGGTAAAGTCGCGAAGAAACCACGGATTCGAAATGAAGAATCCCAGCCCCCTGCGGTTGGGTTCGAACCCGGGACCTTCGTGTCCAGAAGCCAGCGTCTCACCTCTAGTCCGCCTAGACCCCTAGAGCAGTGTTTGGAAACCAACTCCGAAAATTGTGGGTTTGCTGCCCCAGAGAACACACCATGAACAACTCAACTGTCATTTTTTCTATCCTTACGTGGTAGAGACCCTTATCTTAAATCCTGGACCTAGCAATGAAATGATTAACGTTCAGTTCTACTCTGACAACGCTCAAAAGACTCGAAAGAAAAGAATGGGAAACTGAGAGGGGAAAGGTATTAACAGAGGTGTAAAGTAATAACAGCGGGGAAATGTAATAACAGCGGGGAAAAGTAATAACAGAGAGAAAATGTATTAATCGCAGCGGGGAAAGATAATAGCAGCGGTAGGAGGTAATGGCAGCAGCGAGAATTATTAGCAGTAGAAGGAGAAATGTATTAACAGAGGTGTAAAGTATTAACAGCGGGGAAAGGTAATAACAGCGGGGAAAGGTGATAACAGCGGGGAAAGGTAATAACAGCGGTAGGAGGTAATAGCAGCAGCGAGAATTATTAGCAGTAGAAGGAGAAATGTATTAACAGAGGTGTAAAGTATTAACAGCGGGGAAAGGTAATAACAGCGGGGAAAGGTGATAACAGCGGGGAAAGGTAATAACAGCGGTAGGAGGTAATAGCAGCAGCGAGAATTATTAGCAGTAGAAGGAGAAATGTATTAACAGAGGTGTAAAGTATTAACAGCGGGGAAAGGTGATAACAGCGGGGAAAGGTAATAACAGCGGGGAAAGGTGATAACAGCGGGGAAAGGTAATAACAGCGGGGAAAGGTGATAACAGCGGGGAAAGGTAATAACAGCGGTAGGAGGTAATAGCAGCAGCGAGAATTATTAGCAGTAGAAGGAGAAATGTATTAACAGAGGTGTAAAGTATTAACAGCGGGGAAAGGTGGTAACAGCGGGGAAAGGTAATAACAGCGGTAGGAGGTAATAGAAGCAGCAGGAGGTAATATAAACAGCAAGAGGTAATAGAAACAGCGAGAGGTAATAGAAACAGTGAGAGGTAATAGCAGCAGCGTGAAAAAGATATTAATAGAGGTGTAAAGTATTAATGTCTAAGGAAAATACTTGGTATAGCATGGAACGAATTCAAAACAAACGAGGAAATTAGAGAAATCGCCAATCAACCACTAATATATTCAGTAATAAAGAAAAGACGATGGTCATACGTTGGACATGTGATGAGGAGAGATAATAACCGAATAGCAAAGCAAGCCCTCATATGGGAAACAACAGGTAAACGAAAAAGAGGAAGACCCAGGGAGACACTGAGAAGAACATTGATTAGAGAGGCAAGAGCAGCAGGAATCGGCTCCCTCAATGAGATAGAACTTCTTGCACAGAACAGAGACAGATGGCGAGATTTGATAAAATATCTTTAAAAGAAAACTGCTAGAACAAAAAATGCATATAGGAGAAGGTGTATCTTGGTCTACGCCCTATGGGCCGGTTACGGCTCGAAAGGTCAATAGATAGATAGATAGATAGATAGATAGATAGATAGATAGATAGATAGATAGATAGATAGATAGATAGATAGATAGATAGAAAGTATTAATAGCGGGGAAAGGTAATAACATCGGGGAAACAGAAGGAAAATGTATTGTATTAACCGCAGCGGGGAAAAATAATAACAGCGGTAGGGGGTAATAGAAACAGCGAGAGGTAATAGCAGCAGCGGGGGAAAGGTAATAGCAGCAGCTGGGGAAAGGTATTAACAGCGGTGAAAGGTAATAACAGCGAGGATATTTAACAACAGCAGCGATGAAAGGTATTAAAAGCAGTGAAAGATACTTGTCATCTCCTTTATAAATGATGTCATCTACACCGGTTTCGTTATATTCTTCATTCTCTCACATGCTACATAATATCATCTACGTACTTATTTATTTTTTATGAATACTTGTTTCTTTTCTTTTTACTTTACTATAATATTTGTAAAATGTACCCTGCTCTTCGTTTTACCTAATCAATGTTTTACAAAATGTGACAAGTCATAAATGGAAAACTTGAGACTTCTTCTCCTTTTTTCTTTCTTTTTTTCTTCTTCTTCTTCTTCTTCCTCTTCTTCTTCTTCTTCTTCTTCATCTTCTTCTTCTTCTTCTTCTTCTTCTTCATCTTCTTCATCTTCTTCATCTTCTTCTTCTTCTTCTTTTTCGTCATCTTCTTCATCTTTTCTTCTAGTTCGTTTTCTTCAGTTTCTTCTTCCTCTATTTCTGTCTCTTTGATTTCTTCTTCTTCCTCTTCTTCGTTTTCTTCTTATTATTAATCCTCTCAGTCTTCTTCTTCCTCGTCTTCGTTTTCTTCTTATTATTAATCCTCTCAGTCTTCTTCTTCCTCGTCTTCGTTTTCTTCTTATTATTAATCCTCTCAGTCTTCTTCTTCCTCTTCTTCGTTTTCTTCTTATTATTAATCCTCTCAGTCTTCTTCTTCCTCGTCTTCGTTTTCTTCTTATTATTAATCCTCTCAGTCTTCTTCTTCCTCTTCTTCCTCTTCTTCTTATTATTAATTCTCCTAGTCTTCTTCTTCCTCTTCTTCTATTATTAATCCTGTGTCTTCTTCTTCCTATTATTAATCCTCTCAGTCTTCTTCTTCCTCTTCTTCTATTATTAATCCTGTGTCTTCTTCTTCCTATTATTAATCCTCTCAGTCTTCTTCTTCCTCATCTTCTTATTATTAATCCTCTCAGTCTTCTTCTTCCTCCTCTTCTTATTGTTTCCCCTCCTTTTTTCTCTTTGTTTTCGCTTTCTCATTTGCCTTCGTGACGTCTAGTGATAATAAACCATAATAACCTCGTTTTGAAGAGATCTCGCTGACGTCGTTTGCAACAAGAAAAAACAATAATCAACAACGAAGAACGCAAGACAGTCACGATGCTTGTGCGGCCTTTCAAGAAGACATGTTTCCAGATGTGATACTTCCCGCCAGTTCTATCCTTTCTCTTGAAGATTTCAACTTAAAGGACGTATGTCTCAAGGAGTTGACTCGTTTCTAGAATAGTTGAGACAGCTTTTCTGCACTTTCTTTTTGAGTGCATCGGTCGACGGTGAGCGTGTTGAAGTTAGTCGTCGTGTTGCTATGTGATCAATATGTGTGTTTGCGGACTTGTGGTATGTTATGTGGGAAAGAAAAGTTATGCAGGCGGGTAATTGTTTTAAATGTTTAATAGTGTGGGTGGGTCGGGTAATAAGGTAAAGGCAACTGCCGTTGGATAATGAAGTTTCATGAAGTGTCAATACTTTCACTATACGAAACCTCAGTTTCATGAAGTGTCAATGCTTTAACTATACTAAATCTCAGTTTCATGAAGTGTCAATGCTTTAACTATACTAAATCTCAGTTTCATGAAGTGTCAATGCTTTCACTATACTAAACCTCAGTTTCATGAAGTGTCAATGCTTTCACTATACGAAACCTCAGTTTCATGAAGTGTCAATGCTTTAACTATACTAAATCTCAGTTTCATGAAGTGTCAATGCTTTAACTATATTAAATCTCAGTTTCATGAAGTGTCAATGCTTTCACTATATAAACCTCAGTTTCATGAAGTGTCAATGCTTTCACTATACGAAACCTCAGTTTCATGAAGTGTCAATGCTTTCACTATACTAAATCTCAGTTTCATGAAGTGTCAATGCTTTAACTATACTAAATCTCAGTTTCATGAAGTGTCAATGCTTTAACTATACTAAATCTCAGTTTCATGAAGTTTCAATGCTTTCACTATACTAAACCTCAGTTTCATGAAGTGTCAATGCTTTCACTATACGAAACCTCAGTTTCATGAAGTGTCAATGCTTTCACTATACGAAACCTCAGTTTCATGAAGTGTCAATGCTTTCACTATACGAAACCTCAGTTTCATGAAGTGTCAATGCTTTCACTATACGAAACCTCAGTTTCATGAAGTGTCAGTGCTTTCACTATACGAAACCTCAGTTTCATGAAGTGTCAATGCTTTCACTATACGAAACCTCAGTTTCATGAAGTGTCAATGCTTTCACTACACTAAACCTCCGTTTCATGAAGTGTCAATGCTTTCACTATACGAAACCTCAGTTTCATGAAGTGTCAATGCTTTCACTATACGAAACCTCAGTTTCATGAAGTGTCAATGCTTTCACTATACGAAACCTCAGTTTCATGAAGTGTCAGTGCTTTCACTATACGAAACCTCAGTTTCATGAAGTGTCAATGCTTTCACTATACGAAACCTCAGTTTCATGAAGTGTCAATGCTTTCACTATACGAAACCTCAGTTTCATGAAGTGTCAATGCTTTCACTATACGAAACCTCAGTTTCATGAAGTGTCAATGCTTTCACTAAACCTCAGTTTCGCGATGTGAGGTGGCCAGTTCTCTTCCCCGCTACATTTTTTAAAGCAGATTAGATATTAAAGCCCACCACAAGCGGTGTTTTTTGTTGTTGTTTTCTTTTTAAACAGAAAACAAATTAATTTATGGTTTCTTCGTGGTGTTAACCTCCCGTGATCTCGTGGATAGTCAGATCCAATATCTACTAGCCCTCTCGGGAAAAAAAAGACAGCAATAAACAGGATTTACCGTGTGTTCTCGCGCACGTTAAAGAGCCCTTGGCAGTTAAAATTGGAAACGAGTAGGTAATACATTTGACTAATGTCCGGGCAAAATCGACAGCAAAATCTTACTCATATCGTCGATCATAGGCCCTGCGTACATAGTTCGTGCAAGTTGGTCAGGATCCTCCTCTAATTTTCTCAAGATTCTAGTGGGGGATATCGGAGCACACATGGATTCTTCCGGTGTGCGGTGATGATGACCCTAACAATGATAATATAATATAAATATCTCTGGCATTCATTACATAAAACGCCTAGAGAAACTATAAAACGTTTTACGATTACAAGGATGAACCATTAGGAGAATGTTTTGTGAAGTGATCAATAAAAGGATGAAACATTAGGAGAATGTTTTGTGAAGTGATCAATTTATCAATGAGCCATTAGAAGAATATTTTATGAAGTGATCAATGAAAGAATGAAATATTAGGAGAAAGTTTTATGAAGTGATCATGAAAGGATGAAATATTAGGAGAATATTTCATGAAGTGATCAATGAAAGGATGAAATATTAGGAGAATGTTTTGTGAAGTGATCAATGTATCAATGAGCCATTAGAAGAATATTTTATGAAGTGATCAATGAAAGAATGAAATATTAGGAGAAAGTTTTATGAAGTGATCATGAAAGGATGAAATATTAGGAGAATATTTCATGAAGTGATCAATGAAAGGATGAAATATTAGGAGAAAGTTTTATGAAGTGATCAATGAAAGGATGAAACATTAGGTGAATGTTTTATGAAGTGATCATGAAAGGATGAACTATTAGGAGAATATTTCATGAAGTGATCAATGAAAGGATGAAATATTAGGAGAATGTTTTATGAAGCGATCAATGAAAGGATGAAATATTAGGAGAAAGTTTTATGAAGTGATCAATGAAAGGATGAACCACTAGAAGAATGTTTTGTGAAGTGATCAATAAAAGGATGAACCAATAGGAACAAGTTTTGTGAAGTGAAAACACCAAAAGAAAGAACCTCATTAATGTTACTTGGTATGTGGGAGTATAGCGTTCATGCTCACACTAATTTTTGCATTACCATGTTCACATTTTTATTAAGACAAGGTGGTCAGTTCTACGTCAGGACGATTCTCTCTCTTGAAAATAAAATCTTAAAAATACACGGGTATTGTCTATAAAGGAAAGGTCGGTAAGTGAATGTAAAAAAAAAAAAGTAAAGTACCCCCGTCACGTCAAGTGGCGCATAGGGAATATGGTGTTAGTGACCATATATTTTTACAGACCTTCGGCACATGATTTTTGGGGCAATGTGGTCGGTATTACGCCCGTGCCGCTTCACTTTCCCTGAAAAAAATCAGGTACCCATTTAAGGCTGGGTGAATCAGGAAGCCATCGGTTGGGATCGAACCCTACGTCTTGTCCTTTGTAGTCCAGTTCACTAACCACAAAGCTATCGCGGCTCCCTAAGTGAATGTAAAGTGAATACATAATAAATAGTTTGGGTGCTTCGGTAGCCTAGTTGGGAAAACCACCCGACAGGGGTACAGACTTTCGGATAACCCATGTTTGCTTCCAATGGAAGCAGTGTGAGCAAGACTCGTGGTTGAAAAAAAAAACATAACCCCCCGCCCCGCGGTCGACCCAGCCGCTGGCAGAAATGGGTACCAGGGTATTACTCTGAGAAGGTGAAGAATATCGCCTCGCATCGTAAGTTTCGATGCTTGAAGCGACACTATCCAGAAGTCTCCGAACACTTTTGGATAGACGACCGAGCACATATGGGTGAAAACTCTCGGCGCTAAGACGCCGATTCAAGTCTCGTACTTTACCTTTCTATTATTATTATATTAGTTATTAGGAAGAAACAATCATCATGTTTTGGCCATGTAATGAGAAGAGAACAACTGGAATATATTTTAACAACTGGGAAAATTGAGGGACGTAGATTAAAGGGTTAGACGAGATAGAGGGAAGCAAAGAGAAGAAATAACAGACAACATAATAAAATGGCTTGGCAGAAGGTCAACATCAGAAATGATAAATAACTGTCGGGATCGAAACTTGTGGAGAGTCATGATCACCTACGCCAGCAGGTCCGGTACTTGATGATGATGATGACTTTACCCTTACCTTTAAAGTTTGAAGGGCTATACTGTGATGGGTCGTTAAATAGGTGTAAAATTAATGTGTTTTAAATTAAATGTGTCGTTAAATAGGTGTAAAATTAATGTGTTTTAAATTAAATGTGTCGTTAAATAGGTGTAAAATTGCTGTTTTAAATTAAATGTGTCGTTAAATAGGTGTAAAATTAATGCGTTTTAAATTAAATGTGTCGTTAAATAGGTGTAAAATTACTGCGTTTTAAATTAAATGTGTCGTTAAATAAGTGTAAAATTACTGTGTTTTAAATTAAATGTGTCGTTAAATAGGTGTAAAATTACTGTGTTTTAAATTAAATGTGTCGTTAAATAAGTGTAAAATTACTGTGTTTTAAATTAAATGTGTCGTTAAATAGGTGTAAAATTAATGCGTTTTAAATTAAATGTGTCGTTAAATAAGTGTAATATTACTGTGTTTTAAATTAAATGTGTCGTTAAATAGGTGTAAAATTAATGCGTTTTAAATTAAATGTGTCGTTAAGATGATATAAAATTAATAGGTCTATAATACGAGATGGATCGTTGGTGGATGAGTTATAACGTGGGTTGGTTTATATTGTAATAGGTCGTGAGGTGTACAACCAAGATATAGACGAGGACCAAGAAGAAGATGGATTGATGGAAGTTACGACATGATAAAATAATACAATATCACTATGTACTAAGCTACAGAAAGTAGTATTTGTAGTAGTAGTAGAAGAACAGGTAGTAGTAGTAGTAGCCTCCGATAGTCACAGTTTTTTCTTCCTCTTCTTTTCTTTTTTCACTGATACCTAAAAGGTGTCGTGGTTTATATCATTTGTCGTTTTTGAGCTGCTCGAATTGTCTGAATTAGTGATTTTCCTTTGTTGTTACATTTCTCTGTCACTGCATCTATCCATCTTCTTCTGGGTCTTCCTCTTGGTTTTTTTCCATGCATTCTCGAGAAGAACGCCCTAGATGGTGATAGGTGAGGATCCATTCTGACCAGGTGGCCAAACCATTTAAGTTGTTGTTGTTCTATATATTCTTGGCAGGGTTTTGTTCCTACCATTTTTCTTATGGTTTCATTTGGTATTCTATCTCTTCTTGTGTTGTTTGTTACTTTTCTGAAGCATCGCATCTCACATGTATTGATCTTTCTTAATTGTGATTTAGAAAGGGTCCATGTTTGACTTTCATAGCACAAAGTTGGTATGAAAATGCTATTTATCATTTGTTGTTTAGCTGGCATAGAAATGTTTGGATGTCTTAGCAATGGTGAAAGCTGGTATGTGACAGCATTTGCTTTTTGTATTCTCATGTCAATTTCTCTGTCTAGTTTTCCATCTTCTGTGAACATTGTGCCCAAATACTTGAATTCTTCTACTTGTTTTATTTCTTTATCTTTGATCTTAATGTTTAATGGGTGTCTTAATTTACTTATTCTCATAGCCTCTGTTTTTGCTGTGTTAATTTTCATACTGTAGTTTGTGCAACTTTTATCTAGAGATGGTATATGCTGTTGTAGCAGGTTTTCGTCCTCATATATTAGGCATTGGTCATCTGCGAATAGTAGCTCGTTGATGTTAGAATTTTCTACCTCTGTATTATTATTTTCTGTGCTTTTATCACCTAAACCGCAGATGTTCCAAATACCTATTAAACGTTCTGATTTTTGTCTTTGTGTTGTTGTAGTTTTCCCGCTTTCATGCATTTTCGTTCGTGATTGTAACAGCACAATGGTTGGTAATACTTATTCGCACAAACTATAAGAATAAATCACAAATAAAATCCGTTCCAAATAACACAAGAACGCTTGAATTTCTTTTTACTACGGACATTGACATTCACTTATAATTTAAATTTGACTTCAATCGAAATTTGTATCGTGTTGCCAGCGCAGTCACACACCGATAGTCACAGTTGACTATGGATTTTTCATAAAAACTGTATTTTTTTTCTTTTCCGTTGCCGTGTATTCTCTTTTCTATGAATCTGTCTGCTTCTTGTTTGAGTTGGAGCTTTAGAGTGTGTTTCCAAAGATTGCGGTCTGCAGCTATTTCTTCCCAGGCTACAGGGTTTATGTTCAGAGTACCAAAATGGAGCGCAAGCTTGGGCAGACAAAGACGGAGACAAGTTGTTGCCCATGCAACATGTTTCTTCTCTCCACGCAGCCGAGCGATCCAAAGGTCTAGCAGGTCAAGAACAGTTTTGTGTCAACTGTGTAGCAGGAGTTGCCAGAGCAATGTTGAAATCAACATTGAACTGCCGTAGGGTCTAAGACACAGAAAGTGCCCTTGACAGAAAACACATAATTGACTTAAGCCTGCGACCTCTACCGGCATAAATCAGGGCAGACTAAAGGAAAAGAAAGAACGTGAGATATTTCTTTTTCGTTCGCCAGCTCTTACCTCTGACGAAGTCCCTAGCGAACAGGAACTGAATTTTACGTGTTAATCCGTTTTTCCCTGGTAGCCGTGTGCACAGGGGTTCCTCACCGCACAGGCAGATAACTCAGACTTCGGAGGTACTCATGTTTTTTTTTTTTCCATCGATGAGTAATTGACGTTTTACGCCGGGCCTCGCTGCTGAGACCAAGGGTGGTGTTACCGCAGAGAGAAATCATAAATAAAAATCCCAACCGGTGTAGCCGGGATTTCAACCCACAACCTCTCTGTTTCTAGGCCGACGTCTTGCCTCGGCACCAACCAGTCCCCCAAAAAGTGAGATTTAAACCGAAACAGACTGCGTTGTGGGAAGGGTTACTCAGCAAGAAATGAGTACGGATGGATTGGAAAGAGAATTAAACGGCGATAGTAAAAGTCTGAACTTGAAATTGAACTTTGTCAACCTCAGACGGAAGATGTTCATGAGAGGTGAGATGCAGAATGGCTCAGGCAAAAGCAGCTTTCCAAAAGGTGAGTAAGATACTATGGAATCCATTTTTGACAATAGAAACAAGAAAAAGAGTCCTTAAAATGTTATGTAGAGCCAGTCTTAACACAAGGATGTGAATCATTGACAATAGGACAACAGACAAGAAAATCACTGGAGGCTGTAGAAATATGGTTTTACAGAAGAATGTTGAGAATACCATGGACAGCTAAGAAAAGTAATGAAAATGTTTTTAAAGAGGTCAAAGCATAAAGAGAGCTAATTTCCAATATTAGGAAGGAAAAATCATAATTTTTTGGCCATGTAATCAGAAGAGAACAACTGGAATATATTGTAACAACTGGAAAAAATTGAGGGACGAAGAGATAGAGGGAAACAAAGAGAAAAAAATACCAAACAGCTTAAGAGAATGGCTTGGCAGAAGGTCAACAACAGAAATGATAAATAACTGTCGAGATCGAAAGTTGTGGAGAGACATGATCATCTACGCCAGCAGGCCCGGTACTTGATGATGATGATGAGTATGAATCGTTAAGAGAATACGAAGAAGTTGACTTGTTGAGTGGATCGTTTTTTGTTTTCATTTTCTTTGGTTAGCGACCATGATAATGGATTACAAAGGCGTTGGTGTAGCCTTTTATCTGAAATGTTACATGAGATGATTTTAATGTTGATTTTTCTGAACAAGTGGTGGTAAAGGTCAAATTTAGTCCGGTAAATGAATTCAGTTCGGAACAGTTTGAAATATTGATGGGTCCTTGAGTAGAGATTGCACTTTATTCGGTAGTCTCAACGCGAGGGTAAAGCCCTGTTTTCGGCACACATTGTTCACAATTGTGGTTCTCATTTGCGGCATATTTTCACAAAAATATCATTCATCATTATCATCTAGTGCCATCTCAGCATTAAAGATTTACTCCGGAGTGGGGTGGGGGGATGTAACCGACTCCTATTGGCACACATGATTTGCGACTTAGTGATAGTGACTCTCTGTCAATGCTAGATCTTATCACTTTGTTATCAACATTTGCTTTAAGTAAGCATGTCCTAATGATCACAAATTAGTTACCACTCATCTAAAATTAGGGCATATTTCATCAGGAAATCACACTGGAGCATACAAAGTTGCATCAACTAACTGTCAACGCTTAATCAATAATAAAACAATAGCACCTGAATTGAGAAGCGATCTAATTTGTGACTTTCAGTGAGATTTGAGAACCACTGTAGTATTGTATTGACGTCAACTAAGGGGAGATCACTCTTTCGCCATGTGTGTTGAAATAATTTATCGGGCTATACTAGACCTTTACTTAAGGGGTATATGTCAAATGTGAAAGCGTCCAAATAACAAGGCACTGCAAAGTAGATCAATATTAATTCTTTAATGTACTTGTACCACAGTTGAACAATTTGAGCGCTCGATAAACTCACCTGGTAAGGGTAATTTAATTAGAAAATGCAGAGTTTGCTAAATTAAGAGAATTCGGTTTGGTGAATGGAAGCTGTATTAATGGATACAAATGAACAAAATTATAATTAAATAACATTACGATATTTATTAATATTCTTTATTTTGTCAATCATCATCATCATCAAGTACCGGGCCTAGTGGCGTAGGTGATCATGTCTCTCCACAACATTGGATCTCGGCAGCTATTTATCATTTCTGTTGTTGACCTTCTTCCAAGCCATTATCTTAAGCTGTCTGTTATTTTTTCTCTTTGCTTCCCTCTATCTCTTCGTCCCTCAATTTTGCCAGTTGTTACAATATATTCAAGTTGTTCTCTTCTCATTACATTGCCAAAAAATGATGATTGTCTCTTCCTAACATTAGAAATTAGCTCTCTTTTTGCTTTGACCTTTCTCAGAACCTCTTCATTACTCTTCTTAGCTGTCCATGGTATTCTCAACATTCTTCTGTAAAACCACATTTCTACATTTTGTCAATGGTTTTTTATAAATCTGGAGAATGCAGGCCTTGTGCACAGCCAGAAACAAAACAATGAAAAGGCGAAACTTTTTTTTTTATTTTATCCATTTTAAAATGTCTCTATATCGCCGGTAGATGATCTGACGAGTCGGGATGTAGATCTGACCTCACGAAACACCATTATCATCATGCGCCATACCGGTTGGCGTAGGCGATCATGTCCTTCCACAATCTTCTATCTACAGTGCATCGTATCAGTTCTGTTGTTGACTGTTTTCCATGCCATGACACTAAGCTATCCAGTATTTTCTTTCTTTGTCGTCTGCAATATCTCTTTCCTTTTATATTGCCAGTTGTAACCAAGTATTCCAACTTTCCTCTTCTCATGATGTGCCCAAAAAAATGTTGATTGTCTCTTTCTTATGTTTTTTAGGAGTTCCCATTTTGTGTTGGCTTTTTGAAAATTTCTTCATTGGCCCTTTTAGCTGTCCAGGGAACTTTCAACATTCTTCTGATAAATCACATCTATATGGCCTCTAATCGCCTTTTTATTTGTTTGTCAACTGTCCATGATTCGCTTCCATAGGTCAAAATTGGTTCTATATAGCACCGATGAACTCTATTTCTCACTTCTATTAACACAGATTGTGTAAGATACAGATACGTTCGTTCGTTCGCTTTCGTCAGCTTTTGACCTCTGACGAAGTCCCACCCACTCAATTTTGTGGGACTGAATTTTGCGTGTAATGTCTGTTTTTATCCCATTACAGGATGCCCCTCGCCATGCAGGCAGATTTACTCCGACTTCAGAGGTACTAATTTTTAGGGAATTAGTAAAACCCAGGTGTCCTCGCCAGGGTACGAACCCCGGCTGTTGCCGTGGTAAGCCAACCGCCTATCGATTGCGCTAACCGGACACCCTTAGATACAGATACGAAACATAAGACCAATTAAAAAAAACGCCCCACGTGTTTAACAACGGGACATACCATATGAGTAATCCCTGTAATTAAAGCTCTATCTACTGGTCGGTGTATTCAAAGCTCTATCTACTGGTCGCTGTATTCAAAGATCTATCTACTGGTCGCTGTATTCAAAGCTCTATCTACTGGTCGCTGTATTCAAAGCTCTATCTACTGGTCGCTGTATTCAAAGCTCTATCTACTGGTCGCTGTATTCAAAGCTCTATCTACTGGGAAGGACAATCCTAGAAAACAAACCGCTGCTACATAGCAGTTGCCATTTGGAGAAGGAAAGGCCATGGGAAAACTTTCAGACAGAAGCCATGGGCAGGGTGGACACAACAGACCTGGTCGGCATCCACCCTATGAGAAGTAAAACTCTGTCAAACCAAATTCCAGCCTGCCGAAGACAAAGTGTGTCAGCTACGGCACAAGTTTAGGGGGAAAATCAGGACATTGTACCCGATCGTGTACTGTCCATGCGACCAGGACATCTCCATCATAAATTTAGTTAGCTGAGTGGCAGTGTTCCCTAGCTTTTGGCTTTTCATGGCAAGGCGCTGTGCCATTGAATACGGGTTCGATCCTCCTTCGGCCCATATATTGTTCTTTGTTTTTTTTTCTGTTGTTGATTATTTGTCATTTTTTCTGAGTGCTGTAAACATACCTCTTCCTCTGAATTGATTCGCTGATTATCGCCTCGGAAGTTTCCCTCTATAATAATATTCATTTATTATTATTTGTCTCCATCTCCATCATAAAGCAGAACAAAGAGCCAAGCTCGCGTGTTCACAAGACTTTAACGCTGAAAAATAAGAACTCAAGAGCACCGGATTGGGAAACTGCAGGTCTTTGTCATTTCGGCCACACGTTTCTCGTGTGTTCGTGTTACGGTTAAAATCTGTTTTCTGCTATTTGTTTCGGAATACACAGAATAAGCAATATTTTTATACAATCAAATAGCACATAAGCAGCTTGTTATCCAAGATTGCTGATTTTACAGGGGCACTTGGGTTGATTGTGGTGATGATGAGTAGAAGTCTCATCCAGACAGAAGGCAAGAGGCCTGACAGCAACAGAGATGGAAGCTGCCATCGACTCATAGCTGATGGCTTGCGCCAGGATCGGTTAACCAAAACCACCCAGACCGTACTCCACCTCTTCACATTGCTTCTAGTAACAGACAATCAAGTTTGGTCTGACCAAGCTAGAGCATATAAGAGGGAAAACAACATTTTACTTTAAAATACCATGCTGAAGTCGGATGTGTTGGGTTGCAAGGCACACATAAACCACAAAACAACGCATTTACGTACACTTATCGTCCGTTTTAAGGACGATGACAAGGAGGATTATATATTCCTTTAGCGCCAATATATTTTATATCGACGAACCATATATTTGTTTCTTGCTTTTTTATTATTGTGAAATAGCTGACGTTCATCTCATTTTTAGATAATCGCCAACTTTATTCCTCTCAGTTAAAAAAAAAAATTAATCAATGAGCTTTTATTTTTTATTTTTATAAAAGAGAATTCGATGGACTTGGTGATGGACCTGGTGATGGACTTGGTGATGGGCTTGGTGATGGACTTGGTGATGGACTTGGTGATGGACCTGGTGATGGACTTGGTGATGGGCTTGGTGATGGGCTTGGTGATGGGCTTGGTGATGGACTTGGTGATGGGCTTGGTGATAGACTTGGTGATGGACTTGGTGATGGACTTGTTGATAGACCTGGTGATGGACTTGGTGATGGACTTGGTGATGGGCTTTATCTAATTTTTGAGAAATCGATGAGTTATACCACTTTCTGAAAAAAAAGATATATATATATATATATAAAAAGAAATTTGTGAGCGTTTTCTTTTTGGACAAATCAGTGAGCGGTATCGCACTTCCTTTCTTTACATAAATTATTTAGCTTTACCTCCGTTTTATTGTTTAAAAAAAAAAAAATCAATGAGCTGCGTATTGAGAAATCGATAAGTTATGGTTAGTCTGGTATCAGACTAGGTTAGGCCCTGGTATCATTACAAACGAATTAAAATCCATAACTGCTCAACGGCCCGTGCCAGTGGAATCATCTGAATTAAAACTCATCTCATTAAAGGATATAGACAAAGATAGGCAGCTGTAATTCTCATCATAGCAGCTACAGCACACGTGAAAAAACATAAGGCCAAACGGCACCGAGAATGAGCGCTACTGAACAGTCCTTCGTCTTACGATATCATATTTGATCGTTAGCAATCGGAACATCGAAACATAATCTAGATGAACCACACGGATCACGGTGGGCACAGAGCACTAAACTAAGTAGCTCGAGCAGCAAGCCGAACTTGGAATTTGAGGAAACTGCAACAAGAAACACATTTCAGACTGAGCCTCAATGGTTCCTGCTGCCTAACCGCCATACTGACCGGAAGTTCATCGATAAATTATCTCCTTTTATATTTACAAATCGATGAGATTATCTTCCACCCACACCTTTCATGTCTTCTTCTTTTGAGACAATCGCGTGTGCTTATCTCCATTTTCCTTTGGAAAATCGATGAACTCTTTATCTTATTTTTGGAGAATAATCGATTAGCATTATCTCCTTCCTTTCCTTCCTCCATGTATTCTGCTGGTGAGCAGCTTTTATTGCTCGACCCCAAAACTACTCCTGTGAAGAGCTAATCTCTTACCGCCATCAATAGTTTATAATTCACAAAATCTGTATATTGATGTTCAAGTCTCATATAGTGGAGTCTATGGTTGGTGGATGAAACCATGATTTTCAGTAGCGTCAATGTCTGAATTAGCATCGAGTCCTCCATTAGCATCAAGCCCTCCATTAGCATCAAGTCCTCCATTAGCATCAAGTCCTCCATTAGCATCAAGTTCTCCATTAGCATCAAGTCCTCCATTAGCATCAAGTACTCCATTAGCATCAAGTCCTCCATTAGCATCAAGTCCTCCATTAGCATCAAGTTCTCCATTAGCATCAAGTCCTCCATTAGCATCAAGTCCTCCAATAGCATCAAGTCCTCCATTAGCATCAAGTTCTCCATTAGCATCAAGTTCTCCATTAGCATCAAGTCCTCCATTATCGTCAAGTTCTCCATTAGCATCAAGTCCTCCATTAGCATCAAGTCCTCCATTAGTATCAAGTTCTCCATTAGCATCAAGTCCTCCATTAGCATCAAGTCCTCCATTAGCATCAAGTCCTCCATTAGCATCAAGTTCTCCATTAGCATCAAGTCCTCCATTAGCATCAAGTACTCCATTAGCATCAAGTCCTCCATTAGCATCAAGTCCTCCATTAGCATCAAGTTCTCCATTAGCATCAAGTTCTCCATTAGCATCAAGTCCTCCATTATCGTCAAGTTCTCCATTAGCATCAAGTCCTCCATTAGCATCAAGTCCTCCATTAGTATCAAGTTCTCCATTAGCATCAAGTCCTCCATTAGCATCAAGTCCTCAATTAGCATCAAGTTCTAAATTAGCATCAAGTCCTCCATTAACATCAAGTCCTCCATTAGCATCAAGTTCTCAATTAGCATCAAGTCCTCCATTAGCATCAAGTTCTCCATCAGTGTCAAGTCTACATGGACATTAAATTCTCCATTAGCATCAAGTCCTTCATTAGCATCAAGTTCTTCATTAGCATCAAGTTCTCCATCAGTGTCAAGTCTACATGGACATGAAATCTCCATTAGCATCAAGTTCTTCATTAGCATCAAGTTCTCCATCAGTGTCAAGTCTACATGGACATGAAATCTCCATTAGCATCAAGTCCTTCATTAGCATCAAGTTCTTCATTAGCATCAAGTTCTCCAACAGTGCCAAGTCTATATGGACATGAAATCTCCATTAGCATCAAGTTCTTCATTAGCATCAAGTTCTCCATCAGTGTCAAGTCTACATGGACATGAAATCCTCCATTAGCATCAAGTTCTCCATTAGCATCAAGTCCTCCATTAGCATCAAGTCCTCCATTAGCATCAAGTCCTCCATTAGCATCAAGTTCTCCGTAAGTGTCAAGTCTACATGGACATGAATATTCTCCATTAGCATCAAGTTCTCCGTCAGTGTCAAGTCTACATGGACATGAAATTCTCCATTACCATCAAGTCCTCCATTAACATCAAGTTCTCCGTCAGTGTCAAGTCTACATGGACATGAATATTCTCCATTAGCATCAAGTTCTCCGTCAGTGTCAAGTCTACATGGACATGAATATTCTCCATTAGCATCAAGTCATTTTTCACATAAATTTCGAACCACATCAAGTTCTCTATCAGCATCAAGATCTCTGTTAGCATCAAATTCTACAGAGTATCATGTTCTCCACATGCATAAAATTCTCCTTGACATCAAGTTCTTCATTTCATAAAGTTCTCAAACAGCATCAAGTTCTCCGTCACCTTAAGCTCTCAATCAGCATGAAGCTCTGCGTCACATTAAATTCTCTATTCCATCAAACTCAAGGTCATACTTAGCATCAACTTCTCCTTCAACATCAAGTTCTTCATCAGCATTAAGTACTTCATCAGCGCCAAGTTCTCCATCAGCACTAAAGTCATACTCAGCATCAAGTTCTCCTTCAGCATCAAGTTCTCCATCAGCACTAAAATCATACTCAGTATCAAGTTCTCCTTCAGCATCAAGTTTTTCATTAGCATTAAGGTAATAATCAGCACCAAGTTCTCCATCAGCACTAAAGTCATACTCAGCATCAAGTTCTCCTTCAGCATCAAGTTCTCCATCAGCACTAAAGTCATACTCAGCATCAAGTTCTCCTTCAGCATCAAGTTCTCCATCAGCACTAAAGTCATACTCAGTATCAAGTTCTCCTTCAGCATCAAGTTTTTCATTAGCATCAAGGTAATAATCAGCACCAAGTTCTCCAGCAACATCAAATTCACTATCAGTATCAAATTCTCCATCAGCACTAAGGTCATTTAGAGCATCTTGTTCTCCATCAACATCAAGTTCCCCTTTAGCATCACGTTCTTCACTCAGCACTAAAGTCATGCTCTGCAGAAAATTCTGCATCAGCATCAAGTTCTACATCAGCACTAAGTTAATACTCACCATCAAGTTTTTCATCAAAGCCAAGGTCATACTCGCCATCAAGTTCTTCATCAGAACCAAGGTCATACTCAACATCAAGTTCTCCATCAGCACCAAGGTCATACTCACCATCAAGTACTTCATCAGCACCAAGGTCATACTCAGCATCAAGTTCTCCATCAGCACCAAGGTCATTCTCAGCATCAAGTTCTCCATCAGCACCAAGGCCATACTCAGCATCAAGTTCTCCATCAGCACCTAGGTCATACTCAGCATCAAGTTCTCCATCAGCACCAAGGTCATACTCAGCATCAAGTACTTCATCAGCACCAAGGCCATACTCACCATCAAGTTTTTCATCTGCACCAAGGTCATACTCACCATCAAGTTCTCCATCAGCATCAAGGCCATACTCACCATCAAGTTCTTCATCAGCACCAAGGTCACACTCAACATCAAGTTCTCCATCAGCACCAAGGTTATACTCAGCATCAAGTTCTTCATCAGCACCAAGGTCATACTCAGCATCAAATTCTCCATCAGCGCCAAGGTCATACTCAGCATCAAGTTCTTCATCAGCACCAAGGTCATACTCAGCATCAAATTCTCCATCAGCGCCAAGGTCATACTCAGCATCAAGTTCTCCATCTGCACCAAGGTCATAGTAAAAATTAAAGTAAAGAGCACCTGTCACGTCAAGTGGCGTATAGGGAATATGATGTTAGTGATCATATATTTTACAGACATTTCGGCACATGATTTTTGGGGTAATGTTGTCGGTATTACGCCCGCGCCGCTTTACTTTCCCAGAAAAAAATCAGGTACATTACAGCCATTACATGCTGGGTGAACTCGGAAGCGGTCGGTTGGAATCGAACGCTACCTCTTGTCCTTTGTAGTCCAGTCCACTAACCACAGAGCTATCGCGGCTCCATACCAAGGTCATACTCACCATCAAGTTCTCAAATAGCATCAAGTTCTCCATTAACACCAAAGTCATACTCACCATCAAGTTCTCAAAAAGCATCAAGTTCTCCATCAGCACAAAGGTCATACTCGCCATCAAGTTCTTCAGCAGCACAAAATATATACTCGCCATCAAGTTCTCCAGCAGCACAAAAGTATATACTCGCCATCAAGTCTCCATCAGCACCACAGTCATACTCACCATCAGTTCCACCATCAGCACCACAGTCTTACTCGCCATCATTTCTCCATCAGCACCAAGGTCATACTCACCATCAGTTATCCGTCAGCACCAAAGTCATACTCACCATCAAGTTCTTAAACAGCAACAAGTTCTCCGTCAGCATCAATCTCACCTTTGGCATTTCTAGCTAGCCTCCCACTTTTACCTTTTATTGTGAAACTACAGACACAACTAATGTGCTGTTTAAAAGGTACAGATACTGAGGCTTGTTATAAACGAAACAACCGTCAACAATGCATCAACACCCATCTATAGTCTTTCAAAAGCGAACGATGAAGATCAGTGTTCGTTGTACGAGAGCAGACAGGGGAGATTGACAAAGGATTCGTATTCCCCCTCTCTTCTTTTCACTTTTCCCACCTTTCCCGCCTAAAATATGAAGTTTGTTCTGTTAATTATTCACAATAAATAATCTGAAAATATTCACAATAATGAAACTGAAAATTAGTTATTGGTTATGGAAGGCCTCGGTATCACTGCAAACGAATTAAAATCCATAATTGCTCAACCGCCCGTGCCAGTGGAATCATCCGAATTACTAACTCATCTTCCAAACAAAGAAAGGCAACTGTAGTCCCCATCGTAGCAGTCTCAGGACACGCCAAAAGACATAAGTCGAACCCGGGCATAAAGTGAACACAGCCAACTGTTCCCTGTCATACGATATCATCATTCATGGTAAGCAATTGAAACATCGAAACATGAACAAAACGGATGAAACACACAGCTCACGGTGTGCACAGAGCACTTAACTCAGTAGCTCCAGCAACAAGCCGGACTTGGAATATGAGGAAACTGCAACAAGGAACACTTTTCAGACATATCCTTCAATGGTTCCTGCCGCCTGTCCACCATGTACCGGAATTTCACGTCCTCCCGAAAATGATGATCGTCATTATGAGAACAAGAAATGCATAGCGCTTGATGATGTTAGGATATCGTAACTGACTGCAATCGAACATACATACAGTTAGTCGTCGAATTATCCCCGTCACACATCAAACAACAGACCCTACGGTTAGCGTACAACGAACGAAACACGGTGCAAATTCCTCAAAGAGGAAACTCATCGGTCGACTTAACGGGGCAGTCCACATTAAATGCGTTTCAGCATGTAAATAACTTGCGTCAAATAATACCAACGTCGGCCACTGAACAGCACTCAATGTGACGTAAACCACATGTCAACACTTGATGGTGAAGGTGGCTTTTACAAACAATACTTGACTTGTCAAAAAGGAACATTGCTGTGTGTACTCGGCAGCGCAGATTTGTCCACTTCGTCGGCCGCAGATTTGCTAAGTAGAACATCATTTTGATTTCAGAAAATTACATCAGAGAGCCGAAATTAATCAAACCACTGATACATTTTGCTGCAGCGATCGAGAGAACCTGAAACGTTCCACCATTTTGAAACGGAAGTCCTCTCTGAAAATATTCACAATCATGAAACGGAGAATATTCACAATAATGAAACAGAATATATTCACAATCATGAAACTGAAAATAAAGAAGCTAAGGGGTAAAAATATACTAATGTTAAATAATCTACATTGCAATCAGAGACAATGAACACAGGTAGATAAAAAAAAAGGGGCGGGCATGGTTCCACAGGCAAACATCTATTTTGACAACAATGGCGCCTACCGGAAATGTCCGTCCCGAGTGTACAAAGTCTGTGACGGTGGATGGGACGGAAGAATCATAAATGATCAACGGCTCAGAAAGCGAAAACAGCAAAGTGTGTGGTACACAGGGGACTTATTCAGGGCAGAGAAGACGAATATGGCTGTCCACCGAGAAAGAAATTGGAGCCTAATTATGTAACATTAGCAAAGAAAGCCAGCGAGAAGGATTTTGGGACATGTTAAAAGACACAGACGCCCACTAAAAGTAATCTTGGAAGAGAATATACAAGGTAAAAGAGGCAGAGGCAGACCAAGACTAACATGGGCGAGTAATATCAAAATAAGGACAAATCAACCTATAACATGCTGCAGTATGAAAGCAAGAGAGAGAGAGAAAGAGCGGAATGGCGCTTCATGGTAGCCAACCTTTGATGCAGAGACGGCACTCACTGATGAATGGTGGGATGAAAACGCTAGTCGAGGGGAGGGGGGTAAGAATTGATCGCATATGCATGTATGGCTGCACGTCGAGTTGAGCGACACACATACAAACACGCGCGAGCACACACAGACACTTCACACAAGCGTCGCGAAAGATGAAGCGGGGTGGGGGGGGGGGGGGGTTACACGAGAAAATGCACACTCACATCGCGACACACACAAGCAAACAAAAACATAGCTACATATAGAAGGAAGCAGGACACAAAACAAACACACACAGATACATACACACAAAACATGTAACTCCTACAAACAAACACAAGTACGCGGTTACACAGCCACAAGCAAGGACAGAAGCACTATCGCGATTTGCATTCTTTTCCAGACAGTCTGGCCCTTTTATTTTGTTTTAAATTCTGGCCCAGCCTCTGTTTGCGCGTTCTCTCTATCTTTTGAGGGGAAAAACACTCTCTTTATTGGCCGTCTGATTTGAGCTGTATAAAGCGATCGATTTCTTCAAATTCTGCACTCTTGCACTCCCATCTGCATGTTATGTTTTATATATATATATATATATATTCTTGATTCACGATCCTTCCGGCACCGTTAGACGTCGCATAAGGCGTGTAGTGTTTTTCACCACCCATCTCTATTCTTGGCGAGATGTTCGATCTTATCTAATGAGTTTATGCCTGCCAACTTTGCTTCTCTTATAAGTGTTCTTTTTAGCGTCTCTTTAGGTCATGCTTTTTTACTGTATCCTGATGTTTCCCATAGAAGAGCCTGTTTGGGAACTCTCCTGCTGTCTGTTCTCAATACTTGTCCGACATATGTCCATATTCTTTCTTTCATTGTAGATGAGATCTTTGGTTGCATGACCATTTCTTTTATTGAAATATTAGTCTTGAATTCATTCCATTCTACACAGAGTATTTTTCTTAGGCGTGTCCAAAAGCGTTTCGCTTTTTTCTGAATCTGCACTCATGTTTTCCCGATTTCACACACACACGCACACATACACACACATACAAATGGGATGCAAGTGGGTAAATACCCAGTAAAGTTTTCCAACAGAGTATACACCCACATCTAGAAAATGGATCATATGGATGGTGCTCAGCATCAAACACCACACTGCAAGAGCTGGATAAAGTACAATACCAGGCACTCACAGGAGCGATGAAATCAACACCAATATTGGAGATGGAGAAATTGTGGAGGATACTAACACTGAGAGAACGGAGAGACACAAATATGCTGATACAGGCAGAAAAATGTTTATGCATGCCGAGACATCCAATGAAGGACCGGTTCCAATTATGCATGCCGAGACATCGAATGAAGGCCCGGTTCCAAAATCTTGCATTTGGACGGCTTAAGAGAAGTAGTTTTATCCCCCAAGCCAAACGAATTTGTAGACAAACACCAGACATACCAAGAGTTGTCAGCCCCCTACTGCCCATACCAGAGCAGACTTCTTGGACAGAGGAATCAGGATTGTCAATACAAAAACGGACAGAAGTGAAAGGAATATTTGACAAAGAGGCACAGAATAGTCTACAGTGTAAACCGATTACTCTCAGTTTCTTGGATGAAGAATACCCACAAGATCTCTCGGTTCGTGTGTAAACAGATGGAACAGCACAGAATGGAGTAAAGAATGGGGAAGCAGGTGCATATATAGAGTACTGAAATAATAATTGGGATATGAATAAAACAGCAACAGGGAAATATTGTCACAATTATGATGCAGAAATACAAGCAATAAAGTTGGCGATAGAAAAACTGATGAAAAGTAATCTTAACCACAGCCTGTAGTGTTTTTGACAGATGCAAGATCAGTACTCCAGGCACTACAATCCAGAAAATTGCCACATCTGCAGACCTTATTGACTGAACTCTGCAAGCACCACAGGGTTGCCCTGCAGTGGATCCAATCTCACTGTGGAATACCAGGAAACGAAAGAGCAGCTCAGCTGGCTAAGAGAGGCGCAACAGGCACATAACCAGATGCACTGGCTACATACCGTCATAAGAAACAGATAATCAAATCAATCGGAAGACCATAAGTCCCAAATCAGCATGCCTTTTATAAATAAAATAGATGCGAACAAGTTATCAGTATATGCCTCAGAACAGAACACATTCGACTCCGCAGTCACATGTATACAAAATTTAAGATCGACGCCTCAACTACATGTACATGTGGACAGGCGCCCTAGACTGCTGGACACATACTTCAAGACTGTACAGAATATAGTAGACTGAGGAAAACCCATTGGCCCAAACATGCAACACAACAGACATAAACATACGGTCCCCTGCAAGAATTACAAAAGACAGTAAAAATTAAAACAGGAAACGACATTGCAGATATAGAAAATGCTTAGGTGAACGAAAGATGTTATGTAGAGCCAGTCTTAACATATGGGTGTGAATCATGGACAATAGGACAACAGACACGAAAATCACTGGAGTCTGTAGAAATGTGGTTTTACAGAAGAATGTTGAGTATACCATGGACAGCTAAGAAGAGTAATGAAAATTTTCTGAAAGAGGCCACATCAAAAGGACAACTAATATCCAATATTAGGAAGAAACATAATTATTTTGTGGCCACGTAATGAGACGGGAACAGATGGAATATATTGTAACAACTGGAAAAATCGAGGGACGAAGAGATTGAGGGAAGCAGAGAGAAAAAGTAAACCAGACAGCTTAAGAGACTTGCTTGGCAGAAGATCAACAACTGAAATTATAAATAACTGCCGAGATCGAAAGATGTGGAGAGACATGATCACCTACGCCAGCAGGTACGGTACTTGATGATGATAAACGAAAGATAGATAGATAGACAGCTGTACTGCAGACTACAATACAACACACCTGCGCAACTTAACGTCATTTTAAGAGCGATCGATGAAGAGCAGCAAGAGAACATTGCTTTTGTCATGGGGGAATGCAAACAAAACACTTTTAACGTAGGACGATCGTCATTATATAACGCAATTAACTGTTAAGATCTTACCACGTGGTTTACCACGCTCCTCGCTGCACTGTAAGAGGATATCTGCCCTTGAACTATTATTTTAACCACTTTCATTAATGGGTTAATGTCGCTGTACCATGCGCGAGTAAGTCAACTTCATAGAACTTGGACATGTCTTCAAAGTAAAAATACTTCAAGCTCAAAGTAAGTATTTACAACACAAACATCACTCATACATTTATTATAGGAGAAATGTTCTCTTTAATTATAAGTAACATTTCCGATTCTGTGTGGAGAATAATGTCAAACTATTGTCATTCATTAGCATTTTATAGCGTGGGTCTAATAATGGTTTATTGTAACAATTGAATTACTTTGGTCCCCTCTCCTCTCTGATTGTTTTGTACTGACCCAGAATTATGGACAAGTTGTGGGCGAGTCACGATTGCTTTGAATAATGAAATCTTTGTGAAGATTTAACAAGTGCATTTTGAAGGATAATGAACTTTTTTTTACATTCTATTTTAAACAAAAATTTCGACTCTTCTAACAATGCACATTATTAGTTCATGAGATACATGAATATTTAAATAATCTTGGGAACAAATACAATTGTATGAACATTCAAACTAGTAATATAGTTATTGCTATTCGAAGGTCCCGGTATCACTGCAAACGAATTAAAATCCATAACTGCTCAACAGCCCGTGCCAGTGGAATCATCAGAATTAACGTCGCATCGAATTTCCAAAAAAAGAAAGGCAGCTGCAGTCCCAATTATAGCCCGCTACAGCGCACGCCAAAAGACATGATAAGAGGCACCGAAAGTGAACGCCGCTGAACATTCAAACTGATCACAACTATAGCAGCAATACGGCGTTTTTCCCGCACATTTTCATACAACACACTCAAGGACTGAGTGATCTAGCGGTAAGAAGTCGACCTCTGAACAGAAAGATACCGAGTTCGATTCCTCCATTGGCGGTGGCACCAGTGGTTTCTTCGTGACTTACTCTGGTCTCTGGTAGTGAGATCCGATGTCTAGACCTCTCTGGTAGTGAGATCCGATGTCTAGACCTCTCTGGTAGTGGGATCCGATGTCTAGACCTCTCTGGTAGTGAGATCCGATGTCTAGACCTCTCTGGGTAGTGAGATCCGATGTCTAGACCTCTCTGGTAGTGAGATCCGATGTCTAGACCTCTCTGGGTAGTGAGATCAGATGTCTAGACCTCTCTGGTAGTGAGATCCGATGTCTAGACCTCTCTGGTAGTGAGATCTGATGTCTAGCCCTCTCTGGGTAGTGAGATCCGAGGTCTAGACCTCTCTGGGTAGTGAGATCCGAGGTCTAGACCTCTCTGGGTAGTGAGATCCGATGTCTAGACCTCTCTGGTAGTGAGATCCGAGGTCTAGCCCTCTATGGTAGTGAGATCCGATGTCTAGACCTCTCTGGGTAGTGAGATCAGATGTCTAGACCTCTCTGGTAGTGAGATCCGATGTCTAGACCTCTCTGGTAGTGAGATCCGAGGTCTAGACCTCTCTGGGTAGTGAGATCCGAGGTCTAGACCTCTCTGGTAGTGAGATCTGATGTCTAGCCCTCTCTGGGTAGTGAGATCCGAGGTCTAGACCTCTCTGGGTAGTGAGATCCGAGGTCTAGACCTCTCTGGGTAGTGAGATCCAATGTCTAGACCTCTCTGGTAGTGAGATCCGAGGTCTAGCCCTCTATGGTAGTGAGATCCGATGTCTAGACCTCTCTGGGTAGTGAGATCCGATGTCTAGCCCTCTCTGGGTAGTGAGATCCGATGTCTAGCCCTCTCTGGGTAGTGAGATCCGAGGTCTAGCCCTCTCTGGTAGTGAGATTCGATGTCTAGACCTCTCTGGTAGTGAGATCCGATGTCTAGACCTCTCTGGGTAGTGAGATCCGATGTCTATACCTCTCTGGTAGTGAGATCCGAGGTCTAGCCCTCTATGGTAGTGAGATCCGATGTCTACACCTCTCTGGGTAGTGAGATCCGATGTCTAGACCTCTCTAGGTAGTGAGATCCGATGTCTAGCCCTCTCTGGGTAGTGAGATCCGAGGTCTAGCCCTCTCTGGGTAGTTAGATCCGATGTCTAGCCCTCTCTGGGTAGTGAGATCCGAGATCTAGCTCTCTCTGGGTAGTGAGATCCGAGATCTAGCTCTCTCTGGGTAGTGAGATCCGATGTCTAGCCCTCTCTGGGTAGTGAGATCCGATGTCTAGCCCTCTCTGGGTAGTGAGATCCGATGTCTAGCCCTCTCTGGGTAGTGAGATCCGATGTCTATCCCTCTCTGGGTAGTGAGATCCGATGTCTAGCCCTCTCTGTGTAGTGAGATCTGATGTCTAGCCCTCTCTGGGTAGTGAGATCCGATGTCTAGCCCTCTCTGGGTAGTGAGATCCGTTGTCTAGACCTCTCTGGGTAGTGAGATCCGATGTCTAGACCTCTCTCGGTAATGAGATCCGATGTCTAGCCCTCTCTGCGTAGTGAGATCCGAGGTCTAGCCCTCTCTGGGTAGTGAGATCCGAGATCTAGCTCTCTCTGTGTCGTGAGATCCAATGTGTATCCATCTCTGGGTAGTGAGATCCGATGTCTAGCCCACTCTGGGTCTGGCTCTCAAAAACTGTTAATCAAATCAACCCATCCAAATCGAAGACGGATGTTCGGGCTGAAGGGCGCAGATATCGCGGCTATGCTGTAAACTAGCGACACAACGCAACAACGCCCACTTAACGGGTGAGCGCTAAGAATAAGAAAAATATACAGCACATTTGAATGTAGTCATTTACTTTGCTTGATACGGTGAGAATGCATTCCCATGACAAGCATCTCTCATTTATCTGCTACAATTTGTTCCGTGCTGATTAAGGGGAGATATTTCTACTCTAGATTCAATTTGCTTGCTTGATTGCATCCGCCCAATGACACAAGGAATACACATTCTCATCATCCGTCCTTAAGAGGACGTGTCTGCGTTGTGTTGTGGTTTCCAGTAAAACTGGGATATTTGTGCCTTTCGGACCAACATCCGACTTCAGCATGTTATTTGTGAGTACCGGGTTGTCTTCCCTCTGTGATGCCTACTCACTTGGTCAGACTAGACAGGCTAGGCTGATACTGGAGACACCATGGAGAGGTGGAGTAGGGTCTGGATGTTTCTGGTTCACCGATCCTGTCGCAATGGCTGTGAAATATGGAGAACAAAAAAAAATTGACAATCATGAAGATACAGACTTTCATTAATGGATATTTACGCAGAATAAAATGATGGAAATGGCAGGACAAAATCACTAACATAGAATTATGGAAATGTACCAGTCAAATACCAGTGGATAAAGTGATACAGCGAAGACGATGGCGCTAGATAGGACACACTGCGGAAGCCAACTGAGAGTATTACACAACAGGTAAAAAAAACAAACTTTTTTGGAATCCCCATGGGAAAAGACAGAATGGAAGACCAAGAAATTTTTGGAGAAGACAGACAGACGCATAGATGAAGATGATGGGGAAGACATGGAATGATCTTAAAAGAATAGCAAGAAACAGGACGACTTGGAAAGTGTTTATTGAAGACCTATGCTCCTCAGGGAGCTGAAAAATAGAAGCAGAAGAAGATGAAGATCCTGTGGGAAGCCATCAGCTGTATGTCACTGACAGCTTGCAGCTCTGCTGCTGGGAGTCGACTTTGCCTCCTAGATTCCATTTAAAGTAGGTATTTTTGAACCTCCATAAACCCTCTTCTATCTATCCATCCTCCCTCTCCTTTACTTATACCAAACTCATCTTCTGTCTGCGCTTTATATTTCTTCTATTTAACTACTCCATTTTCATAAACCCTGCTAGCTAATCTTTCCCCAATTTTAGCTTAACTACTTCTTAGTCTATGCAAATCCCCGTCCCCTCTGTCTATACGTCTGTACCCAATCACACATCTCTCCAAGTACAGTTACGACGCTGTCTAACCGGAAGTTGACCTTCTATCTATACCTAACTAACCTCTATAATTACTCCTACCCCTTCTCTATCTACGCCAAATTCCAATTCTGCCCACGCTTAATCCTCTATTTATACCTAACTAACCTCTATAATTATTCCTACCCCTTCTCTATCTACGCCAAATTCCAATTCTGCCTACGCTTAATCCTCTATTATATCTAACTAACCTCTATAATTACTCCTACCCTTTCTCTATCTACGCCAAATTCCAATTCTGCCTACGCCTAATCCTCTATTTATACCTAACTAACCTCTATAATTACGCCGCCTAACCCCTATTCAGTCTACGCCCAATTCCAATTCTGTTTAATCTTCAATCTATATCTAAATTCTTGGGGGTAACCTAGTTGGGAAAACCACCCGACTGGACTACCGAAGTTCGGGAAACCCGTGTTTAATTCCCGCTGGAAATAGTGTGAATTGTACTCGTGGTTGGAAAAAAAAATACCCCCGCGGTTGACCCAGCCGCAGGCAGAAATGGGTACCAGGGTAGTACTCTGGGAAGATGAGGAAAGCCGCCTCGCATCTTGAGTTTCGATGCTTGAAGCGACACTATCCAGAAGTCTCCGAACACTTCTGGATAGGCGGCCGAGCACATATGGGCGAAAACTCGCGTGCTAAGACGTCGATTCGTTTCTAATATCTAATTTCCCGACGTCAAAATCCACACCAGCCTCCATTATCTACGCTTACCTCAACTCTGTCTATACCGCACTCTACTTGTTTATCCGTCCACAGTTTGCGCCGAATCTCCTATCTGACTACGCCCAATCACCTATCTGACTACGCCTAATCTCCTATCGACTACACCTAATCTCCTATCTGACTACGCCGATTTCCCTCATCTCTTTTCTACAATTAACCCTTCTTGATCAAGCCCAAAACTTACCCAAACCTACACCTAACTCTACAGGTGTATGTCTAATCTTGTTCCTGTCTTGGCACAGCTACTTCCTCCTCTTCCTCCTCAGACTACGTACACATCTACGCACAACCTCCTGCGTCCAATCATTACACTGTCTACGCTTAATTCCTGTCTACGCCTAACTTCCCATCTAGCTACTCCCGTCTCTGTCTCCGTTTAGTTCCTCCACTGCCGCCGCATAGTCTCTTCATTGTCTTCATCATATCCCTCATCTGTCTAAGCCTGTCTCATTCCTCTCTCCCTCCAAACAGTCCCTTCTCATTCCTAACGATAACCCTCCTTTGTCTGCCCCTAGTCCCTCATCTGTCTAAGCCTGTCTCATTCCTCTTTCCCTCCACCCAGTTCCCTTTCATTCCTAACGATAACCCTCCTCTGTCTGCACATAGTCCCTCATCTGTCTAAGCCTGTCTCATTCCTCCTGTCTCCGCCTAGGCTCTCCTCCATCTGCATCACATCGCTCCTCTGTCTACGCCAGCAACTCCCCCTCCCCTTTTTTCCTCAATTCCCCGTCTTTCTCAATCCGTGTCTCCATGACATCCTCTTACACTCGTGACCCATGTGCGGGCTATGACGTCATCTCCAAGGACCTTCACCTCGTGACCTGTCAGCTGTTCCAGGACTGGCTCTGCAGGTGCCTCCGATCGATATAGCCAGACACGAGCCGCTACAGGTCATGGTGATATGTATTCCTGCGCCACAAACAAGCGGTCGGAACTCTCCGGCGAGTGTTGAAGCAATCAAATACCCGGAGATGGAAAGCTCACAATATATAGCACTAGCAATAAATTATCTCGGGTGAAGGACAAACACGGAAACAGAAATAAATTAATGGCGTAGAATAAATTGTCAGCAATAAATGGGAAGTGCAATAAATAAAATAAAAAAGAGTTATGATATGAATATAAAAAAGAGCCCAATAACGTCAAGTGGAGTTTAAGGAATATGATGTTGCTGTTCATATTTGTTATAGATTCTATGCACTTTATTTTTTGCCGGATAGTGACAGTATTACATCATTACGGCTTTCTTTCCTAGAAAACGTGTGTACCAATTTACTCTTACTTACTGTAGTTTCCCTCTATAATAATATTCATTTATTATTATTTGTCTCCAGCCTTAGCCACTGGAAACTACTATTCGTGCTGTTTCGTCCTAAATGTTTGTCTGCAACGCAAGTATTCAGCCCTACCCTATCGGGGAGATACTTGTCTTAACAGGAAAAAAAATACAGATACACTATGTATTTCCGAGCTGTGATCGCGGCCTTATGATATAGTCATGAGAACACCTGTGCGAAAGGCATTGTCTTCGAAGTTAATTTTCCAGTTAGCTGAGTGGCAGTGTTCCCTAGCGTTTGGCTTTTCGTGGCAAGCCGCTGTGCCACTGAGTACTGGTTCGATCCTGCCTTGGTACATATTTTTTTCTGTTGTTGATTATTTGTCATTTTTTCCGAGTGCTGTAAACATACCTCTTCCTATGAATAGATTCGCTGATTATCGCCTCGGAAGTTTCCCTCTATAATAATATTCATTTATTATTATTTGTCTCCTGGCTAAAAATTCACGTTTTTACATGCCATTTTTTAAGAATAAAAAAAAATAAATAAAGCCATCTTCTTCTTTCTGTCCTCATTTGTCTTTCAGCGCCGACGGGAGATATAATCTGCGGTCGTTTTGCTCATCTGCTTACCTCTCCTGCTGTTATGTTTCCAGTGTTTTTTCAGCAATTCATCTTTTTCGTGGTCGGACCTTGGGTCTTGTGTTCTCGCAACGTTTATTTAATGTTGTTTGTGTTGTGTTATGATCTTTCTGCCTTATCACTGTCTGAACAATTGTATCTGTTGTTTCTTTATGTATTATTTGGCGAGGATTATTCTTAGCTTTCTTTCTCAGTACTTAATTTCTGATCTTATCTCGCAGGCTGTTTCCTGACATTCGTCTAACACATTTCATTTCAGCAGTAGCTATTTTTTTAAATTGTTCTTGAATCTAGGATCCAAGACTGGCATTGATAGCACAACATTGGGATGAAGATTGTAATGTAGAGTTCCTTGTTGGGCAATAGTGATGATAGCTGTCCAATGATTTGACAAGCTTTGTTGCATCTTAAGTCTATTTCTGCTGTTTGTGAATTGTCGTTATCACAAGACTTCCTAGATATTTGAATTTCTTCACCTGTTCCAGTTGTCTGCCGACTATCGTTATGTTGATGTTCCGTTTCTCTTTTGAAATATTCATGACTTCAATTTTGTTGATGCTGATTTTCGCGCTGTATACTGTTCCTGTGTTGTTAAGTCTATTTAAGTGTTCTTGTAGGTCTTCTATTTTCCCATGTATTAGTGCTTGATCGTCTGCAAATAGAAGCTCATTAATCTCCTCTGTTAACCGATGGGTTGGCTAACTTGCTTGTGTTGTCCATACATGTAATAAGCAATAGAGGAGATAGTATACAATAAGTTTACGAGAGCATTTTTTAATATTATAACAAGTTTGTTGTCTCATTATTGTGAATCTATATTATATCAAAGTTTGTGGAAATGAATGAACTTGAAAAAAAAAGTATTCACGAATACATTTTTTTTCAAGAAAAAGTGAAAAAAATAGTTAATAAACCTGATAAAGAAAACATTGAAATTGAAAAACCCAAATAAAAAAAAACAAATAATATTTATATGCTTAGTTTATGGAGAAAAGTAACTCTCTCATAAATGTTTTTTATTGTAAAATATATTCATTCATTTTTGCAATTAACAGTAACAGTTAATTCACGCTTACACTTACAAATAAAATGTATAATTTTGCTAAAATGATGAAGTCATTGTTTAGCCAAAAAATATTTAAATAAATAATATGAGTTCACTAAATATCACAATAATAAAATATTTTTAAAAATTCAATTCTTACATTGAATTGTTTTGTGTAATATACCAAAATGAAGAATTAAATAAACTTCTTATAAAAAAAAAGTATTTACAATAATATTTTCTGCTAGAAACGTGCAAAAATAATTATGATTCAATGTTATCACTGAATGAAAAGTCTTAATCCAAGCTTTCATGGTGACTAAAATATATTTTCTACAGTTGTAACAGTCGTCGATGACTGAACTCATTGTCATGCTTGTTAGACTGAAAATCAATGCTCACCTTCTTCACGAAGTCATTTCCTTATTCGAGAAAGTTTAATTACTTGAAAAAAAAAACACTGTGAGAACGATTAAAAAAAAAATCTCCAGAAATCAGCTACAGCCACGCCGATAATGACAAGTAAGCTAATTTTGAATATCCGGAAATGATTATCAAAATACTGGATTGGATGAAGTACGCCAGAATTTTATTTAAAGCTCCTAAATTAAAGACTTAACATCACCCATATGTTATTAGATGGGCAGTAATTAACGGATCATTTCAGGGGAAGATGTATGTTTACGGCAATATTCATTTTTTTAAATTATCTGTCTCCAGTAATTAACGAGAGAAGAGGAATATGAAGAGGAAAGTTGGAATACTTGGTTACAACTGGCAAAATAAAATGAAAGAGAGATCGCGGGCGACAAAGAGAGAAAATATTGGATAGCTTGGTGTCATGGCATGGGAAACAATCAACAACAGAACTGATACGATGCATTGTAGATAGAAGATTGTGGAGTGACATGACTTCTACGCCAACCGGTATGGCACATGATGATGATGAATTAACGGATACGATATCTCCATCTAACATTAAATGCGCTTATATAAAGAGCGGCTATGTGAACCCGGAAGCCAACGCGATCGATGGTGAAAACAGAAAACAAATCAAACAGGTTAAGCAGAATGTATGGCATAATAATACATTGATATATAAAACAGAGAATGTCGTCATCATCGGGTCGCATGTCCTTGCAGAACGGTACGTTCACTGCAGATCGTCTGAAATAAATTTCTATCTTTAGTCAGATCTAATTCTTCTTCTGTTGTTATGTTCAGTGTCTCTTTGATGCTTTAAAATCACCTTCATATTGGTCTGCCCTTAAAGCACTTTCCAGGAACTATGTCTTCCATTATTTTTCTTTCGAGCCCGCTTTGTCGTCTAACGTGGCTAAATGTTTTATTTATTTTCCTCAATAGAATGGTGCTAAGAAGCCAGGTCTTTGTAATGTTTAAATCTCTTAGCGTGTCTTCATTATTCTTTTTTAATATCCTAGGTATCTTAAGGATTTTTTCTTTTGCATTTTATTTCAAAATAGAGAAGGTTAATAAACAAATATGAAGAAGAATATTTTAAAAATAAGTCAAGAAATTATAATAAATAAAAGAAAATATAATTAACAAGACAAAGGTAAATTAAAGATGAAAAAAATAAATATCTTAATGCATTGTCCAGTTACTACGATCTGTCGATGGGATATGTAAGACCATGTATAGGATATACAAACAAAATGAAATTGAAATAAAGAGATAGAAACAAAATGTGACGAATAAGCTATAAAAAAAAAAGGTTGTAAATAAACAAGACAAAATTAAAAAGTTAAAGCAATAAAATGAGTAATGATGAATGAACAAGAACTAACAAAATGTAGATAGCAGAAAACATATTCCCAAGCTTAGTTTGCATTCTTTTCTTTCCTTCCTCATTTGTCTTTCAGCGTCGAGGGGAGATATAATTTGCGGTCTTTTGCTCTTCTGTTGGTTCTCGTGCTATTGTTTCTAGTGTTTCTAATCATCAATCCATCTTTTTCGTGGTCGGCCTGGTGTTCTCGCAACATTTATTAAAGGCTCCTTGTGTTTTAATCTATCTTGGAAGCCACATTGATCGGGAAGGGGATACAAGTAAAGAAATTAAAATCAGAATAGCTAATGCAGCAATGTCTTTTAGAAGTCTTGAGAAGATGTGGAAATCAAAAACTCATCAGCACAAACACATAGCCAAACCATTTTATCTGTTGTTTCTTTGTGTATTATATGGTGAAAATTATTCGTAGCTTACTTTTCCTTTTTTTTGTTTCTGATCTTATCTCTCAGACTATTTCCTGTCATTCGTCTAACACAATTCAACTCGGTGGTGTTTATGTTATTTATTATTTTTTATTGTTCTGTCGTCAAGTGTCCATGTCTGACATTGGTAGCACACTATTGGGATGAAGATTGTATTGTAGAGTATTCGTTTTTCCTCTAGTGTTATTTTCTTGTTGGACAATAGTTGTGATAGAACTGTTAGATGACAGACTGTGTTTAATTTTACATTCTATTTCTCCTGCTTCATTTTAAGGGTTCGAGTACCGCAACACGCGATGGGAGTTGTTCAATTTCGAACCCGCATTTTTTAATCCTGTGCACTGCACACGTACCACGTGCGCACTAACGTTCATTTTTATTTTGTCCACAGCGAAGTTTACAGGGAGTCATTTTATTCCTATTTTTATTTTTATTTCTCATTCTAGCACAATATTATTATTTTTACAAATTATTTATTATTTTTTTATTATTATAAATTCATATCTGTGTTTGTTTTCTATGTTTGTTCCTTCTGAAGGCCTATTGAACCGAAACGTTGTTCTAATTTGTGTCTTTCACTTATTACGTGAAGCTTTAACCGTACAGTGTTTTCTTTTTCTATTTTAATTGTATATATTTTATCATTTCTCCCTGATCTTACCCTAACCTGCTCTCAGTGAGCTTCGATGTCTAAATCTCTTGGGGAAAAAAAGCGCAAAACAGGGAGTTCCGTGTGCACTCGCGCACGTTAAATAACACGTGCCAATTGGTATAAAGTCGAGAAGAGTTGACCAAAACGCGGCTGCCCTGGACCAAATTGTTAATGCCTTTCAACTCAGGTCGAAGAAAAACGTGTCGGACCGAGAGGCGTAGACATGGAGATGTGCACGTATACTAGCGACACGACGCACCCACGTCAAGTTTGAATTAGAAGAAAGTAATAACAAGAGTGGGAAGCAAGAAAATAAAAGGAAGAAAGAAAGAAGGAATTAAAGAAAGAAAGAAAGAAAGAAAGAAAAAAAGAAAGAAAGAATTGAGAAATGAAAGAAAGAAAGAATGGCAAGAAAGAAAATAAAGGAAAGAAAGAAAGATGGAACGAAAGAAAGAAAGAAGAAAGAAAAAAATGAAGAAGGAAAGAAAGAACTGAGGAAAGAAAGAAAGAAACGAGGAACGAAAGAATGAATACACAGAAAGAAAACAAAAGAAAGAAATGGGGAAAGAAAGAAATGGGGAATGAAAGAAAGAAAGAAAGAAAGAAAGAAAGACAGAAAGAAAGAAAGAAAGACTCCTGCTTGATCTTAAATTTAGCGTGCAGGTTCATGGTGTTAACGCCTACACCTTTAAACCGTCGTTGCATTTTTGAAGCAATGCTGTCCAACACTACGCAACACCGTCTCTCCTTTCGCGAAAAAAACAAAAATTCGATATAGATTTAATGATTCTCTGAACCTATAACCTGCCATTGAAAACTGGATCCACGATCTTATCCTCAATAAGTCACGTCACTGATCACAGCCAATAGCGAGAAAGAAAGAAAAACTAAACATCATAATAGATAATACAATTCTCTGAAGCAAGTAGACAATTTTAAATATCAGGGTAGCACGTTAACACAAGGCAATAACCAAGAGACAGAGATAGATATAAGATGTAACAAAGCATGCCAAGTTATAGGCTAAGTATCAACACTATTGAAAAACTAAGCAATAACTACGGAAGCAAAAATGGCAATATACAAATCAATTTTTCTACCAACTCTGAGTTATCAGTGCCAGAATTGGACGCTGGACTCTAGAACAATAAGAAAGATAACGACCACCGAAATGAAATGTGTCAGAAGAATGACAGGAAACAGCTTAAGACAGAGTAAGAAACACCGACCTGAGGAAGAAACTCGAAATTGAACCAGTCACCGAATACATAAAGAAACAACAGATAAATTGGTTCGGCCACATAACAAGACAAAAAAGAACTAACAATGACTCAAAGAGCCATAAACAAACGCTACGAAAACGCCAGATTAAGAGGAAGACCGAGAAAGAGATGGATAAAGGGAATACTAGAGTTACTAGGAGGGATAACACCAGAAGAGGCCAACAGAAGAGCAAAGAATCGCAGATTGTATCTCCACTCGACGTCAACGGAAATGGAGGAAGGATAGAAGAAGAAGACAACAGCCTTACCACTGTATCAATTTTTAATCACAACACAAGAAAACAATATTCCTGACAATATATTTCCACAATTAAAGACCCACGTACACTTTTGTGTAATCCTCGTTTTTTTTTCCATTATTTACATTTGAAATAATGGAAAAAAAAAAAATCACAACACAAGAAAAACAATATTCCTGACAATATATTTCCACAATTAAAGACCCACGTACACTTTTGTGTAATCCTCGTTTTTTTTCCATTATTTACATTTGAAAGCTGCAAGAAGTTTATTAGAATGGGAACCGGTAAATAGCCGTCTGATACGAACACGATACAAAACAAAACATGGAAGACTTTCAATTATTCAATGTTATGCGCCTACTAACGAAGCTGATGATGAAGTTAAGGATGATTTTTATAACCAACTGCAACAACTTATAAACAAAATACCAAAACACGATCTTTTAATTGTAATGGGAGACTTCAACGCCAAAGTAGGACAAGATAACGCAGGAGTGGAACATGTGATGGGGAGAGAAGGCTGTAATAATACAACAAGTCAGAATGGAGAAAGATTAATAGAATTATGTTTAATAGAAAATTTAGTTATAGGTGGGACATTATTTCCACATAAAAATATCCACAAAACAACATGGATATCTCCTGATGATAGAACATCAAATCAAATTGACCACCTATGTATTAAACAACAATTCAGATCATCATTAATAGATGTAAGAGCATACAGAGGTGCTGATGTTAATAGTGACCACAACTTGTGCATTGGGAAAATAAAATTAAAATTTAGAAACCAACAGAAGAGGTCAATTACACATAAAATTGATAGTCATAAACTGAAAGATGAAGCAATAAAGGAAAAGTTTAACATAGAGCTAAGTAATTGTTATTCAGCACTTGGTGAAATAGACTTAGATATCAATGAAATGTGGGACTCACAGAGCAAAATACTAATGACAGCAGCAGAAGCAAGTGCTGGACTGAAGAAAATGGAAAAACGAGCTTGGATCTCAGACACCACATGGAAATACATCAAAGAAAGAAGAGAAGCGAAGAGAGCCATGACTAATGTAAAGACAGATCTTGGAAAGGTTCTGGCAAAAGCAACATACAAAGAATTAGACAACAAAGTGAAAAGTTCGGCAAGAAGAGATACAAGAGCTTATATAGACAACTTGGCAGAGAAAGCAGAGACAGCTGCAATTACAGGAGACAGCAGAACTCTTTATACTGTACAAAAGATACTGACAAACACCTATACATCCAGTGGAACACCAATTCTAGACAAATCTGGATTAATGCTAACAACAAGCGCAGACATAAAAGCCCGTTGGGCGGAACACTTCAAAGAAATTCTTAACCGTCCACTACCTCACAGTTTAATAGATTTTGAAGCTGAAACACCAGCAGCAGAATTAGATGTAAATTTAGATGACTTCACCTTGAGTGAAATAGAAACCACCTTAAAGCTAATGACCAATAACAAGGCTGCTGGAGAGGATAAGTTAACAGCTGAGATCCTCAAGGCAATTGATAGCCATAATTTAATACATCTCCAAAAAATGTTCAACATCATTTGGAAAACAGAGAAGACGCCTCATAAATGGAAAAAAGGAATCATTGTTAAGATCCAAAAAAAGGCAATCTTAGAGATTGTAACAATTGGAGAGGCGTGACACTTTTGTCAGTTGCCTCAAAATTATTCTGTAAAATCATCCTAAATAGAATAAAGGATTCAATAGATACAGTAATGCGTGAAGAACAGGCTGGGTTTAGAAAAGGGAGAAGCTGTCTTGACCACATTTTCACTCTACGACTTATATTGGAGGAACACATTGAAAAGCAAAAACCTTTTGTACTTAACTTCATCGACTTCAAAAAAGCATTTGATAGTATTCATAGAGATTCTTTGTGGAAAATTCTGAAGCAATATGGCTTACCATCAAAAATCATAAATATTATCAAAGACATGTATGATGGTTACACATGTGCAGTTCGAACAGAGGAAGGACTGAGCGAATGTTTCCCAATAGAAACTGGGGTTAAACAAGGATGTATTTTATCGCCCTTGTTATTTGGAATTGTTATGGACTTCATAATGAAGAAATGCTGCACTGGTAATAAAGGCATCGAATGGATACAAGGAGACCATTTGGAGGACCTGGACTTTGCTGATGACATAGTTCTCATCAGCAATCAGATAAAAACGATGCAGGAAAACACAAATGAACTATCATCAATAGCCAGCAAAATTGGGCTTGAGGTCAATCATGAAAAGACTAAAGTCATGAAAAGTTTAATTCCAACAAGTGACAAAATATACATGGAAAACAAACCAGTAGAAGAGATCGATCACTTCATCTATCTTGGAAGTCACATTGATCGAGAAGGGGATACGAGCAAAGAAATTAGAATCAGACTGGCTAAAGCAGCAATGTCTTTCAGAAGCCTTGAAAAGTTGTGGAAATCAAAACTCATTAGCACAAACACAAAACTTAGGCTATTCAAATCAAATGTACTATCAACCCTTACGTATGCGTGTGAAAGCTGGAAAACAACAAGAGATATAGAAACAAAGTTGAACGCATTCGAAAATAAATGTCTAAGGAAAATACTTGGTATAGAATGGAACGAATTCAAAACAAACGAGGAAATTAGAGAAATCGCCAATCAACCACTAATATCTTCAGTAATAAAGAAAAGACGATGGTCATACGTTGGACATGTGATGAGAAGAGATAATAATCGAATAGCAAAGCAAGCCCTCATATGGGAAACAACAGGTAAAAGAAAAAGAGGAAGACCCAGGGAGACACTGAGAAGAACATAGATGAGAGAGGCAAGAGCAGCAGGAATCGGCTCCCTCAATGAGATAGAACTGCTTGCACGGAACAGAGACAGATGGCGAGATTTGATAAAATATCTTTAAAAGAAAACTGCTAGAACAAAAATTCATATAGGAGAAGGTGTATCTTGGTCTACGCCCTATGGGCCGGTTACGGCTCGAAAGGTCAATAGATAGATAGATTTACATTTGAGCTTTCTTAATTTAGACGCGGCACACATTTCTATCACCATCGCCTTAAGGGGCAGACTACTCTATATGTGCCCTTGTGAATGGGAGAAAAAATATTGAAAGCCTGAAGTTGTAGTTCTTGTTTATGAAATATAAATAGAACCCAGTTTTGTAATAGTGGACATAATTATGGTAATTGTACGCAACATCAGCTTCGGGCAGGTTTTTTTGTCTCCCCCCCCCCTCTTCTTTTCCGTCACTATCTAAATAGATAGTTTAGATTTCTTATTCGATAAATCTGAAGAGATGTAGGATATATAAGAGACAATAGCAGAGACAGAGAACGAACGACAAGAAATGATAGACATAATAGTAAAAGAAAGCAACAAGAAAGGTCTCAGTCTGAATAGTAAGAAAACAGACGTAATGGTTATATCGAAGAAACAATCATCACCATCATGTAGCATAAAAATAAACGAGATAAATCTGAAACAAGTGCAACATTTCAAATACTTGGGCACAATAATAACATCAGATGGGATATGCACCATAGAATTAAAAAGCAGAATAGCTCAGGCCAAAATAGCATTTCAGAAAATGAAAAATATCTTATACAACAAATCTATGTCAATAAAAGTGAGCAAGAGAGTTCATCGGTGCTATATAGAACCAATTCTGACCCATGGAAGCGAATCAAGGACAGTAGACAAACAAATGAAAAGACGATTAGAGGCCACAGAGATGGAATTTCTCAGAAGAATGTTGAAAGTTCCCTGGATAGCTAAAGAGACCAATGAGGAAGTTCTCAAAGAGGCCAACACAAAAAGGGAGCTCTTAAAAAACATCAGAAAGAAGCAATCAAAATTTTTCGGGCACATCATGAGAACAGGAAATTTGGAATACTTGGTTACAACTGGCAAAATAGAAGGAAAGAGAGATCGCGGACGACAGAGAGAGAACATACTGGACAGCTTGGTGTCATGGCATGGAAAACAGTCAACAACAGAACTGATACGATGCACTTAGATAGACGATTGTGGAGGGACATGATCACCTAAGCCAACCGGTATGGCACATGATGATGATGAAGAGATATCAATATAGCATATATAAGTTTGTTTCCAAGAGCCCTTCGACTGAATGTGTTAATGACTCTTGTTTGGATGCTTGTGTTAGGCATGGATAGAAGAGGTGCAAGATTCCGGTCAGATGCTCTAGTACTGAACTGCAAGTGAAGGTTCTCCACAGGAATCTCCTTCAAACAAACAATTTGGTCTGGTTTGGGGTGAGGTGGCATTCACGTCCTGGAGACCAGGAACAGAATCTGGTTAACATTACAGATGCTGCAGTGTGACAGACAGACAGATAGACAGACAGACTGACAGACAGATAGACAGACAGACAGACAGACAGACGGACGGACGGACGGACGGACGGACGGACGGACAGACAGACAGAGAGATAGATAGATAGATAGATAGATAGATAGATAGATAGATAGATAGATAGATAGATAGATAGATAGATAGATAGATAGATAGATAGATAGATAGATAGATAGATAGATAGATAGATAGATAGATAGATAGATAGATAGATAGATAGATAGATAGATAGATAGATAGATAGATAGATAGATAGATAGATAGATAGATAGATAGATAGATAGATAGATAGATAGATAGATAGATAGATAGATAGATAGATAGATAGATAGATAGATAGATAGAAAGACAGGCAGAGAGACAGACAGAGAGACAGACAGAGAGACAGACAGGCAGAAAGACATACAGACAGGCAGAAAGACAGACAGGCAGAAAGACAAACAGACAGACAGAAAGACAAACTGACTGACAGAGAGATAGACAGGCAGATAGAAAGAAAGAAGAAAGAAAGAAAGAAAGAAAGAAAAGAAAGAAAGAAAGAAAGAAAGAAAGAAAGAAAGAAAGAAAGAAAGAAAGAAAGAAAGAACAGTAGTAGCACGATGCACCCACGTCACCTTTAAATTAGAAGAAGAAATTAATAAAAAGAACGCAAAGCAAGAAAATAAAAGAAAGAAAGAAAGAAGGAAAGAAAAAAGAAAGAAAGAAAGAAAGAAAGACAGACATACAGAGAGACTGTCAGAAAGACAGACAGACAAACAGAAAAACAAACTGACTGACAGACTGGCAGAAAGACAGACAGACAGGCAAGCAAGCAGGTAGACAGAAAAAGTAAGTAAGGAAAGGAGTTCTTCTGTGTTATATTTTTCTGTCATGTGAATCATGTGTAATTAGTTAATTTGTAAGAAGTAGTCTATTTTGAAAAAAAATAAAGGCTTAGAATAACACGAGACAACAAAGAAAAGTAATAAAGTGATCGTGAACAAAACCAGTACAAAGTAGCTGTTGATATGAATTAGACAAGAGAATCACCTCTCTTATTATCCTTAACTTTCACTCAATAATTATTAAAGATTTGAACTGACCTCTGCGTCATCCGTTTAAATGACTTTGGCGTAAATATATTGTTTCATGGTTTATGTGCAGCTTTTGGCCCACATATCCGACTTCAGCACGGATTTCTGAGTACCTGGTTGCCTTCCCACTTTGATCCCTACTCTCTTGAACAGACTAGTCAGGTTAGTCTGTTACTATCTACCTATTGACCTTTCGAGCCGTAGCCGGCACATAGGGCGTAGACCCAGATACTCCTTCTCTTATCTAAAATTTTATTCTAGAAGTTTTCAATAAACTCAACATCACTGGATCACCAACTGTGACTACGCTACATAAGCTGTGGTCTTCTTTTCTATCTCTTCATCCTTTGAGTTTTTCCTATTGTCGCAATATATTTCAGTTGTTTCCCATGAACAAAAATGGATGATTTATGTTGGAAATTAGCTTTCTTTTTTTCCATTGGTATTGTTATTAGAACGTTCTCATTACTATTTTAAAATTTGATTGGTACTCTCAACATTCTTCTGTAAAACAACGTGTCTGTGGTCTCGAACGATTTTCATGTCTGGTGTCCAGGATTCGCATTCATATACCAAGGCTACCTCTATATAACATCGAATGGCTCTTTTACTTATATTCACTTTTTTTTTAAAAATAGTATAGCTATTAGATGTCAGGTCGGGTAATTTTACAGTACAACCTGTGGCTGCCCTGCTGCCTTGCAGGTAAGCTAGGTAGAGTAAAAAGCTAAGGGAGGGTACCCCGACGTAAAACAATCCCACTGCCTTGTGGGTGAGACTTTTTAGTCAAAGGCTAGCTGAGTCAACCGTAAACAAACCGACGGAAGGCAACAGAAAACCACCGTCGTAATTTCTTTGTATAATCATGAATCGCCAAAAGAGGTGAGATGTAGAATGGCTCAGGCAAAAGCAGCTTTCCAAAAAATGAGGAAAATACTATGCAATCCATTTTTGACAATAGAAACAAGAAAAAGAGTTCTTAAATGTTACGTAGAGCCAGTCTTAACATACGGATGCGAGTCATGGACAATAGGACAACAGACAAGAAAATCACTGGAGTCTGTAGAAATGTGATTTTACAGAAGAATGTTGAGAATACCATGGACTGCTAAGAAGAGTAATGAAGAGGTTCTGAGAGAGGTCAAAGCAAAAAGAGAGCTAATTTCCAATATTAGGAAGAAACAATCATCATTTTTTGACCATGTAATGAGAAGTGAACAACTGGAATATATTGTAACAACTGGAAAAATTGAGGGACGAAGAGATAGAGGGAAGCAAAAAGAAAAAAATAACAGACAGCTTAAGAGAATGGCTTTGCAGAACGTCAACAACAGAAATGATAAATAGCTGCCGAGATCAGAAGTTGTGGAGAGACAGGATCACCTACGCCACTAGGCCCGGTACTTGATGATGATGATGATGATTAGATGTCAATATACATTGATCAAATCTCTGCTTTAATGTCAAACGTTAGATTTCTCAAAGTTGATCTACACAAAGATGATCAGCGTGCATTGTCAACTCTACACGACTCTTCTACGTTTGCATGACGACTATCCCATTTCATTATCCGCTCTTAAAATAACGTTCTGTTCTTTTCCGTTCTGTTTACGGAATCAGTTTCACTGTGGTCGTGAATTTCCCATATCCGTTCCACCACTTGTTACAGGTACCTCCAAAGCCCGTTGGCAAATTTTGTTGACAAGGTCGACTACCGCGCAGCTCATCATTACGGAATAGGCAACGACTCTAAGCGACGTGAAATAGCTTAACTATATTAAGTTGTGGTGTACTGCAAGCTGTGACATCTTAGTATTAGCTGAGTGACAGTTTTCCCTAGCGTTTGGCTTTTCGTGGCAAGGCGCTGTGCCACTGAGTACGGGTTCGATCCTGCTTTGGTCCATACATTCTTCATTGTTTTTGTTGTTGATTATTTATAATTTTTTTCCGAGTGCTGTAAACATACCTCTTCGTCTGAATTTATAAACTATGCGTTGTTTCATAACTCGTGCCAAATTTTAAAATCGATAGCTTTTTAACCGCTTGTTGTAAGTTGTTCAAAATTTGCATGTAAAGTTATAATGATTAGAACCCAACAGGGAATTAATTTCATTAAAAAAAAAACATTTAGTTATTATTGTTGCTTATTTGATTTATATAAATTTATAACGACCCATTGATGTAGTCAAAACTTAATGTTTACAGTATTTTAAATTAAAAATAGCGAGTAAAAATCCATACACGGTAAAATTGACGTGTTTGCACGCTTTCGCCGTGGGTTTTTTGACACAATTAGACACTTGAGAAATTGTGTGTTCCATTTCCGTTCATTCATAGGTGTAGACGTGGAACGATAACATTTATCATGAGTCTTAAAATGAAATTCTGCAGTTTACAAAACATCGCAATAAAAATGTATGGATATTTTTTTGCAAAGAGGCTAAACGAGGAAGATTATTTCATTCTTTAGAAAACCCTGAGAATAGGACAAGACACATTTTGGATTTATCTAAACGGTCATTTAATCGCTGGATTCAAGCACGTGACCGTCAATGTTCAAAATATACAAAATCACAAGGAAGAGCAAAAATGTTGGATAATTTCGACAGTGAACTTATTAGAAGTGAAATTCGCAAAATGTTGGGTATGAATGAAACTGTTACAATAAGAAAATTAAAAATTTCGCTGAAAAAGAACAACAGTATTGAAATATCAAAGTCTACATTATGGAGGAATGTGAGAGCTGCAGGCTTTACATTCAGAAAGTATTCCAATGGACGAAACATCATCTGTGAGAAGCCACATATAGTAGTCATGAGAAGCAAGTACTTACGTGAAGCAAAAGAGGTGCGCAAGCAAGGTTATGATATTGTGTACTTGGATGAAACATGGATCAATGCTCACCACACTAACCAAAGGGAATGGCAGTCATCAGATGGAAAGATTAAGAGATTAATACCTAGCAGCAAAGGACAGCGCTTGATAATTGCTCATGCAGGTAGTCGACAACATGGACTAATACAGAATGCAGAACTCATTTTTCTTTCAAAATCCATAGACAATCGGGATTATCACTCTGAGATGAATGGTCACATATTTAGACATTGGATTGAAAATTCTGTTCTCCCATCACTAGATCGACCATCTTGCCTAATAATGGACAATGCAGCGTACCACAACATTGCTGCACTTGAAGATAAAGTCCCGACGTCATCCAGTACAAAAGATGCTATTAAGATATGGCTCACAAAGGAGCACATACAATTTAATAACATGTACTTAAAACCTGAATTACTATCTCTAGTAAAGCAAAAACAAAGGACAAAGATTTTTCAAATAGATAAGATTATCCAAGAGCACGGTCATATAAGTTTGAGGCTGCCACCTTACCATGCTCATTTAGATCCAATAGAACTAATCTGGGCAAAATTAAAAGGACAAGTGGCAGATGAAAATACAACATTCAAAATATGCGATGTAAAGACTATTGCAAATCTCGCTTTATTAAATATAGACAAAGATTATTGGGCTAAATGTGAAGACTACGTCTTAAAACAGGAAGAGGAATATTGGAAAAATGATGGTTTGTGGAATGTTCAACCCCAAACAGTTATTAATCTTTTAGACTCGTCTGATTCAGAATGAAAGTATATAGCCCCCACAATGTTGGCCCCTATATTACCTTAAATTAGTTCAACAAACGGTCCTTTTCAGGACCACGCAACTATGAAAATTTGACATACAGGTATACCTTGATATTATCGTCCGTCCTCGAACTGAGAAGACAATAATTCTCCTGGTATTTTCCCATTATGGCCACGCCTTTACCTAGTGAAAATTAATCATAGACTAGCAACTACGGTAATTTCTATTATTTAGGGGTTCACAATTTACAATTTTGACAAACATCAAAGAAATTCGCCGCTTTAAGAAAACTGCAGCTGCAAGATATTTGTTAAATATACATTTAAAGGGTCTTTTGCATTCTAATAACATTTGGAAAATTTCAACAGTTTTTAACAAACGGTTACTGAGCAATAGCGTTTTGAAGTTGGGCAAGTGATTTGAAACGAGCTATAATCAATCCCTAGGTGGATTAGGATCTTATTCACTTTTGTTTTATATCTATGATCCTCACACAGTCAGTCGCTAACTTCATTTAGCGCAAGCGTAGTTCTTTTGTACGTATTGGGTGTTGATAAATTAAAAGATACAATGACGATCATCATTTTCAGGAGGACGTGAACTTCCGGGCAATATGGTGGATAGGCGGCAGGAACCATAGAAGGCTATGTCTGAAAAGTGTTCCTTGTTGCAGTTTCCTCATATTCCAAGTCCGGCTTGTTGCAGGAGCTACTGAGTTAAATGCTCTGTGCACACCGTGAGCTGTGTGTTTCATCCGTTTTGATCATGTTACGATGTTTCAATTGTTTACGATGAATGCTGATATCGTATGGCAGGGAACAGTTGGCCGTGTTCACTTTCTATGCGGTTTCGCCTTATGTCTTTTGGCGTGTGCTGAGACTGCTATGATGGGGACTATAGCTATCTTACTTTGTTGGAGAGATGAGTTAGTAATTCGGATGATTACACTGGCACGGGCGGTTGAGCAATTATGGATTTTAATTCGTTTGCAGTGATACCGGGGCCTTCCATAACCAAATAACCAAATTGAAAGATAGATTGGAAAATAAACATAAATAGTTGAATGCCTATTTTTAAAAAAACGGTTAGGTTAAAATAACAATTCACATAAACCGCTGTTTCTCCCGCCAAATACAGATAAAGAAAAACGTGAAAATGGAACATTATTTTTAGGTCAAGTTCATGTGTATTTGTGATTTTTTTTTGTTTCACTGGACATTCTTTTGTTTCGGAAAACGTCCAGTGACCTAGAAAAGCTGTCAGCCCATTTTTCGTTTTGGACAAACCTAATCCTGTTTAAATTGAGGGCTGTCAATTGGCGGGCTTTGTCTCAGTAGTGCGTCCTGGTTGTTTGCTCGGCTGAAACACCCGTTGTTTTCATTTAGTTTATCATACCATTGACCTGATTAGATGGTACACAATGAACCCAATTGCAGATGGTGCCAAGTTGTATAGTGAATCTTTCATTGAGATTAAGTGGGAGTGGATCACTCAGGATTGGATTGAGTGGTGGAGTGTTATTAGAACTGGATTGAGTGATGGAGTGTTATTAGAACTGGATTGAGTGGTGGAGTGTTATTAGAACTGGATTGAGTTGTGGAGTGTTATTAGAACTGGGTTGAGTGATGGAGTGTTATTATAACTGGATTGAGTGATGGAGTGTTATTAGAACTGGATTGAGTGATGGAGTGTTATTAGAACTGGATTGAATGATGGAGTGTTATTAGAACTGGATTGAGTGGTGGAGTGTTATTAGAACTGGATTGAGTGGTGAAGTGTTATTAGAACTGGATTGAGTGGTGGAGTGTTATTAGAACTGGATTGAGTGATGGAGTGTTATTAGAACTGGATTGAGTGGTGGAGTGTTATTAGAACTGGATTGAGTGGTGGAGTGTTATTAGAACTGGAATGAGAAAGTGGCATGGAGCTCAAGCGCCTGGGATCTGCGATTGTAATAGAAGAGTGGGAGGTTCATTAGCTGACCTCAGGTGCTTGGGATCTGCGATTGTAATAGCAGAGTGGGAGGTTCATTAGCTGACCTCAAGTGCCTGGTATCTGCGATTGTAATAGAAGAGTATGAGGTTAATTAGCTGACCAAGACCTCGCCTCGATTGCCAGGTCGATTTCCATGGAAACTTGCGTTTAAAGAGCGTCTACCAGCTAACCACCTGAACAATAAATGAGTACATGACACAGTGAATTGGCAAAGGTAAATAATAAGGAAGCGGAGCACTGGCCACATTATCATATTTTGTGGCCTAGCAAGGTGACGACGTTAAAAGCCTGATATCATGTCACAGTATATGTATTCACCCCATCATATTGTTCTTTAAAATATCTTTATGGCGTTTGATACAGCCACGATTTGCCCGTTTTCTTTAGACAGTTAAATTCACTATGACAACCTGAGAAATGGCACTAATAATGTGGTGGGGTGTGTCTGACAGCAACATAGTTGGATGCCAGCGACTTATAGAGAATGACTTGTGCAATTTGTAACGGTGACAGTCTTCTTCTTCTTGTACCTTTCAACTCCCTGTGGAGCATAGTTCTTCAACAAACACTTTCAACTCCCTGTGGAGCATAGTTCTTCAACAAACACTTTCAACTCCCTGTGGAGCATAGTTCTTCAACAAACACTTTCAACTCCCGTGGAGCATAGGTCTTCAACAAACACTTTCAACTCCCTGTGAAGCATAGGTCTTCAACAAACACTTTCAATTCCCTGTGGAGCATAGGTCTTCAATAAACACTTTCCAATGTGTTCTATTTCTTGCCGTTCTTTTAAGATTATTTCCTTCATCTCCATCTCTGCCTCCATCTGTCATCTCCAAAACTATTTTGGTCTTCATCTTTGTCTTTTTCCGTTGGGGATTCCAAAAAAGGGCATGTTGTTGTATACTCTCAGTTAGCTTCAGCAGTGTATGTCTTATCCAGCTCCATCGTCTTCGCTGTATCTCTTTATCCACTGGTATTTCACTAGTAAGTAAAAAAGTAAAGTTCCCCGGTCACGCCAAGTGGCGTATAGGGAAATATGGTGTTAGTGACCCTATATTTTACAGACCTTCAGCACATGATTTTTGGGGTAATGTGGTTGGTATTACGCCCGTGCTGCTTTACTTTCCCAGAAAAAAATCCGGTACCCATTTAAGGATGGGTGAACCCGGAAGTCGTCGGTTGGGATCGAACCCTACCCCTTGTCCTTTGTAGTCCAGTTCACTAACCACTGAGCTATCGCGGCTCCCTGTATTTCACTAGTGCTTTCCAATAATTCTATGTTAGGGATTTTGTCCCGTCATTTCCATCCCTTTATTCTGTGCAAGCACCCATTAATGAAGGTCTGTATCTTTATGGCTATCATTTTTCGTTCTTCTCCATGCTTCACAGCCATATAATAGGACTGACTTTAACATTGGAGTTATTTTTGTATTCAACCTAATTTCTTTGGATTTCCTTTTTTTCTCAGTGCAACAAATGCTCCTCTTGCTTTTGATATAATTATTTTGGTATCATTCTCCGTCCCTCCCTCATTGTCTATATTACTGCCCAGATGTATGTAAGATTGTAAGTCTAGTACAGGTATTTCTCCTATTGTTATTTGATTGTTGCTAACTGCATTCATTCTCATAATGTTGGTCTTATCTCTATTTATTTTCAGTCCCAGCTTTTGTAATCTCTCATCAAGTATATTCATTTTATCTTGCATCTGTTGATGATTATGTGATAGGGGAGCTATGTCATCAGCAAAGTCAAAGTTATTAGGTTGCTTGGTCAGTGACCACTGGGTTCCATTTCTTTTGTTCTGAGTTACTTTTATAATCTAATCTTTGACCAGTAGAAAGAGAAATGGAGTTAGGATGCATCCTTGCCTTACTTTGTTCTTATTTCAAATGATTCTCTAAGCTGTCCTTCGTGAACGACACTATAGAATTAACAATACAACGTGATTAGTTATACATAAAAACTGCAACTCCAACACATGTGTTCGACACTTCATATGATGACTCAAGACATCATCTAGATCTCGTACGCATGTTTTTTTTTTTTTTTTTTTTTCACACAGTTCTTTAGTTGCGCTTCATAAATCACTCGGATAAATATCTTGGTTGCAAATAAGAGTAATAAATTGCACACAATTGCTATAACCGTGTAACATCTATATCATTAGTAGAAGTTCTGTATTCGTGTCCAGGCTACCTTCGTTGTTATATGACACTCTCCATAATTCCACCCATATAACTTCTTGTAAAAAAAAAAAGTAAAAGTAAAGTACCCCCGTCACGCCAAGTGGCGTATAGAGAATATGGTGCTAGTGACCATAAATTTTACAGACCCTCGGCACATGATTTTTGGGGTAATGTGGTCGGTATTACGCCGTGCCGCTTTACTTTCCCAGAAAAATATCCGGTACCCATTAAAGGCAGGGTGAACAGGAAGCCGTCGATTGGGATCGAACCCTACGTCTTGTAATAACTTCTTGTACTTAGAATAAAAGTACACACCTGATAATATGGTTCGTGTATCAATCTATATATTCCTAACCTTGATTTCCTTAATAAGCACTAATTTCTTTTGAGGCCCAATATATCTACCTATAGTCAAACAAGTTTCTTTCAGATAAATCTTTCTCAAAAATCCTTTACTAAAACATCACTGAATAACTCTCATGTAAAGTCCTCAACTGTAATGTTCTCCTCACTGCCCCTGTTCACTTCACTCCCTGATCTAATTCCGTCGTGCTTCTCCCTTCTCTCCCTGATCTAATTCCGTCGTGCTTCTCCCTTCTCTCCCTGATCTAATTCCGTCGTGCTTCTCCCTTTTCTCCCTGATCTAATTCCGTCGTGCTTCTCCCTTCTCTCCCTGATCTAATTCCGTCGTGCTTCTCCCTTCTCTCCCTGATCTAATTCCGTCGTGCTTCTCCCTTCTCTCCATGATCTAATTCCGTCGTGCTTCTCCCTTCTCTCCATGATCTAATTCCGTCGTGCTTCTCCCTTCTCTCCCTGATCTAATTCCGTCGTGCTTCTCCCTTCTCTCCCTGATCTAATTCCGTCGTGCTTCTCCCTTCTCTCCCTGATCTAATTCCGTCGTGCTTCTCCCTTCTCTCCCTGATCTAATTCCGTCGTGCTTCTCCCTTCTCTCCATGATCTAATTCATTTGTGCACCTCCCTTCACTTCTTCTTCTTTTTCCCTTTTCACTGATACCTAAAAGGTAAAAGGTTATATCATTTGTCGTTCTTGAACTGCTTGAACAGTCTGAATTAGTGATTTTCCTTTGTTGTTACATGTCTCTGTCACTGTATCTATCCATCTTCTACTGGGTTTTCCTCTTGGTATTTTCCCATGCATTTTTGAGAAGAACGCCCTTGATGGTGATTGGTAAGGATTCATTCTGACCAGGTGGCCATACCATTTACGTTGTTGTTGTTCTATATATTCTTGGCAGGATTTTGTTCCTACCATTTTTCTTATGGTTTCATTTGGTATTCTATCTCTTCTTGTGTTGTTTGTTACTTAATGTTCCCTTCTCTCCCTAATCTAATTCATTTGCTGCATCTCCCTTCTTTCCCTGATCTAATTCATTCGTGCATCTCCATTCTCTCCCTGATATAAACATATAGTAATACTGGCTAATTCATCTATATAGACTAATCATACAAACATGGCTAAGTAGTTCACACAGTTGCCAAAACATAAAGTATTATTTATTACTACCAATTTTTGCTGTAAAAATAGTCGTTGTTTAGACCTGGTTAAAATCTAGTCCTGGTTTCAAGTGGTGCTGTAGTATTTAGAGGCACTGCTTTGTCATTTAGACTAGATTAAGAGGATCATTTACAATTGGCTTAATAGAACGTTCTGTTTGTAATTTTGAAGAACAAAGGGAATCTAATGCGCAGGTGTTTTCAGTTATAACTAATAGAATAACCTTTGTACGGCGGTTCTCACATTACACACCAGGTGCCTCATCAAGGTCAGTTCCTTGTCGTGGGGATGAGGCTTAACAGTCACCAGGGACTGAAAACCAAGACTGGCCAGGCCTTTCTACACCCGAGCAAGACCACAATCTGCTCTAGCAAGTTTAAGTGCTGAAGTCGGAGGCAACCAGCCAAAAGGCGCACTACAGCAATCAGGATGCCACGCACTCATGCCAATGGGATTCGCGGTATGTCTATAACCGCGAATCGATATGGCACACGCCCTGTGATGGACACTCAGGCAGGTGTAGCGCCGGGCCCTCAGCCTCGAAAGGGCCCAACCTCTATTACTGGATGTCCTTCTCAACCGCTCTGTGGAGTCAGGGGGCGAGAGAATAGAGCTACTGGCTAATCCAAAATAAGATCACTCAAAATAATGCACTGCCCATAGATACAACACTACAGACTAAACTATATAGGCCACTGCAAGAATTAAAAAAGACAGTAACATTTATACAGGAAACGACATTGCAGATATAGACAATACTTCGGGCGAACGAAAGATACGTAGGGAGGTCAAAAAGTAATGCACACCAATTTTTTTCTCGGAAACTATTCGGGCAAAATGTGTGAAATTTTCACAGATTGTAGCTGAACATCCCCTTTACACTATCTATTTTTCAACATAATCTCCGTCCAAGCGTATTGCCTTACGCCAACGCGAAACTAGGTCATGAATGCCTCGTTTGTACCAAGTTTTGTCCTGCTCGCGTAGCCATTTTTTAACTGCACGGATCACATTCTCATCATTGTCAAAGTGTGTCCCACGCAGGAATTTTTTGAGTGGTCCAAACAGATGGAAATCTGAGGGAGCCAGATCAGGGCTGTACGGAGGATGGGGCAGTACAGTCCAACCAAATTTGTTGATTGCTTCTTTGTTGATTTGCGTGTTACCAGACTTGTGTGAGGGCGTGCATTGTCATGTTGAAGCAACAAATCTGCAGATGGCTTATTAGGCTCTCTCTATTAACTTTGTGGAACCGATTTTTGAGTTTTGTCAGTGTATTGATGTAAGCTGTCGAGTTGATTGTCTCACCTCTTGTCATTACATCAACAAGAATCACACCATCAATGTCCCAGAAGACAGTGATCATCACCTTTCCGGCTGATGGAAATGTTTTGAATTTTTTTCTTTTAGGTGACTGCGGATGATGCCATTCCATTGATTGCATTTTTGTTTCAGGCTCATAATAATGTGCCCACGTTTCGTCACCGGTAACAATTTTTGACAAAAACATTTCTCCTTCAACACCGAAACGCTCCAACAATTCAGAACAGAATGTTTTCCTTTGAACTCTGTGATCATTTGTTAGGCACCGAGGAACCCATCGAGCGCAAATCTTTGAATATCCGAGAGTTTTAAAAATTGTGATTGCACTTCCCTTGCTGACTGTAAGCTGCAATGCCAATTGCTGACTAGTGATACGCCTATCCTTACGAATAATGGCATCAGCCCGGTTTAATATGTCTGTGCTGGTAGCCGAGGCAAAACGTCCAGAACGCGGTAAATCATGCAGCTCCACTCGTACACTTTCTGCAGCTTTAATTCTCTGAACCCATCGACTAACTGTGATCCTATTGACTGCAGAACATTTGTACACTGCACACAGTCGTTTATGAATGTTTGCCACAGTTTCTTTTTCCGCAACCAGAAATTCTATGACAATTCGCTGTTTGTAACGGACATTGTTGACAAGCTCCATTTTAACGGTTCATAGATTGCGTAATATTTATCAGAATGCTGTGCAATTTGGTGCACATAATTGGAACATGTCATATTCCAAGTGTGCAAAATTTCATATTCCTATCTTTATTATTAGCCGAGAAAAAAATTGGTGTGCATTACTTTTTGACCTCCCCTCATATATAGACACACCAGGTGGTTACATCAAATAATGAAATTAAATTGATAAGTTAACTTGAAATAATTCTTATACACATGTTTTAACAATAAACTAGTGTTTTCTGAACATAAGGCTACAAACATATATGGTAAAGCTAAGTCACTCGTGTGCGACCGGGTGTAGACAGTAGATTTGATGAAAAGTGTTGCGCAATTTAGTTATTGTATGTCGAACATATTGTAAACCCTCGTGTGCAATACAGCAGGAGGTCGACACCTGGAAGTCATGACCCAGGTGGATCCACCTCCCATAGAGTGTGAAGAAGTTAAAGGGCCGAAACACTTGCTCGACGAGTTTACTTCTGATAATCAGATTACCTCCTGTTCCGAAGCTCTGTAAAACGATATTATATAATATAACTTACTATTAGGATATTAGTATTGAAATTAATCTAATGAATACTCATTAGTATAATCAGAGTCACAGCACTACCATGAGACATGAAATCGATTATTTAATTGATCATGAGATATGAAATAGTAAGTATATTTGTAGGCGATTAATTAACTAATCATGAGGCATGAAATGCTATACTTGAAAGCAATTATTTAATTAATCATGAAGTATGAAATGCTATATTTGAAAGCAATTATTTAATTAATAATGAAGTATGAAATACTATATTTGTAGGTAATTATTAATTAATCATAAAATATGAAATACTATATTTATATGTAATTATTTGATTAATCTTGAGGTATGAAATACTATATTTAAAAGCTATTATTTAATTAATCATGAGGTATGAAAATATATATTTTCAAGCTATTATTTAACTACTTTTGAAGTATGAAATGCTATATTTGTAAGTAATTATTTAATTAATCATGAAGTATGAAATGCTATATTTGTAAGTAATTATTTTATTAATCACTGAATCATGAAATACTATATTTGAAGGCAATTATTTAATTAATCATGAAGTATGAAATACTATATTTGTAAGTAATTATTTGATTAATCATTGAGTCATGAAATACTATATTTGAAGGCAATTACTTAATTAATCATGAGGTATGAAATACTATATTTGAAAGCAATTATTTAATTAATCATTGAGATATGAAATACTATACATGTAGGCGATTATTTAATTAGTCATTGAGGTATGAAATATTATATTTGTAGGCGATTATTTAACCCAGAGATATGACATACACAATTTATAATCTTAGTTTTTATCAAAGAGATTGTAGACGTGTTCAAACTCACTTAAAGAGTTTGCTTCAGGTCGCATAGTCAGCTCATCAACTAGTGCAACCAACAGTTGTATATAAAGGACATGGGGTGTTACAATTGTAGCCAGTGGTTCAACGAACCCTTAACTTCACGGCTTGATAACCGCTGAAAGAGTGATCAGACTAGACAGGTAAATTGTCCTCGAAGTCTGTTTAGAATGACCTAGGGGTGGGGCATTTTGACAGTTGCTGATTTAGATTGTTATAGTAGGCCGAGGACTGGTCTCAAACATAGAGGTTAGATTTATGTTTATATCATTTATATTTACACATATTTATTGTTCTTGATATGTTTGAAGTAGAAAGATATGGACGGGAAAGCGTTGTAGGCGGCGAGCGATGAAGAGTCAGACAGGCGGGCAACGGACGGACATACAAGCACATATAAATGCAGACGGATGGATGGGTGGATGGATGGGTGAGTGGGTGGCTGGCTGGCTGGAAGGCTGGCTGGCTGGGTGGGTGGGTGGATGGATGGATGTGTGGGTGGATGGGTGGGTGGCTGGCTGGCTGGTTGGCTTGCTGGCTGGCTGGTGGGTGGATGGATGGATGAGTGGGTGGATGGGTGGCTGGGTGGGTGGCTGGCGGGCGGACAGGTAGGCAGGTAGGCAGGTAGGTAGGTAGGTAGATGGGCAGGCAGGCAGGTAGGCAGGCAGGCAGGCAGGTGTATAGGTATAGGTATGTAGGTATGTAGGTAGTTAGGTAGGCAGACAGGCATGCAGGGCAGGACAGTTAGAGAGGTAGGTTGAGCAGAAAAATCTGTAGACAGTAATTAAACTTAAATACAATTATCAAGTTATTTATCAATTTTTCTAACTCTCACAGAGTTACTGACTTTCATCCTGAACCTTCTCCCAAACAACCTCCTCATCGTTCCCAGTTCTACAAATCTCCTTCAAACACTTTTCCTCTTTGTCTCTAATTATTACTTAGTACATTTCTCGATTTCCCCTCTCTGTCCACAAGAATTCCATAAAAATTGTCAAACCTGCAAAGGTCTCATCTGGCTATCTTGTGATTTGTTTACTTATTTCGACCCGATACATCTAACTTCCGCGCTACATTTCTGAGAATCGGGTTACCTTCCATATTCCATTCCAACTCGCTTGGCCAGGCTGGATAGTATATTTCCAGAAACACCGCTGGAAGGTGGAGCAGGGATCTTTATCGGATATTTTTCGCCGATTCTATGCAATCAGTCAGTTGTGGACTACCAACGTTCGGACAACCCGAGTTCGATTCCCGCTGGGAGCAGTGTGAATTGTACTCGTGGTTGGAAAAAAAAATACCCCCCACGGTCGACCCAGCCGTTGGCAGAAATGGGTACCAGGGTATTACCCTGGGAAGGTGAGGAATGTTGCTTCGCATCTGAGTTTCGATGCTTGAGGCAACACTATACAGAAATATCCGAACATTTCTGGATAGGCGGCCGAGCACATATGGGTGGAAACTCGCGTGCTAAGACGCCAGTTCAAGTCTCGTTCTTTATCTTTACCAGCCAGTTGTGGGTCGCTGAATACAGTATATCAGCTCAGTTGCTGGGCGGGCGCAGAGCCGGATTAACTTAGTAGCAAAAGTAGCATATGCTACGGGCCCCGAGCTTTTACATAAGTACATGTCTTTATGTGCAGAAGAAATTGTAACGAGATCATCGAATCTATGAAATTATAGCTGGAAGATCTGGACAAAAGAGTCTTTGTGAAGAGCTTGTGTAGTTGACAGAACTGTTGATAATTGATCTTCCTTGTCATATTGGCACTACTCTAGACGTTCTAGGTTTACAATTTGATCACTACTGTTCTTTCTTTCTTTCTTTCTTTCTTTTCTTTCTTTCTTTCTTTCTTTCTTTCTTTTCTTCTTTCCGTCTTTTTTTCTTTTTTTTCTTTCTTTCTGTATTTCCGTCTTTCCTTCTTTATTCCTTCTTTCCATCTTTCTTTCTTTCCATCTTTCTTTCTTTCCATCTTTCTTTCTTTCTTTCTTTTTCTTTCTTTCTTTCTTTCTTTCTTTCTCTTCTGTCTTTCTTTCGTCCCTCTTTCTTTCTTTCTGTCTTTCCGTCTTTCCTTTTTTATTCCTTCTTTCCATCTTTCTTTTTTTCTATCTTTCATTCTTTCTTTCTTTCTTTCTTTCGTCTCTCTTTCTTTCTTTCCGTCTTTCCGTATTTCTTTCTTTCATTCCTTCTTTCCGTCTTTCTTTCTTTCCTTCTTTCTTTCCTTTTTTCTTTCCTTTTTTCTTCTTTCTTTCTTTCATTCCTTCTTTCCTTCTTTCTTTCTTTCCTTCTTTCTTTACTTCTTTCTTTCCTTTTTTCCTTCTTTCTTTCCTTTCAAACCCTCTTTCTTTCTTTCCATCTTTCTTTCTTTCCTTCTTTCTTTCCGCCTTTCCGTCCTTCATTCTTTCTTTCCTTTCTTCCTTCTTTCTTTCTTCCATTCTGTCTTTCTTTCTGACCTCCACCCGACGACTATTAAATGAATGGATAGCCAACTTCGTCATTTGTCTTTGAAAGAACGTTAAATGGGCCAAAGTGCGTTGTGTTGTGGACTATTTGCTCCTTTCGACCCAACACATCCGATTTCAGCTAGGCATTTTTGGAACGCAAAAAAAAGAAAGAAAGAAAAAACATGTTCCTAGAAAGAGATCAAGGTTAAACAGTGAAACAAAACTAAACAATACAACGTGTATATGATAGGCCATAATTCGGCAAAATAATTTGTTATTGATTTAGTGAATCCTAACCCTACATTTTATTAGAGCAGGGTTAGAGATTTAATTCACGTGAATTATAATACAGTAATAGTCTATGCGAAACTGAATTTATATTTTTAAGGAACTGAAAATTCGCAAAACTTGTAATACCCCGAATGTGGCCATTCACTTCAATTGAATTGACAAATGCAGAGGGGGTATAACTGCACATGAAGAATGATTAATTGGTTTTGGGGTACAAGGAACGATAACTCGTCATAGCAACAAGAAACATCTGCTCAGTTGGCAAGGGAACTTGTTATTTTGCTGAGAATGTATTTACGGTATTTAGAGGATATTTGAATAAAGGTGTGATTACAGTACCTCCTGATGTCACACGCACGCGCGCGCGCGCGCAAACATGGACGCACTAGTTTACGTGAAGACTACTACAGGAGTATGGAGGTAGAGCTGAAGTGACGTATTAGTTTCACGACGCAGTGCTCGCGTGTGTGCTTGCGTGTGTGCTCGCGTGTGTGCTCGCGTGTGTGCTTGCGTGTGTGCTCGCGTGTGTGCTCGCGTGTGTGCTTGCGTGTGTGTGCGTATACGTGTATGTTTATAATTTTTGTTTTAAAAGTGCAGTAACGCGGTGGTTAGGGGCCTCCAGCCAAGGATGTTCATTTTTTTTTTGCGTTCGCCAGCTTTGACCTCTGACGAACGGAAAGGAAATTGTCAAATATCTCCTACTGAAGGAAATTGTCAAATATCTCTTACAGAAGGAAATTGTCAAATATCTCTTACAGAAGGAAATTGTCAAATATCTCCTACCGAAGGAAATTGTCAAATATCTCTTACAGAAGGAAATGGCCAAAATATCTCTTACAGAAGGAAATGGTCAAATATCTCTTACAGAAGGAAATGGTCAAATATCTCTTACAAAAGGAAATGGTCAAATATCTCTTACAGAAGGAAATAGTCAAATATCTCTTACAGAAGGAAATGGTCAAATATCTCTTACAAAAGGAAATGGTCAAATATCTCTTACAGAAGGAAATGGCCAAATACCCCTTACAGATTGTCTTTCTGGAATTTTAAGGTTCTTTAGAGAGTGAAAGAAAAAAAAAACAACTTCATTCCAGACTCGCCGAGTGTAACATTGTTATTTATGTTGTTTGTGCCCGTTTCTTTACACAAAAGTTCATATTCTATTCGTCGTTTGAAGCTGTCATAAAGCTTTGTATGCCTAAGAGTGCCTATTCACGTTATTTAACGACTGTCTACTCTTTTTTAACAAAGCACTGATTCAAAGCGCAACTGTCCATACAGTTTCAAGATGAATTCCTGTCTTAAAATAACCCATCTTCCTTTTCAAATTAAGATGAAAACATTGCTGTCACTTTCTATTAGCGGCCGGCATCCAGAGAGTGTCGATTCTTGTGAACAGTAACATGTCTTTATTTCAAGATGTTGCCAATGCCAATCGTTAACTATAATAACAATAGTTGCTGTGTCATATAAAACTAGTCAAACAATCATAGTTTTAATTTGCTTTTAAAATATGCATCTCGGTCAGTTAAAATCATAACAGTTTACCGGAACGCTCAGAAATGCTGATCAAAAATGCCGTACTTATAAAATATGTATAGTGCAAAATACCATGAAGTCTTGAGATACTGTGCCATTTAGACAAGCACGATAACATTTCATCTACAAAGTTTGTAAAGCACTATCTCCATATTCCGTGCCCAGGCAGAGTAGGCAAAGTGAAATGAGGAAGAAAGAAAATGTTGCCCTACTTAAAGAACTTTTATTTGCTGACGATGCAGTCCTAGTCGCTCATAGTGAAGCCACCCTACAATCGCTGATCAACAACCTGGACAAAGCATGCGGCCTTTTTTCACTGTCAATTAATGTTCAGAAAACAGTAATACTAAATCAAGGCGACATCAAACTTCTATTAATTCACTCTAAAAGATTGTCCACTAGAATCAGTTCAGAAATTCAGATTCTTGGATCCACAATTACGCAAACCAATTCTCTTGATGATGAAATAAACTGTCGAATTGGTAAGGCAGCTACGACTTTCGGCAAACTCACAGAAAGGGCCTGGAACAACACAAAATTAACACTGAAGACCAAACTCTTAATATATCAAACTTGTGTGCTTAGCACGCTATTATATGGATCTGGAACATGGACAACATACTCAAACCAGGAAAAAAGACTAAATGTCTTCCACACGCGATGTCTCCGCAGAATAATGCACATCAAATGGCAGGATAAAATAATCAACTTAACTGTCCTGAAACGTGCTAAGACCCCAAAAATCATGTCGATGCTCAGATGTCGAAGACTAACATGGCTGGGGTATGGCCAGTGAATGGAAAAAAATCGCATCCCCAGGTAAATACTATATGGCGAACTAACACACGGAAAAAGACAAATCGGCAGGCCTAAAATACGATATAGAAATATCTGTAAATCATCTCTGAATCACTTCTCCGTATGTGAATATGACTGGGAACATCTGACAAGTGATCGCACATCATGGAGAGCATGTATAAGGAACGGTATAACATCATTTGAGACTATGCTAAGGCAAAACATAGAAGAGAAAAGACTCATGAAAAAGGATGGAAAACCCTGTGGACCAGTGACTTGTTCATTATGTGACCGCGTGTGTTTGTCAAACATTGGTAGAATTAGCCACGAGAGAAGCTGTTCGGCAAAAACAAAACCTCAAAATTACACAATAGCCTCCACTAGACCGCCTGACAAGACGACAAGGGCCATACATTACATAGTTTGTATATTCTTCTGCAGCTCTGCTGTAAGTTGCTTAAGCTTCGCAAGCGTAATGAACAATTGGTATAACTAGAGTGCGCATCAGCTTCATTTTAGAACCAAGAGGGATGTTCTTGTAATTTCAGATCGGTTTTAGTCTTACAAAGGTTACTGTAATCTGAGTTATTCTAGCCTATATTTATAAACTTGACTTCATGGACAAAAAACGTTGTGGTAGAGCAGTTGTCAATGGTGGACAATAGGTCGGCATCATTCTCTCGACCAACTCCTGATTCAGACAGTTCGAGCAGCTCAAGAACGACAAATGATATAAACCACGACACCTTTTAGGTATCTGTGAAAAGAGAAAATGAGAAGAAGAACTCCTGATTAAATTAATTCAGCCTGATATTGACGCATCTGATTAATTTCTGGCAAGGAGAAAAAGGGGGAGGGGTGTACGGACGCCGACCTGACGTAATAGTGACAACATTACATCACAATATGCTAATGGTTAAAGGAAAACAAGAAATATTTAGTGTTTAGTTCGGATTGACGTCACTGTATTTCCATACATAGCCGCTGCGCCGAACGTTCGAGCAACCGTCAAAGTGTTCGTGTACCGATTGTTCCTGTACGCATTGACTGAACGTGAGAGAACGCCTTTACTGCTTTCATCTTTCGCTTCACCTTGTTCCCACCCATTCCTCTGATAGGACTAAAAAAAATAATTAATGAGAACTAACACCACTTGCCTTTTTTTTTTTTTTTTTTTGCATTACTTTTCAGCTTTGCGGACAAAATACAATAAAAAAAAAACCCAACGTTTTGACTCTAAAAAGCCTTAACTAGGGACACGCTAAAAAAAAAAATGAAAGAAGACGACACAAATGTTTTATTTTTCACTTTCGTCCGTCTGTCCACCATTTGGATTTCTATTACTTATTCCGACTTAATCTATGAATAATCCCCGCCATAGAATTCATAAAGAAACAGCAGGTGTTTTATGACTAATTATCGCCATGGAATACACAAAGAAACAGCAGATAAAATGGTTCGGTCATGTGATAAGGCAGAACGATGAAAACACAACTAAAGAAGCCTTCAATAAAGGTTTGCAGAAAACCAGACTTAAGCACCGACCACGAAAAAGGTGTCCTTACCTTCTTAATTTGCCTGTAAGCGCCGACCACGAAAAGGGTGTCCTTACCTTCTTAATTTGCCTGTAAGCGTCCAGGGGAAATATAAATAATGTTCTTCTGCTCTTCCATTAGCCTCTTCTGCTAGGAGGTTTCTTAGTGTTTCTAATATTCCATAAATCCATCTCTTTTGTGGTCGGCCCTTTAGTCTGGTGTTCTCACAGTGAAAGGATCGTTGCATTGTGTTTTGATCTTTCTGCATTTGTCATGTGGCCAAATAATTGTATCTGTTATTTCTTTATGTACTCTATGGCGGCAATTATTCCTATCCTTTTTCTCAATTCTTCATTTCTGATCTTATCTCTCAAGCTGTTTCCTGTCGTTCGTCTAAAACATTTCATCTCAGTAGTCGTTATTATTCTTATTGTTCTTTCATCTGGGGTCCAGGCCTGGCATTGGTAGCACAGCGATGAAATGAAGATTGTATTGTAGAGTGCCCGTTTTGCCTCTAGAGTTGGATAATAGTGGTTTTAGCTGTCCAATGATTTTACAAGCTTTGTTGCATTTTGAAAGTATATATGCTGCTTGTGAAATGTCGTTTGTCACTAGACTGCCTAGGTATTTAAATTCCTTTACTTGATTTAGTTGCCTGCCTTGTATAGTTATGTTGATGTTCTGTTTCTCTTTTGCGATATTCATGACTTCTGTTTTGTTGATGCACATTTTCATGTTTTATTGAGTGTCTGTGCTGTAAAGTCTATTTAAATATTCTTGTTGTCTTCTATTTGTCCATGTATTAGGGCCTCATCGTTTGCAAACAGAAGCACGTTAATCTCCTCTGTCTCCTATAAGTTTGCTAACTTACATATGTAGCCTATGAATGTAATAAACAATAGTACACACCCCTATCTAACTCCTGATCTAACTTCAAAGTGATCTGTGTATACTACTGCTGCTCTGACTGTGCAGCTGCTTTTTATGTAGAGATTTGTAATTAGTTTGGTTATATGTTGGCTTACTCCGTATATTGTTAGTATCCAGCACAGTTATTTTATGTTTACTTGGTCGAATGCTTTTTCCTGATCAATGAAAGCTCTATACAAATTTTGATTGCGTTCTGTGGTCTTTTCTGCCAGGTGTTCTTGTGTGAATAGTGCGTCAGTATATTATCTATTTTTTATGTAACCCCATTTGAGAATCGCTTAACTGTAGTTCTATTATTGGTCTGAGCTTAATTTCCAATGGCTGAGAAGCGATATACCTCTATATTGATTGCAGTCTCTCTTGCTACCTTTCTTAATCCATATTGGAATGATGATTGTCTGTTGCCAGTCTTCTTTGGGCTTTTTGTTGGTGTCATACTTCATTGAATATTCTGTGCAGACATGTAACTCCTGTTTTTCCTGCTGCTGTTATTATTTCTACCGGTATGTTGTTTATCCTGTTGATTTAATTCTTGTATTCTTCTATGGATTAATGTAATATTAGAAACACAAGGAAATAACTGCAGCAGAGGCAAACAGAAGAACAAAAGACCGCAAATTATATCTGCCCTCGACGCTGAAAGACAAATGAGGAAGAAATGAAGATTCTGATATGTTGAGTCTTGTCTGTCCTATATTGTATTATTCTCTAGCTAAAGACATTATGGAGTCGAAACATGTGTTTGTTTAGTCTTTCTCGAAAACATCATGCTTTTGTGTCTTACTTTACTGTACTTACACCATATGTGTCTCTGCCTCGTATAGTTTCATATCTATGCTAACTATTTCTCACAGCTTTCTCAATTTATTTCTTTAAAATATCTTTTCCCAAAAAATTTCACAACTCAAATGTCATAGAGGCCAATGGAAATAAAAAAAAATCTCGTTCTTTTTGGTTTCCCCCAAAATACCGTCATCCAGTTCTCGGAACTATATAATGTTCCACACGTGCGGTCATTACCTCAGAACCATAATCAGAATGATGGATATTTTCAGCACCCGAGTCCTAGTCCCTGAGGCACTGCTTGGGGAAAGTAATTGGGGAAATATGCTTTAAAATAGATACAATCGATAACGTTTTGATGAAAATGGAACCAACATCAATAATTGAATTGTTAATTTAGGCGGGGCGGGTGGAGAGGGGAGTGGTTTAGGTTGGGGGTTTAAGGGTATAGTTGACAGCTGAAAGGGGTTGTAATGTGGAGCAACCTGGGGTCGGGTGTAATTTTGAGAATATGTTTAAATTGTCCGTTGCTTTATTGGACCAATGAAGTGGGGTATGTATTTAATAATATAGGTTGGTGACATTGTGCGTTGATAATTGATACCCTGGTGTCTGTGAGCTTTTTGGTAAACGGTGAGAGTATAAATAGAGGTAAGTAATCTAGCGAGAAATTTGATACACAATGAGAGAGAAAAAAAAAGGGGGGGGGTTGAATGAGAATTACGAGGAAGCCAGAGTATTGAAGGAAAGAAGTGGGAAAAGTGGTAGAAAAAACAGCAAAAAGGGAAAGAGTATAAAACAAAAGAAACGAAATGAAATGGAGGAAACTATAATGTGGGGAAAACAATGCAAAAGAACAGAAATAAAAAGTAGAGGGAGATCGACAAGTAAGAAAGTGTTAAAGGGGTAAAAGGAGAAATAGAAAGGAGGACAAAAATATAAAGAAATTGAAGAAAAGAGTGAAAATGAAATAGAGGTAAAAAAAAGATAAAAAGAAAAAAGAAGACATACTAATATGAAGTTTAGAGGAAGACAAAGAGAGACGGAGATAAAAAGGAAGAAAAATTAAGAAGTGAGTAAAAGAATAGTATGAAATGAGAAAGTGAATGGTGGGGGGCAACAGGCTAATGGTTGAAAAGACTTATTGGGAATTGAAAGAAAAGGACAACGAGAATCGAAATTAATATTAATGAGAGTAAGAGACAGAGTATTTCTGAGAGAAAGAGAAATATGTGATTTAGGAATAAATGAAAGAAATAGATGCAATAGTGGAAAACAGCTGTTTGAGAGAGATGCACATGACAAGAAATGGGTTTGTTTCTTTTCTCCTTTTTTTTTTGTTGGGGAGGGGGGTGGGGGAGGGGGGGGGGGGGGGGGTTCTGGGTATATATAGCAAAAAATGAAGAAAGAGTGTATGTGTTTAAAATCCCATTAATGACGAATGTTCGTTTCCTGATCGGAACCGCTGTCGAAGTCCATAGAGTCTAGGAGCTGAATTGTGCGTGTTAATTCGGTTTTTCCCTGGCAGCCGTGTGCACAGGGGTCCCTTGCCGCACAGGCAGATAACACCGTCTTCGGGAGGTACTCATATTTTTTTCCGTCCATGACTAATTGACGTTTCAAGCCGAACCTCGCTGCTGAGACCAGGGGTGGCTGCCGCAGAGAGAAATCATCAATAAGAATCATAACTTGTGCAGTCGGGATTTGAACCCACAAGCTCTTTGTTTCGAGGCCGGCGTTTTGCCTCGAGACCAACAAGTCCCCCCTTACATGTATAAAACATGTACCATATGCTTTTTACTTCCGAACTTCTAGGCTGACCTTGATGCCGATAATTTGCCATATAAATATAAGATTATTCTGCTTTCCGCTATATCAAATAGTTTCTTCAAAATTAGGCCATCACATTTATATTTACGTCATAATGTCTGAGTTATTTGCAATGTAAGTCCTGAAAATAAAACTTGGTTTTCCAGGTAAGTAATAACTTTAACAGTTTTCGTCAAGTTTTTTAATATGAGTAATGTTAATGTACAACTAGCCACCGTATTCCAGAGTCTGCCGTGACACAACTCATGTAACGCCACGCGTTACCAATAGTTACGCCTCAATGTCTATCGAGATCAAATGATTATGTTACGTATTATGATTCACGAAAGAAGAATGACAAACATTCGTATTCCCAAACAAATATTGCATGGTGAACTTAAGGGCGGAAAGAGACCTAAGTGCAGACCAGTGTGGAGATATAAGGATGTTTGCAGGGCTTACTTGAGGGAGTGGTCTATCAGTGAAAGGAACTGGGAAAATCTGGCTGCAGATCGTAGCACATGGAGAACAAAATTTTTTTAAAAAGTGGTACAGTAACTTTCGAGGCAGTGCTGATATAAAGTTTAGAAGACAAAAGGCGCAGGAGAAAGGAGACGAGGCCAGGCACCACGAATACATCTTGTTCGTTCTGTGGATGGATCTGTCTATCCAATATTGGCAGATTCAGTCACGAGAGAAGCTGTTCAGGAAAGCAGCATGCAGCATAACACATTAATATTTGTACCAAATTACTGACTTATTAATCATGATTGCTCCTGTATCGTTTTGATTTACTTGACCTAGCGAGACATTTGTGCAGTGTGACAATCACCGGTCTGACGTTAATAAAAATAAATCGTTGTAACAAATTTTGTAAGGAAACCCGCCTTCTTTCTTCTTTTCTGTTTTAACCAAGGTGACGGTTAAAGGCATAAACATGCATAGAAATGCGAAGCTTCTTTTGTGTTGTTCTTTGTTGTTCCTGCTGAACGTCTTCAGCTGAAACGTCGTTCACCTTTTGTTTTGTTTCTCACTTACGTAAAGCTGCTATTATACCACTTTTCCCCATTTAAAAAAAAAATGTTTATCATTTTTAACCAAGGCGCCATATTTACTGTCACACCCTTGTGGGTTTTACCTACAGAAGTGAACTGCTTAGCAATATATTATATAGCTCGCTGATCGTTCGGAACACAAGAATATGCTTTGATATAATTGCAAGCTATATTTTTGAACTCTGTAGTCAAAAATGAATGTTAAACAACTGCAAACCTTGAGTCTTACTGTGATCAAATATAATACAAGACAAAATTCGACTTTACAAATTCTATGACCTCTGCGAAACAAAACAGCACACTAACATTAAACAAACACAAAATTAATAGAAAAATCAACATCAAGTGTGGCTACCCTGAAACATGTTTTTTCTTCTTTCCATAATATTTAGTCTTTCAGCGATGTGGGTTTTTTGGTAATAATTTACGGTGTTTGCTCTCCTCTGGGCTTCTACTGCTGTTGTTTTCTAATGTTTCTAATATTCCATCTATCTTTTTTTTTTTTTTTTTTTTTTTCTTTTTGCGTGGGATGGAGTTCTCGCAGTGTTTATTGAAGGCTCGTTGTATTTTGTTTTGATCATTCTGTCTTATGATGTGGCCAAACCATTTTGTCTTTTGTTTCTTTATGTATTCAATAAATGACATTATTCCTAGCTTTTTTCTTAGTTCTTCACTTTTGATTTCATCTCTCGGGCTATTTCCTGTCAGGCGTCTAACGCCATTTCTATTCTCTAGTGGTTGTTTTTCTTTTGTTCTTAAGTATAGCGTTCAGGTTTGGCATTCGTATCTTAGCGTTGGGATGAGTATTGTGTTGCATGTAGAGTGTCAGTTTTGTTTCTAGTGTCATTTTTTTGTTGTTCGACAGCAGCAGTGGCATCTGTCCGATGATTTAACAAACTGTATTGAGTCCAAACTGTATTGTGGGATAGAGACATGTAACAACAAAGGAAAATCACTAATTCATACAGTTCGAGCAGCTCACGAACGACAAATGATATAACCACGACACCTTATATAATAATGGGATAATGTCCCAAGTCTATTTCTCTTTTGTGAACTATCGTTTGTCACTAGACTTCCGAGGTATTAAAATTCAAATTATGTTTAATTATTTACTGCCTATCACCATCATCATCAAGTACCGGGCCTAGTGGCGTAGGTGATCATGTCTCTCCACAACTTTCGATCTCGGTAGCTATTTATCATTTCTGTTGTTGACCTTCTGCCAAGCCATTCTCTTAAGCTGTCTGTTATTTTTTCTCTTTGCTTCCCTCTATCTCTTCGTCCCTCAATTTTTCCAGTTGTTACAATATATTCCAGTTGTTCTCTTCTCATTACATGGCCAAAAAATTATGATTGTCTCTTCCTAACATTGGAAATTAGCTCTCTTTTTGCTTTGACCTCTCTCAGAACCTCTTCAAAACTCTTCTTAGCTGTCCATGGTATTCTTAACATTCTTCTGTAAAACCACATTTCTACAGACTCCAGTGATTTTCTTGCCTGTTGTCCTAATGTCCATGACTAGCACCCATATGTTAAGACTGGCTCTACGTAACATTTAAGAACTTTTTTTTTTGTTTCTATTGTCACAAATGGATTGCATAGTATTTTCCTCATTATTTGGATAGCTGCTTTTGCCTGAGCCATTCTGCATCTCACCTCTTTTGTACATCTTCCGTCTGAGGTTAACAAAGCACTGCCTATAGTTTTATCAGAAATAGCCATAAATAGAATAGACCAACCGAAGGACAATAAAAGAATGTGACGAGCGTACCATGTTCATATTGGATATATGTAGGCAGAACTTGATCTTTTATAACCACGTAGATCTGTAACATTGAATTTTGTTCTGCGCAATCTTTTGTATCCATAAAGAAAAGCTGCAACCGATTCATTAATTGTTTTGTGTAGTTAAAGCTGGTTGTCGGCTGCAGCTGTTTAGTATAGCAGCACTACTGATACATGTCAATACTCTTCAATCTGTCGCCGGTTTGGCTTGCACACAACCTGGACAATCGTAGTTAACTGCAGTCAATAGTGGTGGGTGTTCTCTTTTCGTTCGTTCTGGCGTTCACCCGAAGACTGCTAGAGGAATACATTGTCTTCTTTGTCATCCGCCCTTAAAAGAATGTTAAGCTAGCATATATGTTTTATGTGGTATTTTATTTATCACTTTCGACCAAACACGTCCGACTTCAGTACGGCATTATTTGAGTAGCAGGTTGCATTTATAATGTGGACATGCGATGAAAAGAGATAATAACCGAATAGCAAAACAAGCCCTCAAGTGGGAAACAGGTATGAGGAAAAGAGGCCAACCCAGAGAAACACTGAGAAGAACATTGATTAGAGAGGCAACGGTAACAGGAATCAGCTCCCTCAGTGAGATCGAGATGCTTCCACAGAACTGAGACAAATGGCGAGATTTGATAAAAGATCTATGCAAAGATTGAAACTGCTAGAACGAATAATTCAAAACAAGGAAAGAGTATTTGACTCCATGCCTATGGGCGGACTACGGCTCGAAAGATCGACACATAGGTAGGTTGCATTTTCTCTTCGATCCCTATTCGCTTGAACAGACTGATAGTCTGTTTCCAATAGCACAGCTGTGAGATGAAGCAGGGCGTTAATCAGTGAATCAATTCAGAGGAAGAGGTATGTTTACAGCACTCATAAAAAAATTACAAATAATCAACAACAGAAAAAAAAACAAAGAATAATATATGGACCAAAGCAGGATCGAACCACTACTCATGGCACAGTGCCTTGCCACGAAAAAACAAACGCTATGGAGCACTGCCACTCAGCTAACTAAAACCCTATTGTTGGCCGATCCTGTCGCAGTTGTCGGCCGCTGACCACACTCTGCTCATCTTCTGGATGGGCGACCTGTCTGTCATCAGGTGTGTGCTGTTCACTCTCTTACCTTCCGTTTGAGGTAAGAAAATTGCTATCTAAATCCGGTTTTACCATTTTCACACCACACAGTTGTTATTTGTCCATGTTGCTTTAGTAGATCAGCCTATGACAATCTGGAGCCGCGATAGCTCAGTGGTTAGTGAACTGGACTACAAAGGACAAGAGGTAGGGTTCGATCCCAACCGACGGCTTCCGTTTTCACCAAGCCTTAAATGGGTACCGGATTTTTTTCCGGGAAAGTAAGCGGCACGGGCGTAATACCGACCACATTACCCCAAAAATCATGAGCTGAAGGTTTGTAAAAATTTATGGTCACTAACACCATATTCTCTATACGCCACTTGGCGTGGCGGGGCACTTTAGTTTTACTTACTACGACAATCTGCACCATGAAAGCAAGAGACAGAGTGCAATGGCGCTCCATCGTAGCCAACCTTCGATGCGGAGACGGCACTCAATGATGATGATGATTTTTTAGTTGATCATTTATGCGTTTCACATGTTGATAGAACACACAATATTCTTTTATTATACATTACAAGTGATTAGAGGAAGATGCATTTGATAACATTTCTGGTTAAAAATTGAATATTGCAGTCGTAAATCTTTTATGTTCTTTTTTTTTTATTTGATACTAACATTATTCTATAATAGTATCATTCATTAATACAAACTTAAGTTAAAAGAAGAAGAAATGGTGTATGTATGTGCTGTCACAAACTGGTGAAACTACCTCAACAGAACATCAATGTTAAGAATAATTAATCCCTTAAATGTTGCAAAATTTCCAAGATTAGAACTAAAATACTACTTTTAGATTAAAACAAACAGCCGTGACAATGGACAAACTAGTTATCTGAAGTCAGTAGTGGTGGTTCCATGGTAGCCAACCTTCGATACGGAGACGGCACTCGATGATGATGAGTGGTGATTGTTCAGTACTGACTTCGTTTTCTAAGCAATTACAGTCTCTATAGCCTTCGTCAGGTTGAGGACACCATTTGAAGGAAAATTATAATTTGATCTCCTTCTCTATACGTTTCTGCATTTTCTTTTGATCTATAAGTCACTCGAAGCATTTTAACTCTAAGCATTGCAGCGTCGAAAAAAACGGGAAGTGTGTAGGAGAAGATCTGTGCCTGCCCTATGGCTGCTGGCGCTCTGGGCAAGCTAGACTCCGACGTGCTTTCTCCCCCCCCCCCTCTTTCTAACTCTCTCTCTCTCTCTCTAAACTATCTCTCTCTCTCTCTTTCTCTTTTTAACTCTCTCTCTAACTCTCTTTCTCTCTAACTCTCTCTCTCTCTAACTCTCTCTCTCTCTAACTCTCTTTCTCTAACTCTCTCTCTCTAACTATCTCTTTCTAACTATCTCTCTCTTTCTCTTTTTAACTCTCTCTCTCTCTCTCTCCCTCTCTCTCTAACTCGCTCCCTCTCTCATTAAAAACGTCAGATTGAAAAAAAAAGAATATTTTACTAATTATTTTCACTTAAAAAAATTTTTTTGAAGATCCTTGATGGCGCCCCTAAGAACATGGCGCGCCCTGGGCAACTGCCCGAGTTGCCTGCCGATACCTTGAGCCAGCCCACACTGGCTAAAGTTATATTTTAATGTTGATAGGGACAAATATAAACTATATAAAATGTTAAGTACTATACAGAACCGCAAGTAGAACTGCAGATAACATGCAAACTATAACTTTATAACTTGTATGTTCATTTGGTATCTCTTTTAAAGAGGAAGACCAAGGAATTCTTGGAGAAGACAGACAGAAGCAGAGATGAAGATGATGGGGAAGACATAGAATGATCTTAAAAGAGTGGCAAAAAATAGAACGACTTGGAAAGTGTTTGTTGAAGACCTATGCTCCACTGGGAGCTAAAAATATAGAAAGGAAAAAAGGTATCTCTTTTAAAGTGCTATTTCGTGGTCACAGTTGTTTCATTATTCCATCTTTTTAAAGATCTGCTGTTCCTTTTTTACTTGAGAAAGGGTACACTTAATGTCGTCATGCTTTGTCCTGATCTAACTTCGTTACACGAAAGAACATTTTGAATTCACGAAATCTAACACCTAATTTTCGCTTCTCCAGCTTTATGGGCAACGTGACTGGAGAAACGAATAAAGTCACTGTCACTCGCCCCATGTGTAGTAAGAGGCGGCTGAAGAGGTTTTGAATCGTCAACTGTGCAATTGAATAGGACGTGAACGGAGAGACATTGTTAACAAAATTTACCGACGCATTTTGGGAAATATGACTAGTGATGGAGCGGATTTTGCTAAATTCCAATTGCAGTGAAACTGGCGAATAGAATAGAATAGAATAGAATAGAATAGAATAGAATAGAATAGAATAGAATAGAATAGAATATTACTGTTATTTTTTCTAATGCTTTCGCTCCTGTTTTGTCTCGTAATGTTGCATTCAAATTATTTGGTGATACATCATCTAAGAGGTTGCGACCTTTTTTTCTTCTATCAATATCTGTGTTTGACTAGTGCCTGGGGTGTAATATTCTTATGGATGGAAAATTACAAAAGAAAACAGCATTAGTAACAACGCATAAAGGAGAGTAGATTATAGCACGCATTACCGTATTATTTGTCTTGGAAGTCGAGATAGTTCAGTTGTTAGTGAACTAGACTACATAGGATAAGATGTCGAGTTCGATCTGATCGACGGCTTCCTGGTTCACACAGCCTTACATGGGTACCGGATTTTTTTTCTGCGAAAGTAAAGCGTCACGGACGCAAAAAATCATGTGTCGAAGTCCTATGAAAATCATGTTCACTAAGACCATATTCCCTGCACGCCACTTGGTGTGACGGGGCTCTTTACATTTTTTCTTTAACTTATTACTTGCCTTTCCCCACTCTACGCCTCTGCTTTTCGTTATAAAAGGCAACACACGGACGTTAAACGTTACGACGTTGTGGCCAAACAATGGTCTCCTTAAAGAACATCGACACATTTTATTGCTTTTGACTGTGTTTCTGCCTGAAGAAAACTTTTGTTGATCCGCTACTTCTTAACGTTTTTGTGTTGTTCTTTATTGTCTTAGAGGTGTAGACACACTTCTTACTCGTTTTTTTCTCTTCTATTCTCTATTTATACAATTTTACAGCAGCTATGCAGATTGAGCAATGCTTTCTTCTTAAGTTATAATGGGGCACTACTGCCATTATCCCCCCAAAAAATTGTCATGAAAGCCGCAGAAACGAGATTGGCGCCCAGAAAAGCTGTTTGGAGCCGATAGCCAATTACTGTAAAGACGAAACTGGCCACACACACGCACACACAAACGCGCACACGCGCACATATATGACAAACAATCGTATTCCTAAAGAAATATTGTATGACGAATTTAACGACGGAAAGATACCAAAGAGCAGACTAGTGCTGAGACATAACGTTGTTTGCAGGGCTTCCTTGAGTGAATTTGTTATCAATGAAAAAAAAAGGAAAATCTGGCTACAGACCGTTGCACATGGGGAACCAAAATAAAACAAAAATAAATGGCACATCAACTTTCAAGGCAGTGCTAATATAAAATTCAGAAGACAAAAGACGCAGGAGAAAGGAGACGATGCCTGGAACTTATTTTCTCTCTCTATCGTTCTCTCTCTCTCTCTCTCTCTCTCTCTGTGGCCGGACCTGTCTATCCAAAATTGGCAGATTCGGCCACGAGAGAAGCTGTTCAGTAAAGCAGCATCCAGCATAAAACAATAAATTTTCTACCAAATTGACTTATAATGATTGCTCTGGCAAGACGCCAAAGATCATATGTATGTGTATATATATATATATATATATATATATATATATATATATATATATATATATATATATATATATATATATATATATATTATATATATATATAAGAATGAAGAGTTACGAGAAAAGACTAGGAATGGAATCATGTATTAAATTCATAAAACGACAACAGATCAAGCGATTCGGGCATTTGTAAGACATTAAGAACTAAATCTGATACAATGAGTTACAAACAAAGTAATGGAAAACACCAGGCCATGAAGCTGACGAAGAAATAGATGTATAAACGGAATATTAGAAAAACCATATCTCGCAATGCAGTAAGGCAAATGCGTGGGGAGGGGGACACACACACACACACACACGTGCATACACACGCACGCAAACACACACTTACACACATAAAAAAGTAAAGTACTCCCGTCACGCCAGGTGGCGTGTAGGGAATATGGTGTTAGGGACCATAAATTTTTTGCAGACCTTCGGAACATTACTTTTCAGGTAAAGTGGACGGTATTACGCCTGTGCCGCTTTACCTTCCCAGAAAAAAAATCCGGTATTCATTTAAGGCTGGGTGAACCTGGAAGCCGTCGGTTGGGATCGAACCCTACGCCTTGTCCTTTGTAGTCCAGTTCATTAATCACTGAGCTATCGCGGCTTCATCATCATGTGCCATACTGGTTGGCGTAGGCGATCATGTCCCTCCACAATCTTCTATCTACAGTTCATCGTATAAGTTCTGTTGTTCACTATTTCCATGCCATGACACCAAGCTATCCAGTATTTTCTCTCTTAGTCGTCCGTGATCTCTCTTTCCTTTTATTTTGCCAGTTGTAACGAAGTATTCCAACTTTCCTCTTCTCATGATGTGACCGAAAAATGTTGATTGCTTCTTTCTGATGTTTTTTAAGAGCTCCCTTTTTGTGTTGGCCTCTTTGAGAACTTCTTAATTGG